>JAYESD010000012.1:96674713-97197172 GCA_036927565.1 Tuctoria greenei | reverse complement strand
AAAACCGGTGCCTCCTTCTCAGAGTCCGAACTGAACTCTCCTGGTTCACGTCCCCTGCCCATGAATCCGACTAGATTCACCTGGGCAGCTTTCTGCCGCACCAAGGAGCACCAGGGAGGGAGCATCGAACATTCTCCTCCTGATCCTGACACTGGTGCGCGTCCAAGATTCCAATCCTTCTCATCTTCATGAACTTCCATCTTCCAAGCACCTTGGTCAGGATGTCCATATCCACCTTGTTGATAGCCAGCGCCCTTGGCCACCAACAGTTCTTCAAGCTTCATCACTTCATCATGCCACGTCTCATCTTTTTCACTGGACTTGATCATCATGAACGACATAGGCTCCTCCGTGGTGATGAACTTGAGCTCACCCTCCTCCAGGCTTCGTGGAACATGCCATGGAGAGGTGACACACTCATCCCCGTCATGGTAGGCATCGACGTAGCTGTCCATGATTATCGGCCGCGTGACCAATTGGATGGATTTTGGAGGATGCTCAGAAGTCTTGTGGGAGCTCCAATCTTCAACCTCGTGCTCCCTCGTAGGGACAACAACACGTTGAGGGCCTCCGACGCCCTGTGCTGCCCCTGTTGGGTGCTTTCCAACACCCCTAGAGTGTTGTTTAGGACTCCCAGTACCTTCAACGCTCCTCCCAGCTGCTGCAGCGCGTCTCCCAACAACTCCGGGGCCCTGTACAGGGCCTCCTGCCTCATGCAGGGCCGTTCCAGCACCTCTGGAGCCCTGTGTAGGGCCTATTGGCCCTGTAGGTCCATTCAAGGGCTTGGAACAGATGGTCCAGCGGCTGCTGGACCCATGGCGTCGATGTAGAACGTGATGAAGTCTTCTTTTGTTTGCGTGGTCAGGCAAACCGGGCGCATGATGTTGAGCTTGACGGAGTACAACCGGGTTGCACTCGTGTGAGAAGACGATTCTCCTCGTCCCATATCTGCATCAGTCCTCCATGTACTGTGATGCGGTAGCCATCCTCATCCAGTTGGCTGATGCTGATGACGTTGGTGGTGAGGCACGAATGTGGTAGCCGCCAGTGAGCCTCCTGTGCTCACCCGTCTTGGCGGCGAAGATGATCGTACCCTTTCCCTGGATCCGCACGATCGAGTTGTCGCCGAACCTGATCGTCTCGACGACGTTCTCATCGAGCTTGGAGAAGACGGTGCGCGAGCCCGTCATATGATTGGTCGCGCCCGTGTCGAGGTACCATGTGTCGTCGTCAGAGTCGTCGTCGCGATGCGCGAAGACACGTCCCTCTACTATCTCCAATGGGCATGTGGGACGCTGCTGGACATGCTCCACTTGTACTGAGGCCGTCCTTGTCATGAACAAGACGCCCTCCTCTTCTGCCTCAGCCATGAGAGCCTGCTGCTGCGGCTCCTCCTGCTCCGACTTCGACTGACACTACTTAGCCCAATGACACTTCTTCCCGCACTTCCTGCATTGATCGCGCGGAATGTCCTTCCTGAAATCCTTTTTGTTCTTCTTTGACGCGCCCTTCCGATCGCCCTTCTTTGAAGACTCGGCAACCCACTCCTCCACCTGCTTCTCCCACTCTTCCCGAGTGAGGTACAACTGGTCATCATGAACTCCTTCACTTCGTTGCGTCGTGTCGAAGGCGTTTTTGGCAGCCCTGAGCCGTCCCGTGACATCCGATAATGTGAGGGTCGACACGTCCAACAAAGTCGTGATCGCCACCACGATTTGTTGGAAGCGTTCTGGAACGCTTCGTAGGAGCTTTTGCACGACCACCGACTCCTCCAGCGGCTCGCCAAGAGAGGCAAGGCGCGCCACCATGCCGCTCAGCCGGAGGGAGAAGTCCTCGATCCCCTCGCCATGCTGAAGGCGGCGGCCTTGAACTCACGCCGGATTTGCTGCGCCGTCGTCTTCTTCACGCGGTCGGCCCGACCCGCATGAGGGCCATCGTTTCCCATGCCTCCTTCGTCGTCTTCTTCTCCCGATCGTCGTGATCATCTCCGGCGGAACATCGCTGACGAGGATGTCCAGTGCCATCATGTCCTCTTGCTCGGTTGCATTGCCTTTCTCCACCACCTCCCAAAGCAGTCGCGCCCGCAACTTGATCTTCATCATGACAGCCCGCTCCGCGTAGTTGGTCTTGGTGAGTATTGGGAACCCGGTTCTCGTGTTCACCTCACGAACCGACGGATGGGTTGTCGTAATGATCTTGCCGCCTGTGACGTTGCCGCTGCTTGGAGGGTTCTTCAATTCCGTCGACATGTTGCTGAATTCAACTCAAGGTCAAATCCGGCTCTGATGCCATGATTATTGGAATTCCGGTGTCTAGAACACCTCAACTTGCCCTGTCTTAGGTGCAGAAAAAATCTCAAGCGCTGATCAGATGTTTTTTTTTTGAGGTAAAACTGCCGGGGAAGCCCCCCGCAGTGCATATATTAATATATATATCGAGGCCGTTATGTACATGAAAGTAGCCACTATGTTCATATTTTAGCGTTTACAATTGGTAACCGTGCACTATTTATCATAGATTCTCCATGAACTCCTGCACCCTAGCCCTGTCTATATCTTTGAACCGACCACATTGCACATTCACTGAATTTATGAAGCACCCCCTCCAGTCTTGGACTGTTGGTGCAATTCCCTGAATGTTTTGTCATTCCTTTTCTTCCAAATTTCCCAAGCAGCGGTTGCGAAGACCTCCATGAAACAGGGTCCTGTCCACTCTTGTTTAGCCTCGCTTATGGTGTCAAAAAATAGTATGTCATTCCTCCATTGAATCCCCAGGATGTCCCAGCATGCCACCACTTAAACGTACACAAGATGAACAAGTGGTAGGTGTATTCTTCCGTGTTTGTGTCACAGAGCACGCATGAGTTGTCGTCACCCTCAATGGACATGTTCTTCTTTTCAATAGGTTCCTTGAGTTGATTCGATCCCTGAATAAAAGCCATATGAAGATCTTTATCTTTTTCTGTACCTTAGATTTCCATAACCATTTGAAAGGTGGTGGCTGAATGATGCTGTTGAAGTATGCTCGATATCCTTTTCTTGAGCAATATATTGGTGAGGAAATTCCTGACCACACATCAGTGTCTTGTCCCTTGCAACTACCTCATTTAACAGCACATTGAGTTGCTGCAATTCCCCAGTTGCCTCAGTTGATAATGGGGTAAAGAATGCTTGTTGAACCCCTGACTGCATGCTGAACTGTGCCATTGATATGTTTGGTTTTGCAGCAAATGAGTGTAGTCTCGGAAGGTCTCTTTTCAGCAGGTGGCCTTCCCACTCATCGTGCCATAACTGTATCGTTGTCGCCTCTTCCCACCCGTACTGATACCAATTTCCGAAACATGTGCTGATCACATCCCTCCACCAAAATGAACCTTTTGATCTAGCACAGTGCGGTGGCCTCCCATTTGCACAGCTTGTTGAGAGTACCAGGTGTACCCAAGGGATGTCCTGCTTATTATAGATCTTGAATAGGAATTTCCCTAAGAGTGCTCTGTTCATTTGTTTTAGACTTTTCAGACCGAGACCTCCTTTGTCAATCGGTGCCGTGACTTTGTCCAAGGCAACCATTGGCCTTCCCTTCCTGCCACTTCGGAGCCCCTCCAGAGGCATAATTTTCGGTATTTGTCTATTGCTTGTATAACCCTCCCATTAACTTTCAGTGTGGCATAGAGCATATATAGGTATGGCTGATATAACACTGTTGACCAGAGTGCATCTTCCGGCCATGATAACCAACATGCAGATGTTGTAAATCTCCTTTCCACTTTCATGATGATCTATGAAAAGTCTTCAGCTTTTGGTCTTGTGATTCCCATTGGCAGACCTAGGTATGTGAAAGGAAAGTTCCCTAGCTGGCATCCTAGTGTTCCTGCCATTATGGTAGCCTGTGTATCATCCATGTTGATTGGCATGATACATGATTTTCCCCAGTTCACTTTCAACCCCGTGGCTCCTCCAATTGTATGCAGCAAATTTTTTAAGAAGAACAGTTCCCTCTGTGAAGCCTTTAGGGGCCATGATTGTATCATCTGCTTATTGAACCACTGGAAATTGCATGAATTCAGGCTGCTGAATTGGTATTGATAGTAACCCCTGCTCTGCTGCTCTGTTAATGGCTAACTGGAAAAGTTCTGCTCCCAGCACAAATAGTAAGGGAGAGAGTGGGTCCCCTTGTCTGACCCCTCTTCTACAGGCCATGTTCTTTCCTGGTCCCCTTATCAGGAGGTGCTGATCAGATGTTGGTCAGTCCTACAGAATTCTTCTGGACCGTACTGAAACAAAGGAGAAGCCTGAACGCAGGGGCAAGAGGATAGTAGATGATTGGGGTCTTGTCCCTGGTATTCTGATCTGACCAAACAGAATAGAAGGGAGGGATAGCTTGTCGCCCAACTTGAACAGTAGGAACTAGCGAGTTCCTTTGGTGTTCAGGCGACCAGATCAGGCACTAGAAGACAAATTCTGGCTGATGGATGTAATATTTTATTGCTCTGATGGGATACAAATCTGTACAGGGCGGTGGCCTTTTATAAGCCTCTGTACAGAGTTTTCCTGCTTTACGTTTGTCACATAAGACAAAAGCTAACTCTACCTCTATCTATTACAGATGAGACAAATCTCAAACTCTACTATCCAGGACTCTATCTGTTAACTATAATATCTTGACTCTTATCTATTAACTATAATATCCTGGACTCTTATCTTTTAGGTGCTGTCCGCACCTCCTGTTTCAGCCGGCTCCCTGCTGCAGAAACAGATTTGGACTCAGGTGAGAAGTCCCCTGCCCAGGTGAACTCCCCAGGTTCACGTCCCTGCCCATGAATCCGACTAGGATTCACCTGGGCAGCTTTCTGCCGCACCAAGGAGCACCAGGGAGGGAGCATCCAACAGTAGCCTGCGCAACCAGTTGATGAAGGCAGTTCTGGGGTGATCATGGCAGGGATAGTAAACTGTTGCAAGGGTCTAGCTGCCACCACCAACAGGGAAGTGCACTGTGATGGCAAACGGTAGCAATTCTCTCACTATTCCCTGTAGGAGGTTACCAATCCACCCTACAGGATGTCGCCAAAGCACCAACGGATGGAGCGAAGGTGAATTGGCTGAATCTCTTGGGCGCTATTCTCTTAGCGGAGGAGTGATCGATATTTTCTTTTTTTGTTTCTTGCAGGCAGAAGATAGAACATGCACTTTCTTCTATCTTTGCCCGAACTATCTTTTGCTTTGTGGGGTCATTTAACTCACAGATGTTCCAGTTGACGAAAGCCAATTTCTGGTGGTGCAACTCATTGGTGGACTTCCATGTGAAGTTGTGGGCTGCCTGAGAATATAATCTGGGTGGTCCTGTGGTGTTTGCACTTGTGCGAAGGGAGTCTTTTTGGACCAGACAAGGAACTGGTGGGCGCGAGTGTAACAGAAGAGGGTCCAAAAGAGGAAAGGAGACGACAAAGCTGGAACTAGTTTTATGATTGCAAAAGGCGTACCCCCGTATAGAAATCGGGTTCAGGATACAGTCATACACCCAGAGATTACAGATGGAGATTAAGGGTCCCCCAAATCTATGAGGGTTCGTCTTGACATCCTTCGCCCTTCCTCTCTGGTCAATAACTGTGCAAAAGCGGTGGGGACTCATGGATTCAAGGTAGAAGTCGTGCCCGCCTCCCCGTTCGGCTGGCTAAGTGCGGCGTTCACCATCGCCGCAAGGATGCCACATTTGGCTGCTTCCTCCTGTAATTTCGAAGTTGGGATTTGCGGGTAAGGAAGAACACAAGCGCCAAGAATAGCCAGAGTGGGAAATTTGATTGGTCCAGGGGAGAGGTGGTTAATTGTTATTGATGTTACCCTGAGGGGCAAATTTCACCATGTTGGGCTCGGTGTGCCGGCTAGACTAGCATGTTCTTTTGCATTTTTCTGTGTCCATTAGTGCTAGCACTAAGCAAGAAAAAATAACAATTGAGTGAGCTTGGGGCTCCTCAGATTTTCCTGCAAACAGGGAGCTTTTTTGCTTGAGTGAGTTCTGCCGTTGGAAGGTGACCGGAACTGGTCTGGTGGGAAAAGCAGTGCTAGGTGAGGGGATGTCAGGTACCTGGGTCGGCTCGGAGCGAGCGAGCGCGACCGTATAGACCCGGCTTAAACACCCGGGGGGGGGGGGGGGGGGGGGGCTCAGGAAGGGTTTTCTACCCCTGAGGAAGATGTGCTTGGGCTGGCGGAAGAGGAGTAGGTGCTGGAGCACTTGGGAGCTTGCGGATGCGCACCATAGCGGAGGTGCGACGAAGAGCACCGGTCGAGGAAGATTCCGTAGTGTCAAAGGTGGCATTGGAGTTGGCCCCAAGGTGGAGCTAGAGCTCTGGGTGACCTGGGAACCCAGGGGAATCTCATGTTGAGGTAGGGGAGCCGCCACAAGTAGGTTTTGGGGCCAGGCCCCCAATCCCTAAGCGTTCTGCACCCCGCTGCTCCGCCGCAGCGGTTGCAACCACCGCGTCCCACAACGGGTCCGAGTTGGGGTTTGGTAGCACGAAGTTTGGCTCTTCTCCACCTAGACGTTGTTCAGGTGGTGGCGGGAAGGGGTGAGGGTTTCCCCCGGGAGGAACGTCGTCCTTCTCCGGAGGGGGGGGGGGGTGCCAAATGGCCTCGCTGGGACGATCACTGGGTAGGACCAGGACTAAGCATTGCCTCTCGCGACTCCTTGACAGAGGACTAGGCACTTCACCGGGGTGTACCTAAGGGCGCCCGATGCGTTGTGCCAAGTGAGGAGCTTGCCAAAGGTGGCCACCGCTGCGTCAATGCACTCCACAATCTGGTAATCTAGGGGAAGCCCAAGATCATGATCCAGCCGCGATGACTATAGTTGCAAGTCCGACAGTTGATGCTGAAGTCGTGCCTGGAGAAGTGAACTTCCATGCCATCAATGTTGATGGGGTTGATCTGCAGAAGCAGGTCTTTATGCAGACCCGACTCCAGAGCGAAGAGGCCAATGCCTGAAGTAGTGGAGCAGGTGGAGCGAAGCCCAACTCATCCTCCAGGACATGGCGAGTTTGGGTCCTGAAGAAGTTGCAGTGAGTGCGCTCGATGACACTGTCGTGATCTTCAGCGATCACAAAGTTCTCATGTGATTGACCCATGTCCGTCAAGAGGTGTACAACGAGGAGCGAGACTCTGTTGGGTCCCTTGTCTAGGACGAAGAACTGCTCATGCGGGATGAAGCACTCGAGATTGATGGGGAAGTTGGCCACCGAAACGATTGAGTGGTTGTAGTTGGCGAGGGACACAAAGTGAGTGCATAACTGTCTAACGGGTTGTGCGGGGTCGGCTCGGCCTTGGGCCTTAAAAGCCTCGGCCCGGCATGGCCCGAAAATGAACCGGGCCGTGTCGGGCCGGCTCGACGGGCCTACACCTCGGCCTGAGCACGTCCCAGGTTCATTTTATTCGTGTCGTGTCAGGCCCAAAACGAATCGGGTCGGTACGAAGCCCAGTTGTTTAGAAATACATTAAAAACAGTTAAAAATTACATTGTACGGGCTTATACGGGTCGTTCCGGGCCCATCCGGCTAACCGGACCATACCACTGGTCTAACTGGGCCATGTCGGGCCAGCTCGAGCTTTAGGCCAAGCCCGAGCATGGCCTGTGCCGGACTTCGGCCGCCTTGGGCCTGGTTTTTCTTGTCGCGTCGTGCTTGTACGGGCCATTTTTGTCTGGCCTCGGGCTGGCCCGGCCCATTTGACCACCTCTAAGTGAGTGTTCTGGGGTTTGTGTATGGGCGATGGCGAGAGTGGGGGGGGGGGGGGGGGGCGGCGAGTTGTGGGGTACGGTTAAATAGGAGGGTGGTGTTGTGATGGTGGGGGCCAATTCAAGGGTGGCAAAGTGGCAGTTCCACTACTGGATTTTACCCTCCGCACCAATCGGCATTTATGTTTGCATCGGCAAGAAGCCGCTTTGTGGCCGTATTGAAGGAATTTGATGTATCTGATCTTGGAACAGTAATATTTGGCGAAGTGGGGGGGGGGGGGGGGGGGGGGTTTGAAGCATCAGGAACATCCCCCTAGAGAGGGGGTAGTGATGATGGGGTTCTTCTGGAATTTACCCCGGCTGTCAAATCGGTCACATGGGGCAGAGGTTGTATTAGGAAGACACAAGTTGGAATCATCATGAGCTTCTCTTGTCTTGGCTGTAGCAGTAAAGCTTTAGTGCCTCTGTCTAGGCGGCTGACTGGGCAGGGTAGCGCCATTGGACGTGCTGCAGTCCACTGAAAACTATTCCGCTACTGCACGTGGCTTAGAGGAGTTAAGGACCCCATGACCTGCCCCTTTTCTGCAGTTAGGGCGGGTTTGAAAATGCGAAGCATTTGAAATGGGGGTGGGGCCAGTCTAAGAACCGAGAAAGAACAAGAGCTCGCTGGCGGTTGCCTGAAGCATGAACAAAGGCTCCTACCTAGGGTATCAAATACTGTTGAAGCGTTGATGAGCTGAGCAGATTGAGCGGGGATTGAAATAGGGCACCAAATTTCCCCAATACGAATGGTGCTAGCTTGGGCGGCAGAGGGCTCGACAACCGTCTTGGTCGAAAATGAGTGGCGAGGCTGCGGGGACGGTTCCTTGATGGGAGAAGCAAAGGTGACCTTCCGAGGGTGAGGAGACTTAGGACGTGAGACACGGTGCCAAGAAGAAGCTTCCTCCTTGTTCCAGGAGCGAAGATCTTTAACCCATTTTGGCCCTCCGTCGTGCCAAAGGAAGAAATAGACATCAAAGTGCTTGCCGGTCACCCTCTTGAGACCATGGATCATCGAACCCACCCTCTTAGAGGCTACAGCGAAAAGGAAGCGTCACATCCTGTTCGCACGAAACATGAAAACCTCCCGGCGTTCCCCCTAGGGCCGCGTGGAGCGCCCATCCAATCGAATCCTCGGTTACCCGGAAAGTAAACCGGCCGAAGACAACAAGCATGAAAAAGCACCATGCACGGAGGAGGAAAGACTACGTAGCACCTATGCCTGAAATCGCTTTTCCAAAGGTGAAATCTCTGTCGTTGATGTTGACGGCCTGCCGGTCACCCGCCATGGGAAGTTGGGGGGGGGGGGGGGGGGGTCGGGTGACAGGCGGTGGAGGAGGGAGAGCGGAGCGAGGCGGTGCCATCTACCTATTTACTGCTTTTAGTGTTCCTGCAACATAAAGCTGTGCTTGGCCACCATGGTTGTATTTGTACGCGAAATATATGTCTAGTGTTCATGCTAGCATGCTGCTTGCTATGTGCTATAAACTATGGTTAATTGTAATGTGGGGTGTTTAAATCACTGTTAATTCAGTGAATAGGTATTGCAAATTGTCATAATATATAATCTGGGTCGAGGTCCAGGTTAGCACTCACACAATGAAAGTTGACAGAAATCTCAAATTGTGTCACAGGTTTATACAGAAGCATTCTCATGCCCCTGTGTAAGATATCACCCATATGAATCTTCTTTTGTTGCACAATCCAATGGGAATTACATTGCGATATTTTCAGCAAGGCCACCCTTCAAGCTAAACAAGTATACGCGGTTTGAAGGACATGGAGTCTGGGGATTCCCGATAAAGTGCAATTTTTCTCTGAGCGGGAGAGAACTTATGTCTGGTTCATCCGATGGATGTGTTTATTTTTATGATTACCAGTCGGCAAGGCTGTTAAGGAAAATAGACGCCTTCAATGAAGCATGCACTGATGTTGCGTACCACCCTGTAGTGCCTAACGTGATTGCTTCATGTAGCTGGGCTGGTGAAATATCTGTCTTTGAGTGACATGAACTAGTATTTGCAAGGAATCCTATGTTGGATGTTATGTGGCAAATTTTTCGTGCTCTTCCCATACTGGTTCGTTCTGAATTGGAGCATGATGGGTTGATGAGTCTGGTTCACTGGACTGGTGTACTGTTCCTGTATACTGTTTCATTCTGGGTTTTTTTTTGCCTCGCGAGGATGCTTTGTGGAATACTCCTTGCTTATTTTTCTCTATAAACTAGATAAAGATTAGTTTGGGCTTCGAGTAACTTCAGAAATAAACTTACAAGGGAGTACAAAATAACAATTGGATCCAGTGCGTCAGATTACAATGACACATCAAATACAAGAGTAACATTGTTACATAATTGCTAAACGTTAGTCAACTGTACACATAATGCAGCCAGTCAGATTTTTCATCCATTAGTGATGCGCCACATAGCATGCTCAATTTATAACCTTTACTTAAGGTTTCATTTGTTTCATGTTTTCATGTCTGTTGTGATTACTCCATCATGATGGGTTAGAATAAAGCCATGGTAGGTGAAATTAGTAAAGGTCATCTAATTGATAAGAATTTGCTGTGGTGCTTGAACTTGATAAGAGCCGCCACCCCATCATTTATGCATTGCATCAGATCAACATACACATACTGTTCACGCATCCACGTAACTGAGCGCGCAGCTTTAGGTGACAACTGGTTAGTGTATTCTGTTAGACAGTATTAGGGTCCATGTGTGGTCTATTGGGTCTAGCCCATATATGAGCCCTAAGAGTTTATTGTATTCCTGACATCTATTAATGAAGTTAATCCAGTCATTTGCTACAATATGATATCATTAATCAAACCTTAACCCTTCTCCTCCCACCCCTTCCTAGCTGCCGCCCGTGGTCGGACCGCGGCCGGCCGACGAGCCGTCAGCGGCCTTCCCTCTTCCTTCATCTGCTCCCCAGTCATGCGCTCTACTTGGCCGTCACTCGATTCGGGCCCGATTCATGTCTTCGCCGTCGGATCCGTGCCCCTCCATGTTGGATTCACGCCCCTACCGGTCGGATTTGTGCCGTCGAACTCCACATCCACGTGCGGGGGCCGTTGAATCCAAGCTTGTTGCGTTCGGATTCGGGCTGTCTGGGTCGCTGCAACCACCATCGGTTAGTGTGCCGCCAACCCTACCTCTACTAGATGTTCCCCCGTCACGCTTGGATCAGACGTCGATGGTTCGACCGCCCCTGCGCTAATCCGACCCCTACAGGCACGCGACCCGTGGGACCTGTTGCTATCACGACCGTCCTTGCCGTCGTCAGTCCTCAGCCGATGACGAGCCCAGCTGGATCAAATGCCGCCTCCTTGGTTGCCGCACTAGGATCTGCAGCCATGGCAACACACGACCTCTGCAGGTTGGCATGTTGGCGCCGCCCCCCATCCCGCGGCTTCCTTCATCGTCCCTGTCGACTCGCTGGCCCACGCCTCCCCCTCTCGCACCTTCCGCTGAGGCTTGGTTCCCCACCGTCAGCAAGACCGCACTGGTCTCTGGCTGCATGCACCGCCGCAGCCTCGCCTTTTGCTCCCACGCCCGCTATCACCGCTGGACAGGACGCTGTCACCATCTCCTCCTGGTGCGTGCTCGCCACTTTACCACCACTTTACCAGCCGCTGTCGCACCCCTTGCCGAAGGCATTAATGCGGCCGCAGCTTTGGCCTCCCTCTGCACTGGCGCCACCACCTTCCCTCTTCCTAGTCCGTGTCGTGGCCCATCGTTGCTGGCCTCGATGCTCGCCTTCCACCCTACCGCCTTGGTCGTGCCCGACGCTTCCTGTGCTTGTGGTGCTACCCACTGCCGTTGCAGTTGAGGTTGTCACGATTGTGGTATCAGCCAGCGCCCTCTCCCCCCATCATCTCTCATGTCCTCTTCATCTTTCAACAGACCCGACTTTCCTTTTGCGCACTTCTTTCGTGTGTTGCATCCCTAGCCGCCTCGGACGTAGTGGCTGACTCGGGTGCTTCCTATGACCACTCCGGACGTTGGGATACTCTCCTCCTTCCATTCTCCTCACCCTTCCCATCATTCGTCTATCATTGTCGAAAATGGATATGTTCTTTCGATCACCTCATTAGGTGATTTGTTTCTTCCACGTACTTTTCATTTTCAGAACATTTTGGTTGCTTATGATATTATTTAGAATCTTCTTTCTGTCGATCAGTTCAACTCTAACATCAAATGTTTTGTGGAGTTTGACACATTTAGCTTGTCTACGAGGGATATTACCATCTGCCATCTTCTCCTTTGCTGTAACAGCATGGGGCCCTTGTAAACTTCTTCCTCATCCACTCTACATGTCCTGACTACTACAACTTCCTCTACGGATTGGCATCATCGACTTGGTCATCCTGGCCTTGTTGCTTTGGTTAAGTTGTCTAGTAGTTCAGTCATCTCATGTACCATGAGTCTTTTCCATGCCTATTAGTTAGGTCGACATATTTGTCTTTCTTTTTCTATCCCTGACTCTCAGGTTGTGCATACCTTTGATCTCATACACTATAATCTTTGGACTTCCCTATCACTAGTATGAACGCTAAGTACTATCTGGTGATACTTGAATACTTCTCTTACTACTCCTAGACATTTTCCTATGTATGAAGTCTAAGACATTCACCATGTTGTCTCACTTCTCTGTTTGTCTATACACTCATTTCAGCCGCACTATTAGGACCATTCAGGGCGATAATGCGCGCGAGTTTGATAACTTTGTATCTCATGATTTCCTCCTCACCCACGGTGTCCAGCTGTGCCCATACACCTCTCTTTAGAATGGCAAGGTTGAGCGCATGATTCATACCAAACATCATGTGTTCCCTGCTATTTCAAGCCTAAGTCCCCGTTCAGTTTGAGCTGCGGCTCCACACTTCCACCTACATCCTCTTAATTGTTTTCCCATTAAGGCGATTCGTGCTCCCACTCCTCCCTTTGCCTTGTTCGACACCACTTCTTACTACGACCACCTGCACTCGCTACCCGAACCTTTCCGCCACAGCTCCTCATAAGCTTTTTCCCCATTTGACTCGCTCAGTCTTTCATGGGTACTCCTCTGACAACAACAGATACAAGTGTTATGATCTTAGCACCCATCGCTTCTTAATCTCTCGACACATCGTTTTCGTTGAGTCCACCTTCCCCTTCTTCACCCCCTCTTCTCACTTTACCATAGAGTTAGACTCCCTTTTCAACACTGACCCCAAGACTACTTTTATGTAGCTGCCTGTGTTTCCTCCACATGCAGGTTAGTCTCGTGCCAAAACGGATCGGGCGTCCCCTACACGCGCGGCTTTGGCACCCCCTATTGTGCCACGCGCGGCACCGATTCCTCCTACTCTGTCGGGCATGGCACCGACATCCCATGTTGCACCGTGTGTGCTATTGATGTCTCCTGCCACGCCAGGAGCAACCTTGACATCCCCCACCACGCCATGTGTGACCCTAACGTCCTCCGCCACACCACGAGTGACTCTGTCTTTGCCCATCCCGCGTATGTCTACCAGCTATGTGTGCGGGCTGGTGTACCATCATGTGCTTCTCTACTAGGACCCCGTCATGTTTAGCTGATGATGACTTGGCGGTACATCGGGGCTTGAGATCACCATGTCCCTTATCATGCCTTTCCCTCTCGTCACCCGCCCACTGCCTCCTGCCTCCTCGCTAGACTTAACCATACCGTCCTCCGTTCGTACCGTCCTCACCCATCGTCACTAGCGTGGCGCTATGGAGGAGGTGTCCGCAACCATACAAGATCAGGGATTTGGTGCCACGCCCCTTGGCGATATTGTGACTGGTAAGTTGGTGTTCACGCACAAGAAGAAGGTAGATGGTTCTATTCAAAGGTATAAAGATTGGTAGGTCCTTTGGAGTTTCACTCAATGTCCCTGAGTCGACTACAACTAGACTTTTAGTCCGGTGGTGAAGGCGGCCTCTGTACGCATTGTTTTATTGTCGATTCTCTCGCGGTCTTAGCCTATTCATTAGTTGTACGTCAATAAAACCTTCCTCCACTGCACTCTGACTGAGACAGTGTATTGTAGCTAGCTGTCAGGGTTTGTGGATTTAGCTCGTCCAAACTAGTCTGCAACTGCAAGTTGTTGTGTGATCTGAAGCAGGCACCCGTGCTTAGTATAGTTGGTTTGCCTCCTCCTTGGTCTCGAAATGCTTTGTTGAGCCTAAGTCAAACAATCCCTCTCCATATATCGGTGTGATGGTGACATCGTGTACCTCCTTCTGTACATCGATGACATTGTCCTCACATCGTCCAGTTCGACCCTCTTACAATGCGAATTTTCGACCTTATAGCGGGAGTTTGCTATGATGGATCTGGGATAGTTGCACTACTTCTTGAGCATTACATTTGAGCATCAATCAGATGGTTTATTCCTTCAGCAACGACAATACGGTGTGGATATCCTTGACCAGGCTGGTATGGATGATTAGAAGTCGTGCACCACGTCGATGGATACCCAAACTAAGGTCTCTTTAGTTGATGGTGCTCCTACCAGCAATCTCACTGTCTACAGGAGTCCTGCAAGTGCTCTCCAGTGCCTCACCTTCACAAGGCCGAATATATCTTATGCTCTTTTGTAGGTGTACCTCCACATGCATGACCCACGGGAGCCGCACCTCACCGCTGTGAAGCGGATCTTCCGGTATCTTTGAGGCATCCTCGACTACGACGTTCGTTTATGGTGTTCCTCAACATCGGAGCTAATTGTCTACATCGATGCTAGTTAGACGGGTTGCCACGACCTATCTAGCACCAGCTCACGATGCATGTGGAGATCGACCTCCAATTCGTTCTTGAGCCCGTCGCCATGGTGATGTCGTTGTTCTCCATATTCTAGTGACTTACCAATTCACCGACATCTTCACCAAATGTTTTCTTTCGTCGGTGTTCTCGGAGTTCTGACCCAGTCTCAACATATGTCGCGACTAGATGTTGAGACTGCGGAGGGAGGCCTATGTGTGTGTCCTTATTGAGCCTAACCCATATATCAACTCTAGGGGTTTTATGTATCCCTTGACACCCCATCAATGAAGTTACCCTAGTCATTTGCCTTTAATATATTCCACCTGTAAGCTAAGTCGTGTCACAGAACTAGACATTGTCCCTAGATTTTGTCACTTTAGTGTGTATTTTTTTTGAAACCTCTCTATCGAATACAGTTGTGGCATCTGTTCATGTGTTAACCACTCACCCTGCACCACCACACCAGACACATTTCACACACAATCGGTCCTACAACTACACATGACTTGGAAGAGCATCCTTAGAAAGATCAACGAAATCCACCAGAATATGATGTACGATGGGGACGTTGCACTACCATTGTGTCTTCACGCTTGAGAGGTACCTGGAATATTTGGGACTAAATCCCACTAAGACACCTAGTCGATTTTGGGAATCGAACCTGGGCGGGCGTGGCAAACAACCGCTGCCTCTGACCACTCGAGACAAGATTGTCCTAGTTTTAAAGGGTGTGACGGTCTTAGTTGTATGTTTAGTTGGAGTCAGGAGCCACACCAGAGGAGGCTCGAACCCCTTACTGCTTGTTGAATAGTGGAGCCCCCCTTATTTTTTTATGGGGAGAAGAGTATTTGGAAAGGCAAGAGGTTGAAGATGAATCATTCTTTATATTTTAGATTCGCTTTGTATTGTTTTATGAAATTGGCCTCGATCAGGGTGGCGTAAGGCCCAGCTGGGTGCAAGTTAAGGGTGACATGCGGCCCAACGGTCAACCCTAATCCACTTATAATGTACAGCTTTGAGGTCGATCGATCGACTCTGAATGTTGATGGGCGTGCGGCGGGTGCGCGGGAGTGTTAGACTGCGCTCTGCTCCTGATTCCAGCAGATATTGGATTGCTAATTCATGCTAAGAGAGATTCAAATCTGGTCTTGAACCTGAAAGTGTTGACAAGGTAAATCACCCTTAAGTTCATACGCAGCCTTGTGTTGGATAAACTAATGTGATGTAACTTTATGAGTTTAAAATTGTAATGAGCATTTACAATGGACTTTGCTTAAGAGGTGTTCTATATTTTTCAGGAGTTTCTAAGTCTATGGTTTAAGAATAATTGCAATCCATATGAAGATGCGGTATATTTGCTTCAGATTCATTCATTAAAACTGCTTACAAATTTTTCCATAGTCAGCTGAGTTCTATTGATTGCTGCTTACATTTTTTGTAAAACATAGCTTGGCAATATGTCTATTTCTGTTTTCCTAACAAAAAACTTTGTGTGTATTTTTGGTAGTTCCTACTGTCTATTATATATACTAAATGTGTGTATTACAGTGTGAATACATCTCCAGTAATCAGTTTAATATATTGCTAAATTGTTCAAAGAATAGAATGTGAATCACATTGCTTTAATTTGCTAATTGGCGCGACAACCGGCGACGACGGGTGTCGGGGCGACTTCGAGCGTCAGTTGGCGAGGCGCGACCGGCGAGCGCATGTAAGCTAGTGTGGGCAGCATCGTGGAGGTGAGGCGTGGAGCCGCGGGCTGGGGACGGTGAGCTAACCTGTGTGTCAAGTGAGGTTTAGTATCTCTATAGTTTCTATCTAGATCGGTCACTGATCATAGGGATGGGAAGGTCTGTTTTTAGTTTGATAGAAGGGATGCAGATGGATATGATGGGCGCTCCGTCGATCATGTCGTCGAGGACAATGAGTGTGCTCTTACGGCCGCCACGCCACCCCCTCTCGGCTCTACCCGCCAAGCTCTTGTTGGTTTTTAAGGACAATGCTTTGTGCCTAATTGACATTAGGGCACGACTAAGTTGATAGAACAGAGAGCACAACACCAAGCAAATAGCTAATCAACTAGGGTTAAGGATGTGTGAGCATACCTTCGGGTGTAGTGGCAGAGGCGGCCATGGAGCCGATGGAGACTTGGTGCTGAGCAGCAACACCAGAGCCTCCTTCTTGCTTGTGCAGCGTCGTCGGAGATGAAGGGTGGGAAAACCTTCCCCAGGTTTCCCTCTCAAAAGCAGATCGGAGCTCCCTAATTCATAGGTTGTTTTTGTCTAATAGATGGTGATCCCTTACGTGAGAGACAAAGCTCTCCTTATAAAGAGAGAGGGCACCTAAGGGGGCCCACCCCAAACAGAGTCGGTTAGGGATTCTGTCCCCGATCAGGACAGAGAGGATGAGAGGAGTCCGAGTTGGTTACAGAAGTAACCAACCCCTAATTATCTTGTGATCATCTTAATTAATCTCTAACATTTCCCCCTTGATCACATGTCACATAAGCTGATTTTCTAAACACATAGACTTTTGACATTATTTTCTCATTCTCGACATAAAGGGAACTGCGCATCGAAGACAACCAATTATGTACCGCTTGACTCGACGACCACATCATATCTCATACTTAAAATTATATTCTAAAACAGAGTTTGGTCCCTAAGTATCTAGGAAATCATGGGTTCTTCCTTAAACTCATGAGTGTTATGTGTTCACAGAACATATTGGGTGGAAGTCTCTTTGTATGCGGTACCACAAGGATTCACATGAATATAATTGCTCAATTATTAATGCTTAGTATGTTCCTGGATTTTTTTATGCAACACACAACTGACGTCAATGTGTGTGACGACATATTCGACTTGTTGCCTCAGAAGTACAAAAAACTTAGGTGGTTCTATGTTGTCAACCACACTTAGCTCGGATTTTCATATGGTGTCTCTTCAGTGGCCTCATCACTAATTTAGTATACATCATTCACGATGCAGTGACTTAAGGTTTGGAGCTAGTTCCTCAACAAAGCTCCTACTGCGAGTGTTATTTAGCTAATGAGGATTTTACTACACATCTCGTAAAAACTTAGTCTTAGTTATCCATGGCTTATTATATTATGAATCTTATCATGAGGCCTTAGTTAATTGCATGACTGCAAATTAACTCTTATCTTCATTTCAAAGACTTGGTTTGGACTAACTTTTGCCAAAATAACTGTCATGGTGACTAATTGTTTGAGCAACTTAAAGACTTCTGACAGTAGAAGTTCATGGAACCGTCTTTTGTTCGAACGTTCTCTAATTAATTCCAATACTAATTAACTTTGACTTTTATCTGAGCAGACTATATATTTGCGTACACGTTGTACTTTTCAAGTACAACTCAAGTATGCCTTATGAGCTAATACCCCTTAACGTCAAATTCGGAGGACGAATATTGAATAGTAAATCACATCATTACTAGAGAGTAATATGTCATTTACAAGGTACGAACCTTAAGAAGCTAAATTATCCTTCTTATTTACAATAAATATAAATCAACTTAATGTTTTTAGGCACCAACTATTTATATTTTTGATGTAGCATTTGCATAGAGGTTTTTAAGCCTCGACTCATGAGCTAATCGACTAAGTTGAAGGACATCACTTATTTCTATTTCAATATGGGGTATTCCGATCGTAGTACTCCCTCTCACGTTCGGATCTTAGTCTTAGTGAAAATATGCTGAATTTAGTTTATGCATTCACTAATTTTTATTAATGTAAGTAGAGAGGAATCGACTAAGAAACGCACCAATCAATTCCCCCCCCCCTCGAAATATGGTCTAACGACGTCGTGCCATTATTTCAAAATTGTTTCGCGATCGATTCTTATGTGCTTTATGAAATATTTAGTTTGATGATAGAAATTTGATGCAACTTAAATAATCATCATGCGGGGACAAAGAAAATTATTTTGTCGGATGGCAAGACTCACAACTTATTATTAACTTATTTAGCCAAAAGGCTTACAAGTCTGAATAGTCCTTGCATGAAACTAATACAAATTTCTCTAAATGAGAATACTTAAAGCATCGTAATGAAACAAAAGTAAAAAATCCATGTCAAAATACTAATGGGAGTTCTAAATTGGCTTTTCTTCAGTTTCATGGTCATTAACGACTTTAACGACCCTTATCCCTCCTCTTATAATCCTCCTCATACTTAATCCCTGCACAAATTTTGCACAATTTCAATTAAGTCAATCTAACAAGTAGATTGAAAGTATACCGAAACAGAAAATTATAAACTAAGTCTTACCCTTCTTATGACATCATTTGAGGAAGCCTACGCAATCCTTCTGATAGTGTCGTTCTTGCTTACAAAAATAACACTTATTTTTGTCTATCTTCAAATTCTTTTGATAAGAATGTGTCTATGAAACCTTATTCTTGCCCTTATAATTTCTATTAGTGCGGTTGACAGAGTCGATAACACTAAGGGACTTAGTAGAACTAGCAAACTGTCTCTCAATCTCATTGAAGTACTTAGTAGTAGTGTTGCATTCGGGAATTGCTTTTCGAATAGCTTTAGTGATGAAACCCTTAATTATCAGTAAAACCAACTTATTTGAGTGGTTCCACTTAGGTAGCTCATTCTCACACATGTGCATGAGACTAAGTTATTATCCTTTCCTCAACTCAAGAGACTCATCAGTCTCTTCAGTCATAGGCATAGGAACCTGAGGCTTTGTAGGGCAAGGTCTAATCTGTGCCACATATAATTTTTAGACTGCCAAAGCAATCCTCAACTTCTCTCTCCATGAGTCATAATTAACTTCGTTAAGAGGCTCAATGATAGAGAGGTAATTGGGTGCTGAATTGATGATGGAGAAATCATTTGAATGAAAAACTGAGTAACATAAGTGAATGCATAATAAAACTTAGTAATAAACTGAAATCATAGGCAATTTTGTCTTTCACATTGACTACTCGAACAAAATTTTCTATTATACTCATGTAAACAACTTAGGCAAAATGAATCGTCATATTTTGTATTTCAATAAAATTCGAGATTCACTAGTTAACTTATTAGAACATAGCAAACTTTGTATTTCGCATTGTCTACTCGAACAAAGTTTTCTATGAACTAAATTATTCAACTTGGACAAGGAGAATGGTCATATTTTGTCTTTCAACAAAATACAACATTCACTAATTAACTTCTGAAACATAGTAAACTTTGTCTTTCACGTTGGCTACTCGGACAAAATTTCTGTGTACTTAGTGAGAATGTTATCTTTGTCATTCACGTTGGCTACTTGAACAGAATACAACATTAATAACTTAGAGCATAGCTAAATTTTATTTTTCACGTTGGTTACTCAAGTAAAATTTTCTTGTCAACATAATGACTTAGAACATAGTAATTTTATCGTTCACGTTGGCTACTTAATAAAATTACTATGAAACTGAATAAACTGAGAGCCTAGCTTAAATTTGTTGTTCACGTTGGCTACTTATCAAAAATCACTATGCATAGCTAAATAACACAGTGGAAGCTTAATTATGGACATACAAAATTATGAAACATAATAATCATACGTATCATACGTACAGTTGAGAATATACTTAATCCATCAAAATAATAAATTCCTGGAAATATACTATAATACATATAGAAATATATCTTAACATGAATTACTGAAAAAACACACTATAATTATTCTCAATTATTTTATACTTGGTTCTAAATTGATTTTAGCCCATACTAAAATCACTAAAAAATAAAATTTCCATTATTCTAAATTAATTTGATTTTAGTTCATGACTAAAATATCTGAAAATGACCTAATTAAAATGCTATTATTTTTCGCAAAGCAGAAAAATACTAATTTCATTTCCCGTAAAATAAAAAATACTATTTATTTTTGTAAAACAAAAAATACTATTTTAATAATTTACTAAAATGATCTACAACTACTTAATTATTGCCGATATTTATATTTACTAAAAAACAGAAAAATAAACTAAATAATAAAGCCACTGCTAAAATTTGGCTAGAAAAACCCTGATGTTGTCCCAGTCTACTGATAATAATTCTGAGAAAAAATAAAAAAAATTCGGGTGTCCCAAAAGTTGGTACCAGCCCACTAAGAGGAATAGGCCCAAAGGCCCAATCTGATATTTTTCTGAATTCTATAAAATAGAAAAAGATAAACCAGCCCGTAGGCCTATTTGCTAAATAGGCCCAAAGCCCGTTATGAAAATATCAAAAAATCCACAAAATGAAAAAGAATAAAGATGGCCCCAAGGGCACAACCTTATTTCTAAAGAGGCCCAAGGTCCAAACTGAAAATGTGGAAAAATCATAAAAATGGAAAAGGAAATTCGGCCTAAGATGCCCAACCCCTCACTGAATCGGCCGACCGGCCTACTAATTAATTTGAGAAAAATCTGGTTAAATCTAAAGGGCAGCTTACGCGGCCTGAGAGGGCGCCCGCATGGGCCTTGAAGCCCAGCTCGTGCGCGCCGCTGCTCCACAGCCGCACGATCTAGTTGGAGGGCTGAGATTTTCTGCGCCACGTAAGCTAAAATTATCCACATCGTTGAGCAACGATTGGACGGCTGAGGATGATTTTCCTAAGATACTTAAACGAGTGTCGTTGAAACCCTAGGTCATTCGGACTCCCCCATTCCCATCGTCGTTTCCGACAAAGAAAGAGGGAGTCGAGTGTGACGGGCGGTGCCGTCGAGGCGGTAGGTAGCACACCGGCTCCACCGCGTCCACCTTGCCAGCGTGCGAGGCTAGCTCGCCGTCTGGAGTTAGACGCGCTGGCCTGAGGCACGGTAGAGGGAAACCTCCCGAGAGCTTAGGGTTAGGGTTTTCTTCGATGAGACGAGCCCACTCGTGATGAGGCTAAGTACGGTGACGCGTCGTGGTCCTCTCGCCGGCGTGCAACGCTCGTCGTTGGTGAGTGCGCCGCCGTCGAGCGATCCATCGGTGTGCCAAGAACTGGCTAAAGGCCTGGGTCAGAGGTGCTCCGGCGAGGAGCAAGCCCAAGGACACGGTGGTGACAAACTCCAGTGAGCGCGAAGCTGAAGATCATCATCGAGACTAAGGGTAGTTTTCTTTCCCTCTCTATTTTGATTGAATCCGAGTTTGGCTTCGAATTTCTATGATTTTGATGCAATTTTGAGTTCAATCCTTGAATTGAATCTCGATTCTAATCTGATTTGACCCGTTTTGGGTCCTAATTGGGGATTAGAAACCCTAATCCCCAAAAGTTTGTTTGATTTTATGAAAATCCGAACCCTAACTATTCTTAGTTTGATTCCCCTCTTTCTAACTGTTGTAGATCCGAGTCTAAGTGTGTTGAGATTGATTGATCTCACTGAATTGATAAAAAAAATGATCGACTTAGGGTTTAACTAAGAGGCTGAAGCCCTACTCTCAATGAGGGTAGCTCCGAAACCAATGTTGATTTCTAAGGACAGTGCTTAGTGCCTAATTGACATTAGGGCACAACTATGTTGCTAGAACAGAGAGCACAACACCAAGCAAATAGCTAATCAACTAGGGTTAAGGATATGTGAGCATACCTTCGGGTGTAGTGGTAGAGGCGGCCATGGAGTCGATAGAGACTGATGCTAGCAGCAACACCGGTGGCTCCTTCTTGCTTATGCAGCATCGTCGGAGATGAAGGGTGGCAAAACCTTCCGCAGGTTTCCCTCTCAAGAGCAGATCATATCTCCGTAATTCTTAGGTGGTTTTTGTCTAATAGATGGCGATCCCTTACGTGAGAGACATAGCTCTCCTTATAAAGAGAGAGAGGGCACCTGAGGGGGCCCACCCCAAACAGAATCGGTTAAGGATTCTGTCCCCGATCAGGACAGAGTGGGAGAGAGGAGTCCGGGTTGGTTACAAAAGTAACCAACCGCTAATTACCTTGTAATCATCTTAATTAATCTCTAACACCTCTAACATGACGCCGCCGCCGACCTCTTTAGGCGACACCGCGCGGCCTTCGAGCTCTATGAACGCCTAGCGGACATCAAGACCCTGCGTGTTACGTCGTATAGCTCCATTGATGGCATTGAGCTAAGTTTCTGTGCGATTTGCCCAGCGACAAGCCTATCAAGCTCTGGCACATCGCCTTCGGCTGGGCATCGAGCTCCCCGCGACACCGCTACCTCCGTTGATGGCGCCGAGCTCCCCCGCGCACAGCAAGGTGAGGCCGTCTAACTGCATTGATGCATGCCCGCTCCGGCCCCCCAGCGAATGAGGTCGCCCCATGTTGCGAATGTAAAAATCCGGCAAAAAAACGCAATAACCTGTGTATTCTAATCCTTATATATAACTCTTTACACACTTTTTGTTACATTTATGACTTTTTTCTAACCTAAATTACAACAACCTTTTTCATTTTAGGAAGTGTCCAGTCTATGAATTTCTTACCTTATTTATAAATTATATCCTTGTACGGCTCTCACTATAAAAAATAAGATTAACTCTAACAATCACTTCCTAATCTTATTTTTTCCCAAACTCTAATCTTGACACCTTAAGTAGGATGATGAACACCCTACCGTTCAAACAAGCTTGCACTAGTTTTAGGATGGTGGCCTTTTTCCACCCTAAAATGGCGAACACTCCTTTACCATGCAAGGATGAACACATCTTCATCTCGAGGATTATGATACAACTTTTACACCTTGCAGTTCAATTTGGGACATGGGCAATAGGAGTGACATAAAGATTGATGATCACAACTTGCTCATTTTCGACTCCTTTTAGACTTTATTTGAACTCAACTCGAATTTTAAATGAGCTAAGGTTGAGCTTCCGTATAAGCTTACAAGCTCGGCGAGCTCGAGCTCGAAAGCTAGAGTAAACTCACTTATTATTATCATATATGAGGTGCATGGTTACCTAGTCAATCCAGTCATATTAAAAATATCTCTTGCAATACACTTTTGCTATAGTGTTAGCAATAAATAATGTGCTATATCGTTCACCTCCTTACTTCATTAGCCGTGAACCTGAATCCATTAGATTCTATTTGATGTACATGTGACTGCCGATGCTAGTGTTGTTAATCAAGCATGAGGACCTTAACTCGTTCGTTTTCGGCTTGTTCTAGGTTTGATTCTAAACGAGCCAAGCTTTAGTCTGATTGTAGGATCGAACGAGTCCTATGCTCAACTCGGTTTCTTTTATCAAACTCAAGTTATGAAGAAAACTCGCTGAATACAACTTGTTGATTGCCCTAATGGACAATCTTGATCCATGAGATGGAACATATCTTCACATACCATGCACCCAATTTCAGTTTAACATTACATCCTAACCACCTCTTAATATGAGATGCTGACAACCACACCTATTGCCGTGGACAGAGCATTGCACTTCTGACCGAATTCACCTATACCACATTCTGAGGGAGTTGCACCTGATATCCTCCAACCTTCGCCCCTCCCACGCCGATCAATGAGGACATTTTGCCACATCGTTTTCCGCCTGCCTCCTCCGTCGAGGATCCCCGTTCTTGCGCATGACCCCAAATGCCAAGGCCACGGGGCCACTGAGCCTTGAGACACCCTTTTACGGTACTCCATGCACGTGCTTGTTGGAGTAAACCAAACACCAACATGTCATGTACGTGTGTGACTTGTGCAAGTCGAGGGTGTATTTCGTCATGGGCATTGGTGTTATGTGTACCTTTGTTGATTGTGTATGCGTTGATTGTGTACGAAGAGAGTGTCACGCTGATGGAGCTGGGAGCCGGGAGCTCGCCTCGTTGATGACGATGCCGGTCGAGCTGCAAGGAGGAAGACAAGTATGAATGAAGCTGTCAGTCTGTGAGTCAAGTGTGGGTGTACTAGAGTGGGCCTCGGGAAGATGCTCCCGCTGGGTATGTAATGGAGACTGTGAAACCCCTAGGACATCTCTGAAAAACAACCAAGAATTCGATTATCTATCCTGTTGCGTCTCTGTGCGCGCTGGTCGCCGTGCAATTTCTCATCATCGTCGTCCACTTCACCCGCTCACGTCTTATTCGGTGGTTGCGCACCGTTGGCTGCGGGCTGTGATAGTTGGCAATCAGAGCTAGGTTTTCTCGGAACTTTTTTCGAGGGTGGGAGCTATGTGCGGATTGGAGGTATGTGGTTGTCGGAGTGGTGATCGGAGTTCTTCTTCTCTGTCTGTGTGCAGGTTGGAGGCAGGCATGAAGGCTCCTCCAGCCAAGCCATTGGCACATACTCATTTTGTACTGGAGGCGACGGAGGCAGCCACACGATTAGAATTTGAGATGTTGGAGAAGATGTCTTCTGCTCAAGGTTTATTTGAACTCCTTTTAAATGAGCTAAGGTTGAGCTTCCGTATAAGCTTACAAGCTCGGCGAGCTCGAGCTCGAAAGCTAGAGTAAACTCACTTATTATTATCATATATGAGGTGCATGGTTACCTAGTCAATCCAGTCATATTAAAAATATCTCTTGCAATACACTTTTGCTATAGTGTTAGCAATAAATAATGTGCTATATCGTTCACCTCCTTACTTCATTAGCCGTGAACCTGAATCCATTAGATTCTATTTGATGTACATGTGACTGCCGATGCTAGTGTTGTTAATCAAGCATGAGGACCTTAACTCGTTCGTTTTCGGCTTGTTCTAGGTTTGATTCTAAACGAGCCAAGCTTTAGTCTGATTGTAGGATCGAACGAGTCCTATGCTCAACTCGGTTTCTTTTATCAAACTCAAGTTATGAAGAAAACTCGCTGAATACAACTTGTTGATTGCCCTAATGGACAATCTTGATCCATGAGATGGAACATATCTTCACATACCATGCACCCAATTTCAGTTTAACATTACATCCTAACCACCTCTTAATATGAGATGCTGACAACCACACCTATTGCCGTGGACAGAGCATTGCACTTCTGACCGAATTCACCTATACCACATTCTGAGGGAGTTGCACCTGATATCCTCCAACCTTCGCCCCTCCCACGCCGATCAATGAGGACATTTTGCCACATCGTTTTCCGCCTGCCTCCTCCGTCGAGGATCCCCGTTCTTGCGCATGACCCCAAATGCCAAGGCCACGGGGCCACTGAGCCTTGAGACACCCTTTTACGGTACTCCATGCACGTGCTTGTTGGAGTAAACCAAACACCAACATGTCATGTACGTGTGTGACTTGTGCAAGTCGAGGGTGTATTTCGTCATGGGCATTGGTGTTATGTGTACCTTTGTTGATTGTGTATGCGTTGATTGTGTACGAAGAGAGTGTCACGCTGATGGAGCTGGGAGCCGGGAGCTCGCCTCGTTGATGACGATGCCGGTCGAGCTGCAAGGAGGAAGACAAGTATGAATGAAGCTGTCAGTCTGTGAGTCAAGTGTGGGTGTACTAGAGTGGGCCTCGGGAAGATGCTCCCGCTGGGTATGTAATGGAGACTGTGAAACCCCTAGGACATCTCTGAAAAACAACCAAGAATTCGATTATCTATCCTGTTGCGTCTCTGTGCGCGCTGGTCGCCGTGCAATTTCTCATCATCGTCGTCCACTTCACCCGCTCACGTCTTATTCGGTGGTTGCGCACCGTTGGCTGCGGGCTGTGATAGTTGGCAATCAGAGCTAGGTTTTCTCGGAACTTTTTTCGAGGGTGGGAGCTATGTGCGGATTGGAGGTATGTGGTTGTCGGAGTGGTGATCGGAGTTCTTCTTCTCTGTCTGTGTGCAGGTTGGAGGCAGGCATGAAGGCTCCTCCAGCCAAGCCATTGGCACATACTCATTTTGTACTGGAGGCGACGGAGGCAGCCACACGATTAGAATTTGAGATGTTGGAGAAGATGTCTTCTGCTCAGGAGAACATCACACAATGCCTGGATCTGATGGATGACGTGCAGTCGCAGTTGTTGGTGCAGCAAGAGTTGATCGCCAAGGTAGCAGGGGCAGCAGGAACAGAGAGAGATCAACTATTCAGGCAGGTGGCTCAGACAGGAAGGTTCTTGGAGGTGCTAGCACTTGAAAGAATGGCCGAGGACATGGATCAGTTCTCAGATTCAGGACAGTCTCAATATTCAGGGAGAAGGAACAAAAGGGGTGTAGGCAGTGTAGGGAGGGGAAGGAGAGAGACAATGGAGAGAAAACAGAGGAGAGGAGTTCAATTTGGAGAGGAGACAGGAGGAAATCATTTTACGAGGAGAGATGATGCAGGAGAGCAGAACTATAAGAGGAGAGAAGCTAGAGCAAGGAGTGAGCATCTACCTAAACTCTCATTTCCAAAGTTTGGGGGCAATCCAACAATCTTGTTAGATAAGTGCTTAGATTACTTTGCCATCTTTAGTGTGCTTGAGGTTCTGTGGGTCAGATCTGCATCACTTCACATGGAGGGTAACGCTCCTAGGTGGTTGCAGGTGTACAAAATAACTGAAGGTTTGGGAACTTGGGAGAAGTTTTATGCTGCAGTAAGAGGGAAGTTTGGGGACTATGAATATTCTCACACTATATATGACTTCTTGCACCTCATGCGGACTGGTACATTGGAGGATTACATAACTACGACTTTGGAGGAGCTGCGATATGCTACATCTATGCATAACCCTGATATGGATGAAGTGTTTTTTTCACACAATTTGTAAAAGGACTAAGACGAGAGTTCCAGAGGCCTGTATTGGCTCAAATTCCGCAGACTGTGAACAAGGCCATCAGGCTGGCTAAGTTGCAGGAAGATATACAAGGTAGGAGCAGGTTCAGGGGTGCTAGAGCTCAAATGGGGAGTGGACTATATTGTAGAGGCAAAGCAGAAGGAATGCAAGGCATGATTACTGGAGATCTGTCTAAGGAGAGACAACTGAGAGACTATAGGAGATTGGATGGGCTATGTTATACTTGGAGGAGGGGGGGAATTTGAACCAGGTCATGTCTTAAAGTGCTCCAAGAGATGTACTATGCAGTTAAATACCCAGTCTGTAGAGGATATGGAGATGCGATTATCAGAAGAGGTGTTGCAAAAGTTAGAGGAGGACCATCAGAATGCAGATTGTTTTTAGTTATCAGTCAATGATGTGGTTGGTACCCAGGATCATACTTCATTGAGAATCAGAGCTCTTGTCAGGAACCAAGTTTTCTTATTCCTTGTAGACTCTGGTAGTTCCAAGAGCTTCATCAATAAGGGTTTTGTGGACAGAGTTGGATTGGTGATACAAAAGTGTGACCTTGTTTTGGTCAAAGTAGCTAATGGGGAAGAGATGAAGAGTGACACGGTAGTGCCATCACTGGAATGGTGGTGTGCAGGGCATACATTTGTGACAGACATGAGAGTTCTGCCATTGGGAGCATATGATGGGATTTTGGGCTTTGCCTGGATGTCTCATTTCAGTCCCATGAGCTGTTATTGGAACAAGAGAAGTTTGTAGTTCGTTGTCGAAGTGGTTTTTACGACACTTCCCCTGGCACCGCTACTAGAAAAGCCCGCAGAGGTTCGTTGTTGGAGGGACCAAGGATCCTGAACGCTCGAGCTCGATGAACACGATGGACACCAGGATATACGTGGTTCGAGCTGCCGGAGCATAATACCCTACATCCACAGGAGAGTGTGGTGTATTACTCTTGTGTCTTTAGTTTAGCTTGTGTGAGCTTAGTTGAGGTTACTTGCGCATGTGTCTGTGTCGGTGGCTGCTCGATCCTTTTATAGTCTAAGTTTGGGCAGTTACACGAAGACCCGGGCTCGACAGGTGGCCTCGATGTTATTTTTACCCTATACAAAATCTAGAGTACTTATGGTTACTTGTAGCATTGATTGATGATGGCATGAAGTCATGTTGTCCCGTCGCGTCGAATGCCTCAGGCTAAGCGTAGTCGTTGATGATGATGGAGAATGTCCCAACCTGACACCATGTCGCAGTCTACTCGGTCAGCTTCGCGGTGCTGCACTGTTGCACTATCATTGTGACCTGTTTGGTCACTGTACCATTTGGCAAGTGCAGGCGCCCCATGCCAATACTGAGGCACACGAAAGCATGCGTTGTGCGTCGTGCGCCTGGGGAACACGAGAATCTTGAATGTGTGATTGGGCAGGCCGTAACTTCCTTTACTCTTGAGGTTGACGACCCATTACAGGTTGTGGGATACTTGGCAGCTCTGCGTCCATCTTAGCAAGGAGGTGGGACCTAGAGCTGCAAGGCACGTGGCAGCGTTGGAGCCCGCCTCGACGGGGAGGCTGGGTCTAGAGTCACACACGTGGCAGCGCTGGAGCCCGCCTCAGCGGGAGAGCTACGGGACACGTGGTAGCGCTGGAGCCTGCCAAAAACGGGAGGTCGGGTCCGGAGCTGCAGGACACGTGGCAGCGCTGGAGCCTGCATCAGCGGGGAGGCCGGGCTCGGAGTCGCAGGACACATGGTAGCGCTGGAGCCTGCCTCAGTGGGGAGGCCAGGTTCGAAGCTTCAAGACATGTGGCAGGGAGGCAGGGTTCAGAGTTGCAGGACACGTGGCAGCGCTAGAGCCCGCCTCAGTGGAGAGGTCGGGTCCGGAGCTGCAGGACATGTGGTAGCGCCAGAGCCCACCTCAACGGGGAAGCTGGGTTTGGAGCTGCTTTATGCTTGTACGCGGGGGTACCCAGTCTGCAGGGTACCAACATTCGTACATAGAGGGGAGAAGGTGGTGTTGCAATGTGATCATCAGCTGTTCAGACTGACATACTACTAATGTCTTCTATACAGTTGGAAAAATTGGTGCTGGGAAATGATATGTGGGCTATGGCGTTGGTGGAGATCGATAGAGGAGGAGTAAAAAAGAAAGTAGGGATGCAGGAAGAGGATGTGCTCCATAGTAGGCTGACTATGGCATAGGGTATTGAGGAGCAGCAGGAGAGACAAGTGCAGGATATGTTGTAGATATTTGTTGATGTTTTTTAGAAGCCACGATCCTTACCACCATCTCAACCATTTGACGATGTGGTGCCCTTGGTGCCTAGAGCTTTGCCTATCAATTCTAGACCTTATCGCTACGCCCCCCTTTCACAAAGATGAGATTGAGAGATAGGTGGTGGAGCTGTTCAGAACAAGTTTGATAGCAGATACTGCTATCCCATTTGCTTTCGGTGTTATTAGTCCAAAAGAAAGATGGATCATGGCGCTTTTGTGTGGACTATAGAAAGCTGAATGACATGACTATAAAGAATAGGTTTCCAATGCCACTAGTATATGAGATATTGGATGAGCTCACTGGGGTGGTTTACTTTACAAGCTTGGACTTAAGGGTTGTGTACCACCAAATAAGAATGAAAGAAGGGGAAGAGTTCAAAACAACTTTCAAAATGCATTGTGGTCACTACCAATTCAATGTAATGCCATTTGGCTTAACTAATGCCCCTGCATCCTTTCAATGTACCATGAACTCTATCCTAGCTCCAATTTTGCGGAAGTTTGCATTAGTGTTCATTGATGACATCCCACCAAATCAGAATAATAGAAGGGGAAGAGTTCTAGACAACTTTCAAAATGCATTGTGGTCACTACCAATTCAAGGTAATGTCATTTGGCTTAACTAATGCTCCTGCATCCTTCCAATGTGCCATGAACTCTATCCTAGCTCTATATTAAGGAAGTTTGCATTATTGTTCATTGATGACATCCTTATTTGTAGTCCCTCTTTTGAGTCACATATGGAACATGTGACACTGGTATTAGAGAAGCCCAGGGAGAAAAATTTCTATATGAAGAGAAGTGTTCTTTTGCAAGCAGGGAATAGGAGTACTTGGGGCACATTATCTCTACAGGAGGTGTGCACGCTGGTCCCTGGAAGACAGAGGTGATGGAGAGGTGGTTTGTACCTACATTTTTTACTGAGTGGAGAGCTTTTTGGCTCATAGGTTACTATAGAAAGTTTGTGAGAAATTATGGGACCACTGCCAAACCACTCAGTGACATTTTGAAGAAGAAGCAATTTGGTTGGACTGAGGAAGCTGTGAAAGCATTTCAAGCTATGAAAACAGCAATGGTGTCCACACATGTGTTGGCCTTCCCAACTTTGTTGAAACTTTCACTGTGGAGATTCATGCCAGTGATCAAGGTTTGGGTGCTGTGTTAATGCAGAACAATAAGCCCATAACTTCTCTGAGTAAAGCTCTAACAGACAATAACAAACAAATGTCTATCTATGAGAAGGAGTTCTTATCGTTGATTATGGCCGTGAAGAAGTGGACACCTTATTTGCAGAGGTCTGAATTGGTGATAAAGACTGATCATGAGAGTTTGTGTTTTCTAAAAGATCAACAACTCCAATCAGATTTGCAGAGGAAGGTCGTGACTAAGTTAATGGGGTTAAACTTTAAGATCATATATTGGAAGGGAAATGAGAATCTTGCAACAAAGGCTTTATCCAGATGGGTGAGCTGATGACTATAACAGCTAGGAATGAGGTGATAGTCAGATGGATTCAGGAGGTGGTCAATTCTTATGCTACTGATAGTGAAGCTCAGAAGGTGTTATCCAGGTTGGCCGTGTGAGTCCATATGAGGAGGGGTTCCACCTTCAACAGGGGATTATTTGAAAAGGAGGACAAATATGGATACGGGAGAATTCAACCTTGAGAACTAAGCTGCTGGCAGCTTGTCATGATTTGGTGTGGGGTGGCTACTCAGGGGTGCAGAGTACTCATCAGAGCGTCAAGAAGTTGTTTTATTAGAAGAGGCTTAAGCAGGATGTGGAGGATTATATTAGGTAGTGTGTTGTCTGCCAATAAGCTAAGGGTGAGAGGGTGTAACACCCCAGCCATTACAGGCCTGGCCGTCGTTACTCCTGACAGCTCTCTAGGATCACAGACTAACCCCACAAATCAAAACTTGTCTTTTCTGCGCATTTTGTCCTCACTCGAGTGCACCCGAGAATACTTCCCGGTCGGTCACCCATTCATAAATTGCTCCGGGCCATGCACGCTTAATCTCTGAGTTCTTGCAGATAGACTTCCGGAAAAGAAGGTATACCTTGGTGTTATGAGTATTCTATCAATCCTATTAATTCTTGAGCCAGGATGTCACAATCCACCCTCCTTAGAAGACCAACGTCCTCGTCGATCAACCCCAAGCCAGAAACATCCCCTCTTTGTCACGTCCATACGTTCAGTACTGGCATATGTACCATACCGTGTTCCTCCTAGAGGACACACGCGTCATGCATACGTACCCATGTCACTGATCCGTACCGTGTAGTGGCGAGGGTCGGTTCTGATACCATTTTGTAACACCCCAACCACTACGGGCTTGACGGCCATTACTCCTGGCAGCTCTCTAAGATCACAGACTAGCCCCACAGACCAACACTTATCTTTTCTGTGCATTTTGTCCTCACTCATGCGCACCCGAGAAGACATCTCAGTCGGTCACCCATCTGTAAATTGCTCCGGGCCAAGCACGCTTAACCTTAGAGTTCTTTGCAGATAGACTTCCGGAAAAGATGATATACCTTGGTGGTATGAGTATTCTATCAATTCTATTAAGTCTTGAGCCAGAATATTACAGAGGGCACACCCAGCTGGGTTACTACAACCTTTGCCAGTGCCTGCGGGTGTCTGACAGAAAATCACAATGGATTTCATTGAAGGGTTATAACACTATATTGGTGGTAGTGGACAGATTATCTAAGTTTGCCTATTTTTTGCCTTTAAAACACCCATTCACAACACAAGTAGCTACAATTCTACTGGACAATGTGGTGAAGTTACATGGGATGACTAAGACTATGTTGTCAAATTTTTACAAGTGGCTTATCGAAGCATCCATTTTCTATTCTGAAGACCAAACTACTCCTAAGCACTATCTATCATCCACAAACAGATGCCCAAAGTGAAAAAGTGAACCAATGTTTAGAAACTTCTTCGTTGTGCTGTGCAGGCTACTCCTCATCAGTGGAAGAAGTGGTTGTCTTTGGCTGAATACTTGTATAACACCTCTAATCACTCTTTCTTTGGGGTGTTCCCCTTTCAAGGCCTTCTATGGGTATGATCCAAACCCTATTGCAGCTCCAATGATTCCTGACACGGTAGAACAAACAATCAAAGACATGCTTGAGGAGAGGGAAGCTTATACTGAGTTGCTCAAGAGGCATTTGGCGGTGGCACAACACCATATGAAGAAGAAGGTCGACAAGAACATATGAGACATGAGGTTCGATAAAGGGGATCTAGTACTTCTCAAGCTACAACCCTATGCGCAACCTTCGGTGGTCAACCACCAGTGCCCCAAGCTCGCATTTAAGTACTTCCACTACTACAAAAAGCATTTTCACAAGTGCCTCGATTTTTCAAACACAGGCGGTCCGTAAAAATATTCGACTGTGATGACGAATGATACAATAACCGCATGTGATGACAGAACATCACAGGTGGATTTAAAAAACAACCGCCTGTGTAAATACATGATTTTCTCAGGCGGCTATTAATTAAGAACTGCTTGTACTCTAGCAAACTTCATAGGAAGTTCTTAATTAACCACAGCCTGGGTAAATACAAGATTTTCATCGGCGGTCATTGTTTAAGAACCGTATGTACTAGTTCAATCATCAGAAGCGGTTTTTGTTGAGGAATCGCCTGGGGAAAGTCATTGTTTTCACAAGCTGCTTGTTAGTTAAGAACTGGCTGTGATGCTGATAAGCTCATGTCAAGCTAATCCCTGCACATCAATCTCTTGTAGATGCAAGTAACACCCGTGGCTCATCATTTGGATTGTTGAAAGCCTCGATTGAAGCATGACGATCCTTGGAAGGATTTTCCCATCCATTTGAAGGATTTCTTTCCCTCCTGTCCATTTGAAAACTTAGGAAGATGTTCCTTTCTTAGTTTTAATGCCTAAATACATTGACTAAAAATCAGTACCTACTCTCTTAGTGTTTCACACAAGCGAGGAAGCGAACAACTTCAATCACAAATCTCGTTTTTACCCTTTCATAGGGATTTGACCTTAATCTTTCAAGCATAGATTTATCAATAAATGAAGCTTCCTTATCACACATGTTAATGACAGTTATAAGCGAAGGATGTGCGAAGCTAACGAAGTCTGAATTGGACTGAAGATAAAGAGATCCAGCATATAAGTGGAAATGTCTAGGTTAGACAGCGTGAAGTTGTGATGGTAACCTTCAACAACATGAAAAGTGTTGTTAAGGATATGCTTGCATCAACCAAGGCATGTTGTGAGGGTATAACACTTGTTGGGGCAAGCATAACCGTGATGCTCCAACTAGTGTTATGCCCTCACAACATACCTTGGTTGATGCAAGCATAACCTTGGCATCACTTTTCATATTGTTGAAGGCTGCCATCATAACTTCATGTTGTCTAACCTGGACATTGTCACTCATATGCAGCATCTCTTTGTCTTCAGTCTCGTTGAGATTTCGTTAGCTTCGACACACCCTTCACTTGTAACTATCATTAACATGTCTGATGAGGAAGCTTCACTTATTGATAAACCTATGCTTGAAAGATTAAGGTCAAATTCCTATAAAAAGGGTAAAAACAAGATTTGTGATTGAAGTTGTTCACTTCGTCGCTTGTGTGAAGCACTAAGAGAGATGGTACTGATTTGTAGTCAATATATTCAACCATTAGAACTGATAAAGTGGCATCTTTCTAAGTTTTTAAAATGGAGATAAGAGAAAGAAATCTTTTAGGGCTTGTTTGGGTGTACTCAATCTAATTGGATTGAAGTGGATTGGAGTGAAGAATGAATTTTCTCCTCAATCCACTTATATTGAAGTGGATCCACTTCTATCCAAACAAGCCCTCAAATGGATGGGAAGTATCATCAGACTTCAATTGAAGCTTTTAGCAATCCAAATGATGTGTCCCAGGTGTTACTTGCATCTACAAGAGCTTGTTGTGAAGGGATTAGCTTGAAGGGAGCTTCAAGAGTTGTGCTTTTAGATGTTGTTTGGAACCAAGCTGTTGGAAGGTAAGCCTGATCATCATAGGTCAGAAGAAATTCATACGCATACAATTTGATAACTTATGGAACAGGTGAAGGTGATAAATATGGTAGTCAATAAGCCGAAAAGGATCACTTGTCCAAATTAGTCTTCTCTACAGAAGTTGAATTTAATAATGTTCGAAACATGCTATCTAAAGCTGAAATAGAGCATTGTTCTAAGTTGATTTCAGAGGATACAAATATATACAATATAAACAATATATATCATACATTTTTTCCAACATTGACATCTTCTCGCCTATAGGGTTTCAAATCCTTTTTAATGCTTCTCTCTACGCGCTTGATGTTTTCTGGTTTGGTGAAAAGGTACATCTCTTCATAGTGATTATATTCCTCTTCATTATCTCCCACATTCTCAACCCCAACAATATTTTGCTTTCCAATAACAACTACGTGCATCTTCTCAGTTTCTGGATCTTGTACATAAAAAACTTGTGCAACACGATCGGCGAGAACCCACAGGTCATCTTTATAACCCACTTTATTCAAGTCTACTCGTGTCAGCCCGTAATTTTCCACTTTCACACCATCAGGATGTTTGACCCATTGGCACTTAAATACGGACATTACCATTCTTTTTCCATAATCGAGTTCCCATATTTCCTCTATGAACCCGAGGTATGTGGTATTCTGCCCTTGTGAATCATAAGCCTCAATACGAACACCACTATTTTGTGCAACACGCTTACCGTCTTTTTCTTTAGTGTAAAATGTGTAACCATTGATGTCATATGCTTGCCATGATGTCACCAAAGCAGATGGGCCAGAAGCTAACTTCTTCATTGTTGCCTCTTCTATAGAGTTTCCGTATGGTATATTTTTGTCCATTAACCATTCAGTAAAACATCTTCTATGCTCTTTCATGATCCAATCCTCTGTGCGGTTTTAGTTTTTTTTTCGCGAAGCTCAATTTGGTGTTCCTTGATGTACGACTCAGCTATTGCGAGCTATTGTAGTACACCAAAATGTGCATGGTGTACGTGCTTATAATCTTGAATGATAAAAATTTTCTTACCCACTTTGCCTCTCCCATGTAGTCTACGGTACTGGTATAGGCACATCTATCGGTTTTCCATCTTTGATGTAATCAGCGCAACCCTCAATCACTTCCTCAGTGGTGTATCCTTCCATAATTGAACCCTCTGGGTGAGCAAGGTTTCACACATAACCTTTCAATACTCCTAAATATCTCTCCAACGAAAACATATGATGTAAATATAGTGGCCCCAATGCTTTTATCTGATCAACAAGATGTATGATTAGGTGTACATGCATATCAAAAAAGGATGGTGGGAAACACATCTCAAGCTTGTACATAGTCTCGACAATGTATGTTTTCGGATAGTCTCAATCTTCACGTGTTATCACCTTTTGCGATACTGCATTGAAGAAGTAACACAAACGTGTGATGACAATTTATACGCTCAGGTTTGGTGACTCTTATTGCAATGGCAAGGAACACTGTCATCATCATGTGACAGTTGTGATAATTATAGCCGAATAAAGAAAAATCTTTCATCGAGACTAGTTTGCGGATATTGGATGAGAAACTCGTGGGCACTTTGATCCCACACAAGCATTCACAAATTGTTTTTTCTCTTCTATTGTCAAGTTGTAGCTGGCTGGGGGAAGGTAATGCTTCCCGTTCGCCTTTTCTACTGGATGAAGCTCTGGTCTCATATCAAGATTTACTAGGTCCATACGTGAGTTTAACTCGTCCTTTGTTTTCCTCTACATGTCTAGCAAGGTCCCAATGATGCTGTCAAATACATTCTTTGTAACGTGCATCAAATCAATACTATGACAAAATTCTAGATTCTTCCAATACGGAAGATACTTCAAAAAAATTGATTGTTTCTTGAAAGCCATGTCAGTTGTATCACCCGAAGATGTACTTTTCTTTCTCTTTGTTCCTTTACATTTTTGCCCTTACCGAAAGCAATATGAATGTTCTTGACCATTTCGAACACGAGTTTTCCACTGTAAGGTTTTGGTGCAGTATCTCTTTCGATTTTGTTATCAAATTGTTCTTTCATCTTCCTATACTTGTGTGTATCTATCAAGAATTGTCAGTGTCTCATGTACACCGTCTTTCTGGATGAAGTGAGGTACAGAAATCCAGTTCTATCCACGCACCTTACACAATCTTTCTTCCCTTTCATTTGTCCCGATAATGTATACAGTCTGGGATAATCTTGCACGCTAACGAATATCATTGCTCTTAGCGTGAAATACTCCCGCTTGTACTCATCCCATGTACGTACCCCTTCATTCCATAATTTCGCCATATCTTCCATTAAAGGTTCCAAGAACACATCAATTTCGATGCCGGTTTGTTTCAGACCTTGGATGAGAACAAATAACAAGATATATTTCCTTTTGTGACATAACCACGTCGGTAGATTGTACATCGTTAAACCACGGACCATGTGCTGTGTATGCTATTTTTTTCACCAAACGGATTCATTCCGTCTGTACCCAAGTGTAACATCCTGAATTTTCAAACTAATGCATCATGCTTATATAATAAATCACTTACGGTATTCTTGCACACTAATAAAATTACACAATCAAAAGAGAAGTGATAATAAAAGGAAAGGAAGTGAAACAGAGAAATAAATAAATAAATAATTGGAAGTACTCAGAACTCAGACCACTCCTACCAGACAAGCACGCCACGGCTATCACCCACGTTCTCCTCATTTCCCGTAATAAAATAAAACAGTAATAAATAAATAATATTAATAATAATGACCTACACACTCTCACGCTAATTAGCAGACCCATCAGAATTTCCACGGACCAGCACCCATTGCCAACATTTTACATCCACGTCCTCCTCCTTCACCTTATTTGCAAAAGTGTCCTCGTATCTTTCTTCTTCCTCTGGAAAGAACAGAGACCTCACACGCTCTCACTGGTGACCGAAGCCACAGCAGCAGCACGCGAGCGCGGCGTGTCAGCAGCAAGCTCATCTTTCTGGCTCCTTCTCCATTTGCCCGGAAGCCTCCGGAATGCCTGTACAGCGCGATAACTAGTAGTCACTATTCCGGTGAAAGACCGCTTCCTACCTCCTTCATTGTCTTAGTGACGACGAGGGCGTCGCCTCGGCAGCCGTGCAGACGACCAGCCGACATGACCACTCGTGCAGGTGCGGAGGAAGCACTCGCTACGCGACGCAAACCGCCCGACCGAGTTCGGCACGTGCGTACGACGACTTTACTGCATCTCATCGATTTTTCCGTCAGGACCGAGCCTCCTCCGCCTTCTCCGCCTATAAATGGACCTCGACGGGCTCAGCTTCGCCTAAGCCACGCTACACACTCACCAGCCGAATTCCAGTGCCCATTTCGTCCTCCCCATGCGGCGACGACTCGACCGACACGTCCATCCCCGGCGAGCAGACCTTTCCCACTCGACTGCGACTGAGGTAAGCACCACTACCACCGGCTTCACCTCCCAGACCTGTCCCCGATACGAATCCCTCCTCCTCCGAGCTAGCGGCGACCACCACCCGCCATGGGCGCCGTCCTCTAAAATTGCCGTGTTACTCGTGGTCTCTCCCAAAGTTGAAACCTCACACGAACGAGTCATGGCTTCTCTGTTCTCTCCCCCTCCTCCCTGGCCGCCTCTTTCCTGATTTTCTGCCCGATTCGAGGTTCCAGTGACCTTCCATGGTGGTTGGAGAGAGAGGAGCGGGGGAAAAGAAGACTCTGTTCCTTCCCGTAAGATGCTGTGTTGGGCTGAACCATACCTAGGTGGGCTAGCAAATCTCTTAATTAGTTGGGTCAACTATTAGCTAATCCCTCATCAATCCATGTGGCTGACATCCTAGGCCCAAAAGCTAGCAGGTAGTTGCTCAGTCGTAGACACAGACCCATGAGCAAGTTTTTTTTAAAACTAAATATTTATTTAAGTAATTAAACCAGCCTACACCTCATAAAATCAATATCTCCCCCACACGATATCTGATTAACTCGATTCTTCTTCAAAAACCCGTATAAAATCATAATCCATTTATTACACATAAATTTGTGTGATGGATTGATGTGTGTTTGTAGTGTTTGTGCGCACGCTTTGAAGCAGACCCCGTGTCGGAAGAGAACCCGGAGGAACCGACTGATCAGGAGCACGACGCTGTAGATGGTAGTGAAGGCAAGTTCCATCTATCCCTTTTTGATCATATCGCACCTATGTGAAATTTATCCATTGTGGGCAGTAGATTAGGTTATTGCATTTGTTGAGTGTCGAGTGATAGAGTAGAGTCATGCTAGTTCCATTTGTGGCATATTGGAATGATGAGATTATACATGATGATGTTGCCTCTTGTATGTTGTATGGTTGGTGAGGGCATGCATGAGTTGTGACCGGGGCAGATGGGTTAGTGTTGGTGTATGTGCTACTGTGGTGGTAGACTTACGGCGAGTTCTATCATGAGGATAGGCTCGTGATATGTGTATGGAGGCTGCCCTGGTGAGCCTTAAGGATCGAGTTGTTTTGCCATCTCACCTAACTTCCTTTCAGTACAACCACATGTCCCTGTATGGGCGGGGCCTAGCCTAATCCCGGTGGCTAGCCCGACAATCGTCCACGGTGGAGAGAGAGTTATGTTGAGATATTATTGAGCTCACTGATGATGATGATATTGGGTTTGGGGCGACTGGTTTGGGTGATGTTTTGACTGGGTGTCGGTTATGCTGGGCTGTCTTTGATGGTTCGTGCATGTGGGTACAGCGTACAACCTCTGCAGAGTGTAAAATCCATTCGGATGGTCGTGTCCTCGGTATAGGATGGGTTATGGTGTGGTCCTAACAACTAGAAAACCACCTATGGTGAGACTGAGATGAGTGATGTGTTTGTCGGACATATTCACTTGCATTAGTTGCATTGTTATTTATTTTGTGTATTCCATTTACATCTGCTTATTCCCCTCCCGAAGGGCGAGGTGGAGCTTGCTGAGTACTTTTGTGCTCAAATGTTGTTGATTCATTTTTTTAGAGGATCCTGACTTCGTGCTGAAGGACTTTGAGTAGGGTCGCATCCGCACCCAAGTTGTGTCTAGTGGAACCATGAGCGACGACGAGCTACTAGTCTACGTGTTGATGTTTATTATATTTGCCTTGTCACTAGTTGTAGTTTTTATCCATAAGGCTATGCCGTTGAAATAACGCTCTGTATGGTTGTGGTTCCACTTGTGTTGTAATATTATGTACCGAACCTTGTATTTGGTATTAATATTACATGTTTAGTTCCGATCTTATGGGTCGGGACGCTTCAAGTGGTATCAGAGCCATACTTGGCTGTAGGATGCGGACCCTAGGGCGTAGGTGACCGTAGGAGACTGTAGAATGATTCTCCTATAGGATCCTTTAACCGTAGAGCCTTGGTGATAGGTTTTACCCTCATCTAACCCTTGTGCCTTATTTTAAGCCAGATGTGTGACGATCGTATCACCACCTTCTGCATCAACGAAGACGGCTTCCCCAAGGTGCTCTATGCTGCCACGACCCGACTTGGTATTCCAGACCGTCCGAAATATATGGGTCATGAGTTCATAGAGCACGACACTGAAAGTTGTGAGGTCACGGTGCACATCGGCGCCAGTGAGAGATTCCTGGAGATGAAGCCATGGAACGTCACCGCCACTGGATGTCGCATGAAAGACACCTGCCAACTGGTGGCCCGCAAGGCTCTGAAGTACTTGTGCCACATGTTTGACTGGCACTTGGGTTCCACACCCATGAAGTACTTCCCCCCGCTGGATCGTAGTCGTCCCGCTTGGGCGGCCAGGATCTGCAACTTGGAAGGCCTTGGGACTACCGAAGACGACACCATCGTTTTCGCCATGTCCGACTATTTATTGAGTCTGTACGACCTATGCGACCAGCTGAACCAGCGTGAGAAGACTCTCGTTAAGCGCACTGAGGCATTTGAGACCCGTTGGCGAAAGGCTAAGCTAGCGCTAGCACAGGCTGAGGCCCGTGTTGCCAGCGCCGAAAGCCGTGTCGCCTTGGCCGAGGAGAACCTTAGGGAGCAGGCCGACCGCCACAGTCAGCTCCTTAGGGATGTCTACCTCGTAGTCCGAGCCAAGCGGAAAGACCGTCAATCCTGTGCAACGGCTGAACCGCTCACTCTTGAAGGGACTCCAGTGTACCATCTGTCCAACCCTCGTAGGAGGATTTGTGAGCCTGTGCCGCCCACTCCTCCGACTTCGCCCCGCAAAACCTTGCACGAAGACCCTGAAGACCAGGATGTAGGACCAAGTAATCAGGCAGAGGTCCCGGTTGACCCTTAAGGGGACGGACCTAGGGACTACAAGCCCAATGTATCTTGTACCCGCTTATTGAATAAATGAATGTTTGGTGTGTTGCTTGCAATGATTGATGTTTGTGTGCTTTGTGTGGTATAAAATAATATATATATATATATATTTGTGTATATATATACATACACATAAATAATAATAGTAATAATAATAACAAAATAGTAACAAAGACACATATTAATACACCCTAATAATACATATTAATAATAAATTCTAAACTGCACCCTCGCCTTATCACAGATGTCTCGCCGCTCGAGCTGAGCCAGAAACAGACATGAGGTGGAGCAAGGACTCCGAGAGATTCCCCCCATACTCAACGAGCATGAGGAGCATGACACGGCGGAGAGTAACCCCGTCCTCCCACGACCACCTCCCCAAGCACCTGCTGTTGACCTGACTGCCATCCTGGACCGTCAGACTCGACTCCTCGAGATACTGGCGAACACATTTGCTGCTCAGGGCAACAATGGCATCAACAACCGTCAGGCAACACCTCAGAACAATCATCAGATCGCGGACTTCAAACGGATGAACCCGCCCAAGTTTGTTGGATCTGAGGACCCCATTGAAGCAGATGATTGGCTGAGGGATATTGAGATGAGACTTGAGGTTGTCCATGCTAACGAGCAGGATAAGGCTCTACTTGCAGTTCAGCAACTGAGAAGACCTGCTTTAGCATGGTAGCAAAGCTACAGGGAGATGCATGCAGATGCCAAGACCCTGATATGGGATGAGTTTGTGAAGCTGTTCAGAGAGCACCACATCCCTAGTAGTATTGTGAAGCTGAAGGAGGAAGAATTTATGAACCTCAAGCAGAAGGGTCTCACTGTGACAGAGTACCTGCACAAGTTCACAAGATTATCCCGCTATGACCCTCACTCCGTGGATACTGATGAGAAGAAACAAGAAGTTTTTATTCGTGGTATTAACCCTGAGATCAGGACTTTGATTGGTGCAGCTGTCTACCTGACTTTAGCACTATGGTCAACAAGGCTATCACCACGGAGAGGAATATGGAGGATGAGCAACGAGAGAAGAAGAGGAAGTTTGAGAACAAGAGGATGTTCCAGCAGGCAAAGTTTCAGAAGATTAGTCAGCCTGCCTATTCTGTACAAAGGACTCAACAACCAACTTACTCAGGACAGAGGACTCAAAGTGGAGTATCCTACAGAGCACCAACCAAGACATTCAAGAAGCCAGTGCAGTCCGCTAACCCATAGGGCTCCTTCCGCCCCCAACAGTCTGGAGTGAGTCACACTAGTGACCCAAGGATTTTCTTCATTTGTCAAGAGCCTGGTCACATCTCTGTTACCTGTCCTTATAAGAACAAGCCAGCACCTTCAGTCGTCTCCAACTCTGTTAATGGACCAAGGCAGTCAGCTGGAGGTAGTCGTGAAGCACAAGCAAGGACCCAACAATACTTTGGAAAGGCTACAGTGAACCACGTCTACGCTCATGAAGCAGATGCAGCACCAGGAGTTCTACTCGGTGAGTTCTTGGTTCACTCAGTTTTGGCTTCAGTACTGTTTGACTCTGGTGCATCACATTTTTTTGTATCATCACATTTCGTGGAAACACATGGTATAGCTACAATAGCCCTTAAGAGGCCCTTAATAACCCGATCACCGGGAGGTTATATACCCTGCCGCTTAGGAGTTAACAATATCCCTTTAAACCTAAGTGGGGTAGTATTCTTGGTTAACCTAGTGGTGCTCGACTCCCACGGGATAGATATAATCCTTGGCATGGATTGGTTAGCCAAGTGCAAAGGGAGCATAGTATGTGCAGAAAGGACTGTGAGATGAGAAACCATGAGGGAAAGACAGTCACATGCCATGTCAAGTCTAGTCTATCCGAGCCAGTAGTAAACCACTTAAAGGCGGAAACACCCCAAGAAGTGTCGATAATAAAGGAGTATGCTGATGTGTTCCCGGAGGAATTACCAGGCATGCCACCGGAAAGAGAAGTTGAGTTCTCCATTGATATAATCCCAGGAACCGCTCCCATCGCAAAGAGACCCTATAGGATTGCAGCCCCTGAATTGGTAGAGTTGAAGAAGCAGTTGGATGAGTTACAGCAAAAGAGGTACATCAGACCTAGTGCATCCCCATGGGGCGCTCTAGTCCTCTTTGTGAAGAAGAAGGATGGAAGCATGAGACTATGTGTAGATTATCGATCCCTCAATGATGTGACCATCAAGAATAAATACCCTCTACCACGAATAGATGATTTGTTTGATCAGCTAAAGGGATCCAAGTTCTTTTCAAAGATCGACTTGAGATCGGGGTATCATCAAGTGTAGATCAAACCTGAAGACATACCTAAGACAACATTTGTGACTCGTTATGGCCAGTTCGAGTTCACAGTGATGTCTTTTGGATTAGCCAATGCCCCTGCTTACTTCATGAACCTGATGAACCGAGTGTTCATGCAAGAGTTGGATAAGTTTGTGGTTGTCTTCATTGATGACATCTTGGTCTAGTCAAGAAGTGAGGAAGAGCACGCGCAACACTTGAGTGTTGTATTGGATCGACTCAGAAGCCACCAACTATATGCCAAGTCCAGCAAGTGTGAGTTTTGGTTGCAGAAAGTTAGCTTCCTTGGACATGTTCTAACAGCTGAAGGAGTTACAGTTGATCCAGAAAAGGTTGAGGCAGTATCATCGTGGAAGCAACCAACATCGATCTCACAGATTCGTAGTTTCCTAGGTATGGCCGGCTATTATCGGAGGTTCATCGAAGGATTTTCCAAGCTAGCTCGACCGATGACGGAGCTTCTCAGAAAGGACAAGAAGTTCGTGTGGACTGAAGCCTGTGAGCGGAGTTTTAGTGAATTGAAGAAGAGACTAACCACAACTCCAGTCTTAGTCCTACCAAATATTCACAAGAGCTTCGTCATTTACTGTGATGCTTCAAGACATGGCCTAGGATGTGTGCTTATGCAAGAGGGATGAGTGGTGTCCTATCCCTCTCGTCAGTTAAGGCCACACGAGCAGAACTACCCGACCCATGACTTAGAATTGGCTGCAGTAGTTCATGCTCTTAAGATTTGGAGGCATTACCTAATCGGTAACAAGTGTGAGATCTACACGGACCACAAGAGCCTTAAATACATCTTCACCCAGTCTGACCTCAACCTAAGGCAACGAAGATGGTTAGAGCTAATAAAGGATTATGACTTGGAAATCCACTATCATCCGGGCAAAGCAAATGTGGTAGCTGATGCTCTTAGCAGGAAAGCATACTACCATCACTTGGTGACTCAAGTACCGCAGCTATGTGAGGAAATGAGGAAGTTGAACTTAAGTGTTGTACCTCACTCCTACAATTACAACCTTAGTGTTCAGCCTGTTCTAGATGAACAAATCAAGAAGGCTCAACATGAGGATGGAAAGTTGATGGAGATTAAGGAACAAACTGTTGAAGGTAAAGCTCCAAATTTTAGAGTTGATAGAGATGGAATATTACGGTTCAAGAAACGATTGTGTGTGCCTTCACATGGTCACTATCGGAACACCATCATGGATGAAGCTCATAACTCCACATACTCTATCCACCCTGGAGCTACCAAGATGTACTTGGATCTTAAGTAGAAGTATTGGTGGATTGGTATGAAAGGTGACATAGCAAGATTCGTGGCCTGTTGTGATGTGTGCCAGAGAGTAAAGGCTGAACATCAGAAGCCGAGTGGTCTACTACAACCCTTACCTATTCCTGTTTGGAAATGGGATGAAGTAGGGATTGATTTTATCACGGGGTTACCAAGGACCAAAAATGATAACGACTCCGTGTGGGTAGTGGTCGACCGTCTCACGAAGGTTGCACACTTTATTCCTGTACGCTCTACCTACGATGGAGACAAGCTGGCCAAGCTGTACATAGACCGTATTATGAAGCTACACGGTGTACCCTCGAGGATAGTCTCAGACAGAGGTACCCAATTCACGTCAAGATTTTGGAGGAGTCTTCAGAAAGCGCTTCGTACTAAGTTGGATTTCAGCTTGGCGTATCACCCCCAAACTGATGGTCAGACAGAGAGGATCAACCAAATTTTGGAGGACATGTTAAGAGCAACTGGTTCTCACATATGGTAAGGATTGGGAAGAGAGTCTGCCTTATGCCGAGTTTTCTTATAATAACAGTTATCAGACCAGCATCCAGATGTCCCCATTTGAAGCTCTCTATGGAAGAAAGTGTCAGACTCCGCTTATGTGGTCAGAAGTTGAAGACTGTATCATAGAGCAACCAAATTTTATCATGGAAGTGGAAGACAAGGTAGCGGAGATCCGGGCAAATTTAACGGCAGCCCAGTCACGCCAGAAAAGCTACGCGGACAAGATAAGGCGTGAACTCACCTTTGAAGTCGGGGACCACGTGTAACTAAAGGTGTCTCCGATCCGTGGCACACGAAGATCCCAAGTACATGGAAAGTTAACGCCACGGTATATTGGCCCCTTTCCAGTCTTAAAAAGGATCGGAGCAGTGGCGTATGAGATCTCGCTACCCGAAGAGATGTCAGGCGTGCACAACGTCTTTCATGTGTCCCAGTTGAGAAAGTGCCTACGGGTGCCCGAGGAACAAGTGGTACGGGACACCTTGGACTTGCAAGATGATTTGCGTTATCAGGAGGTGCCAATAAAGATTTTGGATACTGCTACCAGAAGAACAAGGACCAACTCCATCAAGCTTTGTCGAGTTCAGTTGAGTAGACACTCAGAGGCCGAAGCTACATGGGAAAGAGAAGATGCGCTTCGAGCCGAGTTTCCTCACCTTTTCGAGGACCCGTCGAATCTCGAGGACGAGATTCCACCTAAGTGGGGTAGGTCTGTAACATCCTGAATTTTCAAACTAATAAATCATGCTTATATAATAAAGTACTTACGATATTCTTGCACACTAATAAAATTACAAAGTCAAAAGAGAAGTAATAATAAAAGGAAAGGAAGTGAAAGAGAGAAATAAATAAATAAATAAATGGAAGTATTCAGATATTAGACCACTCCTACCAGACAAGCACGCCACGGCTATCACCCACGTTCTCCTCATTTTCCGTAATAAAATAAAATAGTAATAAATAAATAATATTAATAATAATGATCTACACACTCTCACGCAAACTAGCAGACCCATCAGAATTTCCACGGACCAGCACCCATTGCTAACATTTTACATCCACGTCCTCCTCCTTCACCTTATTTGCAAAACTGTCCTCATATCTTTCTTCTTCCTCTGCAAAGAACAAAGACCTCACATGCTCTCACTGGTGACCCAAGCCACAGCAGCAGCACGCGAGCGCGACGTGTCAGCAGCAAGCTCATCTTTCTGACTCCTCCATTTCCCCGGAAGCCCCCGGAATGCCCGTACGGCGCGATAACTCGTAGTCACTGTTCCGGTGAAAGACCGCTTCCTACCTCCTTCATTGGCTTAGCGACGACGAGGGTGTCGCCTCGGCAGCCGTGCAGACGACCAGCCGACATGACCACTCGTGCAGGCGCGGAGGAAGCACTCGCTACGCGATGCAAACCGCCCGACCGAGTTCGGCACGCGCGTACAGCGACTTTACTGCATCTCGCCGATTTTTCTGTCGGGACCGAGCCTCCACCGCCTTCTCCGCCTATAAATGGACCTCGACGGGCTCAGCTTCGCCTAAGCCACGCTACACACTCACCAACCGAATTCCAGTGCCCATTTTGTCCTCCCCGTGCGGCGACGACTCGACCGACGCGTCCATCCCCGGCGAGCAGACCTTTCCCGCTCGACCGCGACCGAGGTAAGCACCACCACCACCGACTTCACCTCCCAGACCTGTCCTCGATACGAATCCCTCCTCCGATCTAGCGGCGACCACCACCCGCCATGGGTGCCATCCTCCAAAATTGCTGTGTTACTCGTGGTCTCTCCCAAAATTGAAACCTCACACGAACGAGCCATGGCTTCTCTGTTCTCTCCCCCTCCTCCCTGGCCGCCTCTTTCCTGATTTTCTGCCCGATTCGAGGTTCCAATGACCTTCCATGGTGGTTGGAGAGAGAGGAGCGGGGGAAAAGAAGACTCTGTTCTTTCCCGTAAGCTGCTGTGCTGGGTTGAACCATACCTAGGTGGGCTAGCAAATCTCTTAATTAGTTGGGTCAAATATTAGCTAATCCCTCATCAATCCATGTGGCTGACGTCCTAGGCCCAAAAGCTAGCAGGTAGTTGCTCAGCCGTAGACACAAACCCATGAGAAAGTTTTTTTAAACTAAATATTAATTTCAGTAATTAAACCAGCCTACACCTCATAAAATCAATATCTCCTCCATACAATATCCGATTAACTCGATTCTTCTTCAAAAAACCGTATAAAATCATAATCCATTTATTACACATAAATTTGTGTGATGGATTGATGTGTGTTTGTATTTTTTGTGCGCACGCTTTGAAGCAGACCCCGTGCCGGAAGAGATCCTGGAGGAACCGACTAATCAGGAGCACGACGCTGCAACGGTTGCGAAAGCAAGTTCCATCTATTTCTTTTTTATCATATCGCACCTATGTGAGATTTATCAATTGTGGCCAGTAGGTTAGGTTATTGCATTTGTTGAGCGTCGAGTGATAGAGTAGAACCATGCTAGTTCCATTTGTGGCATATTGGAATGATGAGATTATACATGTTGATGTTGCCTCTTGTATGTTGTATGGTTGGTGAGGGCATGCATGAGTGTTGACCAGGGCAGATGGGTTAGTGTTGGCGTATGTGCTACCGTGGTGGTAGACTTACGGCGAGTTGTATCATGAGGATAGGTTCATGATGTGTGTATGGAGGCTGCCCTGGTGAGCCTTAAGGACCGAGTTGTTTTGACATCTCACCTAACTTCCTTTCAGTACGACCACATGTCCCTGTATGGGCGGGGCCTAGCCTAATCCCGGTGGCTAGCCCGACAGTCGTCCCACAGTGGAGTGAGAATTATATTGAGATATTATTGAGCTCACTGATGATGATGATATTGGGTTTGGGGCGACTGGTCTGGGTGATGTTTCGACTGGGTGTCGATTATGTCGGGCTGTCTTTGATGGTCCGTGCATGTGGGTACATCATACAACCTCTGCAGAGTGTAAAACCCATTCGGATGGTCGTGTCCTCGGTATAGGATGGGTTATGGTGTGGTCCTAACAACTAGAAAATCACCTATGGTAAGACTGAGATGAGTGATGTGTTTGTGGGACATATTCACTTGCATTAGTTGCATTGTTATTTATTTTGTGCATTCCATTTACATCTACTTGTTCCACTCCCAAAGGGCGAGGTGGAGCTTGTTGAGTACTTGTGCTCAAACGTTGTTGATTCATTGTTTTTCAGAGGATCCTGACTTCGTGCCGGAGGACTTTGAGTAGGGTCGCGTCTGCACCCAAGTTGTGTGTAGCGGAACCATGAGCGACGACGAGCTACTAGTCTACGTGTTGATGTTCATTATATTTGCCTTGTCACTAGTTGTAGTTTTTATCCATAAGGCTATGCCATTGAAATAATGCTATGTATGGTTGTGGTTCCACTTGTGTTGTAATATTATGTACCGAACCTTGTATTTGGTAATAATATTACATGTTTAGTTCCCATCTTATGGGTCGGGACGCTTCACCAAGGCAAACTTTGCATTTCTGATTTCCTTTGCGAATTATGGATACTGAATATTAAAATTTTTCCACTGCGTTGCATCACCAGGGTGTCGAACATGTTTTTCATTCTTCTTGTGTTGCTCGGAATGCCAACGCATAAGTTCAGCCTCCCTAGGGTTTGAGAACAAATGCTTCGAGCGATCAATTACCGGAAGGTACCACATCACCAAGGCAGGAATTTTTCTTTTATTCTTCCCGTCTGCATCACCAGAAGTATCGTCATCGTCACCTTCAAGATCAATAATAAACTTCTTATTCTTCTGAGACTTTTTCATGTTGGTAACATACTGGTGATTGTAGTCCTTCTTATATCTACTGACACCACAGATGGGGCATCTAGTTGCGAGTTCATGCTCTCTGCGATACAAAATACAATGGTTCACACAAGCATGTATTTTTGTCACACCTAGTGTCGTCGGGCAAAGAAGTTTCTTCGCTTTATAAGTGCTTCCGGGCAGTTTATTTGGATTTGGAAGAATTTCTGCCATAAGATTCAAAAGATCAGAGAAACTACAATCGGACCATCCGTGTGTGGCTTTCAACTTTAGTAGTTCTAGGACTGCACGCAATGTAGTAAACTCTTTATCACAACCGTTTGATTCATCATAAAAGCTCCATCGTCGCATTCTGTAATGTCTCCATTTTACATAAACCTTTACTTGCTCCAATAGAAGTCAATACATATGGTTCAATGTGACGCAACATCTCCTCACAGTCGAACTCGTCATCATCACCATCTTGATTGTCACTACCATCATCGATATGAACATTATCGTCATCTGAACCTCTCTCATCATCTTTATCCACTTCATGTGTATCTAAATCACCATGCTCTGTCCATATTGCGTAGTTTTTTTAAACCACTTTTCACCAAATGAGATTAGATTACTATAGTATATATCCAAGCAATCTTATTTTTGCAGTTGGTACATGGGAATAATATGTCATCTATCTTTTGCAACTTCGCATGTCTCTTGGATGCTTTAATAAAATTTGCAACATTATGAATGTACATAGGATCGGGTCTTGGCATGTTATACATCCACGCTCGACGGTCCATGCTTCAATAACAAATTTTTTATAAGATTTACAAAATTTGGCCATAGATATTCCCTAAAGGTCTTCTATAAAATGAATTTACAGAGACATAACAAGCCTGTATTATATTAGTGAATAATGGTATCATGTAGGTATGTTCATAAGGGTTGTAAGAAAATTTGTTTCATAATTTTCTCAGCTTCCTAGTGGCCATAATGGATTTTCGAAGTTAGGCTTATTCATTGAAACATTTCATTGAACACGTGATCTGCTTGTATTCATCTTCAACCTTTAATTCTTTAAATCTACTTCTTGTTCTATAAAATTCATGGGTGAGCTCAAGGGGAGACTCAACTACATCTTTGAACCTTTAATCCTTCAAATCTACTACAAATCTCAAGTGGTGGTGGGGCGGGGGGGGGGGGGGGGGGGGGCTGGAAGCATATGCAAACTCAACAAAACAAAACTGAAAACAGAACAAATTGAAAACATGATAGTGAATAAGAAGTCTCTTCTAACCTTTTCTCTGTTCGAAGCCTGATCAACTGATGAATGCAGTACCGGCCCGCGCACGGTGTAAAATTTTGGCAGCCTGGCGGCATCGATGGAAAATCTCCAGGGTTAGGTGTTCTGTGGTGCCCGGGAGGTCTTTATATAGGCTTCGGTTTTCACAGGCGGTTTTTAACGAAACAACCGCCTGTGATAAAAATTAATAAATTTAAGGCGATTTTTTCAGGCGGTTTTTAATTGCTTCACAAGTGGTTGGTACTGAATAACCACCTGAGATGATTCTTATCTCAGGCTGGTATTACTTACCAACCTCCCGGGATAATTGCTCGAGCCTGTTCTTCAATTTTCTTTTCTCTTGCTTCTTTTTTATTTAGATTCCAATATGAATACTCAAACATGTATAGATTATGCAAATTGACTCCAAATTCGATGATTGTTTCTTCTATATTTTTCAAATATTAACATCTATCACCTGGACCAAATATTTTAAAACGTGTATAGCTAACATTGTAATATTTTGGTAAATAGCAAATTAATTTATACTCACATATTATTCACATTTATGTATCTCCTAAGAAAAAAAGGGATCCTTCACTGAAGTTGGTTTGTATGAACATATTTGTATTATTTATACATGTGTGGATTTTGTTAACTTTTTTAAAGCATTCCAACATGTCAAAATTCAAATTATCCATCATTATAACCAAATGCTCATATACATATGAGGCATTCATCAAATTTTGAACACACATTGATTCAAAAAAATTTAAAAAAATCTGAAAAAATTCATAGAGGTTGGTATGATGACTAAAAGGGTCTATTGAAAAATTAAATGAAAAAGTCATTATATTCATCAAGATAGAAAAATGAGAAATAGCAATTGCTATTTGTTTTTTATGTTCTGACCAATTTTAAAGGCTTTATGATGTGAAAATTAATGATAACCTTTAATACTCAATCATATTACAAGAAAGTGGAAATTGGGCTTTTGAAAGGCCCCACATTTAATCAAAAATAGTAATTAAGCTTACATAAATATCTTTTTAGGCGGTTGGTACTGAATAATCGCCTGAGAAGAAGCTTATCTCAGGCAATTATTACTTACCAACCGCCTGGGATATTTGCCCAAGCCTGTTCTTCAGTTTTCTTTTCCCTTGCTTCTTTTTTATTTAGATTCCAATATAAATACTCAAACATGTATAGATTTTGCAAATTGAGTCCAAATTCGATGATTCTTTTTTCTATATTTTTTAAAAATTAACATCTACCACCTGGACGAAATATTTTAAAACTTGTATAGCTAACATTGTAATGTTTTGGTAAATATCAAATTAATTTATACACACATATTATTCACATTTGTGTATCTCCTAAAAAAAAGGGATCCTTCACTAAATTGGTTTGTATGAACATATTTGTATTATTTATACATGTATGAATTTTTTTAAAGCATTCCAACATGTCAAAATTCAAATTATCCATCATTCTAACCAAATGCTCATATACATATGAGGCATTCATCGAATTTTGAACACACATTGATTCAAATTTTTTTTAAAAAATCTGAAAAAAAGTCATAGAGGTTGGTATGATGACTAAAAAGGTCCATTGGAAAACTAAATGAAAAACTTATTATATTCATCAAGATATAAAAATGACAAATAACAATTGTTATTTGTTTTTTATGTTCTGACCAATTTCTAGGGCTTTATGAAGTGAAATTTAATGGTATCCTTTAATACTCAATCATACTACAAGAAAGTGGAATTTGGGCTTTTGAAAGGCCCCTCATTTAATCAAGAATATTAATTAAGCTTACATAAAGATGTTTTCAGGCGGTTGGTACTGAATAACCGCCTGAGAAGAGGCTTATCTCAGGCGGTTATTACTTACCAACCGCGTGAGATAAAGAGACAATCATCTTCTCAGGTGGTTGGTAGTTAATAACCGCCTGCGAAGATAGGCGTCTATATATAGCCCTCGGTTGTGTTGGAGAAACCTAACCCGGAAGAAATCACTTAGATGCCGTCAGGCTGCCAAATTTTCGTTAGCCGCCAAGTCTTCGCCGCTCTTGCCGCCGAGCTTCGTCAACGTTGCCGAGCTTCGCCGTTGTCGTCGTGCTTCGCCCTCGCCACTTCCTTCCTTCCAGGTACGCCGAGCTTTACCCTCGATGTCGCCGCCGAGCTTCGACCTTGCCGCCATGTACGCTGCCGCTTCCTTTCCTCCTCCGTCCCCTTGCCGCCTCCCTCCTCGCCCTCGCCGCCGGCCGAGTGTTGGCCTCATCGCTGCCACACCCTAGATTTCCTTAATCAAAGTTTTTTTGAACCCTAGGTGCCTTGGTTAGTCGCCTCAAACCCTAGGTTCCTAACTAATTTTCATTAATCAAAGAATTATCAGTGGTTTATCAGTGGTTGTTTAGTGCCTTGGTCAGTGGCCTCAAACCCTAGCTCTATTTTCTTATTGTTCCAAACATTATCAGTGGTTGATTTCCTTATAGAAGCATTATTAGTGGTTTATGCTCCTAATATATAATTATATATGTAAGGCCTCGAGTGTTAGAATCAATAATGAGATTGGTCCTTACTTTAAAAGCTTCAAGGGGGTTAGACAAGGTGAACCTTTGTCACCTCTTTTGTTTAACATTGTTGTTGATTGTCTTGCTAGGATGATATATAAGGCCCAGGAAAATAAATTGTTTTCAGGTTTAGTTGATGATCTAGTACATAATGGTGTGGCAGTTTTACAGTATCGAGATGATACAATTGTATGTATCAGAAATGATTTAATGGGGGCTAGAAATCTAAAACTACTTCTGGCTTTGTATGAAAAGCTATTATGTCTTAAAATAAACTTTGAAAAAACTTGTCTATGGCTGGGAGGGTTGTCTTGATTAATGCCGATCTCTCTAGTATTCCAATTTATCATATGTCAATGTTTCTTTTGCAAAAAACTACTGTGGAAAAGTTGGATGTACTTAGAAGAAGGTTTTTATGGAAAGGAGGCCAGATTAAAAAGAAATACTATCTAGTAACATGGGAAAATATTTTTAAAAATAAGAGTAAAGGTGTGTTGAATATAAAGGTATGGAACTTGGTCAATCACCTTGGTCAGTCGCCTTAAACCCTAGAATGGAACTTGGTCAATCACCTTGGTAAGTCGCCTTAAACCTTAGAATGTCTTATAAAACCCTAGAATGCTTCCATATTTTTCATCATGCAACACTTCATGTAGAGTTAATATGCCATTCATTATATTTTTTGTCTTATTATATTCGGGTAGACTTGGTCCGCATGCTTCCCAACATAGGAGGCGTGCTGTGTCTCAACAAGGGACGTCGCTGCCTTCCGGGGTGCGACACACTCATACGGTAACCAAGCTTTCAACTCACGACCTCCGGGCAGAGCTTGATCGCCGTTACCGCCAACAGGACGGTCACACCCATATAGAGCGTGCTCGTGAAAGGCGAGAGGCCCGAGACAGTCCTGCTCCCGAGGGAGTAGGAGGAGGCTGTTCTGCCGTGGCCATGCACCTACGCATGGTCAGATGGCCACAAAAGTTTCGGCCTCACCTGCCGGAGAAATTTGACGGGACTGTCAATCCCGCCGAGTTTCTCCAGATTTACTCCACCGCAATTCTTGTGGGCGGAGGTAACGAGGCTGTAATGGCCAACTACTTCCCCGTGGCTTTGACTGGGACCGCCAGGTCCTGGTTCATGAGCCTTCCGCCTGACTCCATCAACAGTTGGGCAGAATTGTGCCAACAGTTCACCGCCAATTTCGGGAGTTCATACACCCGACTAGGCACCAAACTGGACCTTTTTGCTGTCGAGCAGAAGGGGGGAGAATCCTTGCGATCCTTCATCCAGAGGTTCTCCCAGGTACGGAACACTATTCCTTCTATCTCCAGCGCCTCTGTTATTGTGGCATTTAGACAGGGCATACGAGACAAGAAGATGTTGGAGAAGCTGGCGACCAAGGAGATCACCAGCGTCACGGAGCTCTTCAGCTTGGCAGACAAATGCGCCAAAGCTGCGGAGGGCCGTCAAATGCACTCCCAACCACCTCCAGAGGACAACAAAAAGTTCTCCAAGGGTGAAGCCACTACCTCCGGGAGTGGTAAGAAGAAGAAAAAGTCCAACAACAATAAGAAGCCGTCGGCCGGCACACCTACAACCGCAACTGCTGCAGCTCCGGGTGGCCGGGGGCCACGCCTCAAAAAACGACCTCGGCCGTCATCTGAAGACGGAGGCAGCTCCAAGATGTGGTGTCCTATACACAAGTCAAACAGCCACAACTTGGAAGGTTGCCGTGAGCTCCAAAACCTTGCCGAGCGCTACAACAAGCACCGGGAAGAAGTTCCTTTCCATCAAAGGGAAGGAAAACAGAAAGTCGACAAAGCTCTGGCTGAAGAGGAGTTAGGCTTCCAGGACCCTAAAAAAGTCTTAAAGGTTGTTTACACCTCCGTCGACGACGATTCCGACGTCTCCGACAACGAACGTCGGAAAACCATGAACACCATCTTTGGTGGTTCGTGGGACATCACCTCCCGCCGGGTCCTCAAGACCATGCAACGGGACATGGCCTCAGTAGCTCCCACCGGCAGGGCGGAGCCGCACCGGAAGTGGATGGACACTGCCATCACTTTCGATGCTTCGGACTGCCCTCAGAATATGATCGGAGCTGGCCAACTGCCATTGATGGTATCTCCGACCATCAACAACATCCAACTTCACCATGTAATGGTGGACGGAGGTTCGGGGCTGAACCTCATAAGCTTTGAAGCTTTCGTTAAGCTTCAGCTTCGACCTTCGGACCTTCGCCCCTCCCGACCTTTCTTTGGAGTAGGTCTGGGGGCCATAACCCCACTCGGTGCAATTACTCTTCCGGTGACCTTCGGGACCCGGGAGAATTACCGCACTGAAAAGTTGGTCTTCGGCGTGGCGCAGATCAACTTACCTTTCAACGCCATTTTGGGCAGGCCAGCCTTATACATGTTCATGGCTGCTGCTCACTATGGCTACTTGGTGTTGAAGATGCCAACACCAGTCGGTGTTCTCCGAATCCATGGAGATCGCACCGCCGGAGTTACAGCTCTGGAAGAACTCCATGCGATTGCTACAGCGCAGGAGGAAGAATCCGGAAAGGATCAAACTCCAAAACCCCCGAGCATTCGTCATCGAGGCTCAACCTCTGCACCTCGCGTGCAACCAAGCGGCGACACCGACATTCCCATCAAAGTTGTCCAAATCGGTCCCGACGCCGCTCAAACCACCCGTATATCGGGAGGTCTAAATGACAAATAGGAACTCATGCTCGTCACTTTCCTTCGGGCTAACGTCGATGTGTTTGCCTGGCAACCGTCACAAATGCATGGGATCCCTAGGAAAGTAATCGAGCACAATCTAAAGTTCTATTCTGATGCTCGGCCTGAACATCAGAAGCCTCGAAAGCAATCAGTAGAGTGACAGAACTTCATACGTCCAGAAGTTAAGAAGTTGCTTGAAGCTGGATTCATCCGAGAAGTCTTCCACCCAAAATGGCTGGCAAACCCAGTCGTTGTACCCAAGGCCAGCGGGAAGCTTCGGATGTGTATTGACTACACTACACTGAATAAGGCATGTCCAAAAGATCCATTCCCACTACCTAGAATAGGTCAGATAGTGGATTCCACCTCCGGGTGCGAATTACTGTGTTTCCTGGACGCATATTCTGGGTACCATCAAATCAGAATGTCCAGGGAAGATGAAGAGCATACCTCATTAATTACGGTAGATGGATTATATTGTTATACCGCCATGCCATTTGGTCTCAAGAATGCTACTTCAACATTTGTACGAGCTATGTACAAAACTTTTGGAGAGCTTATCAGAGACGTAGTGGAAGTGTATGTCGATGACATCGTCATCAAGATTAAAAACAAGGAGTCGTTCCTTGACACCTTGCAAGCTGTCTTCGACAAGTTGCGAGTCACTCGCACGAAGCTAAACCGGACAAGTGTGTCTTCGGGGTTAGCTCCGGAAAACTTCTTGGTTTCTTGGTGAATCACGGAGGAATAGAAGAAAATCCGGCAAAGATAAAAGCCATTGAAGATATGTGGCCACCAGCCCGCATTAAGGACGTCTAGAAGCTGACTGGATGTCTAGCTGCCCTCAGCCGGTTCATCTCAAGACTGGCGGAACAGGCGCTACCCTTCTTCAAGCTGTTGAGGAAGTCTGAACCATTCCAATGGTCTGAGGAAGCAGAGAAGGCATTCCAGGAGCTGAAGCAGCTCCTCACCACCCTACCAACCTTGGTAGCTCCAAACCCTGGTGAACCACTCCTGCTTTACATTTTGGCAACTGACGAAGTTGTCAACATGGTCCTAGTTGCGGAAAGGCCAGAACCATCTCCAGTTCAGAAATCCAGACCCCTTCGGGAGGGTCCAGAGCTACCTGAAGTCGAGTCTGGTCCCATCTCCCAGACCCAGATCCTCAATGGGAGACTCCAGAGGAACCCTCTCCTTCAAATGAAGGAGTCACTGCTGCTGAGCAACAAGCTCCGGACCCCTCCGGGAAGGTCCGGGTCACTTCACAAGAAGCTCCGAGTACCTCCAACCGGCACCCGGAGGTCCCCAAACAAGGTCCAGACCCCTCCGGGAGGGTCCGGGTAGATGAGGAGGAAGCTCCGGGCCCCTTTGGGAGGGTCCAGACGGTCCAGCGCCCAGTGTACTTTATCAACGAAGTACTCCATGACGCCAAGACTCAGTATCTGGAGGTGCATAAGCTACTCTATGCAGTTCTTATTGCCTCCAGGAAGCTTCGACACTACTTCCAAGCTCACAAGATCTCAGTGGTAACTTCTTATCCGCTGCGTGCAATCTTGCATAATCCCAACTCCACAGGGAATATTGCAAAGTGGGCAGCAGAATTGGCGGAGTTTGATCTGGAATTTGTCCCAAGACAAGCGATCAAGAGTCAAGCTCTGGCGGACTTCGTGGCGGAATGGACCCCCTCTCCATCAAATCTTGGGGGCCCCAGTGAGCAGAAGTCAGAACCCAAGGTCCCGGTCTTCACTGAGCCTCACTGGACTCTTTACTTCGACGGCTCCGTGCAGAAGCAGGGGCTGGAGCTGGAGTCCTTCTCCTCGCTCCGACCGATGAGAAGGTCAAATACATGGTGCACCTTGACTTCATGGCGACCAACAACATGGGGGAGTACGAAGCACTAATTTATGGACTCAAGGTGGCACTATCGTATGGTGTCAAGCAGCTGTTGGTAAAAGGTGATTCACAACTTGTTGTAAAACAAGTCAAAGGTGAATGTTGCTGCAAAAGGACTAGCGGCATACCTACTTGAGGTCCAGAAGCTTCAAAAGGACTTTGACGTCCTGGATCTTTGCCATGTCCAGCGTCTCAACAACGCTGAAGCTTACGAACTCTCGACGAAAGCTTCAACCGGGGCTCCGGCTCCTGACGAAACCTTCGTCCGGAGGTTGTCTAAACCTACAGCTCAGCCTGCTGAGCTGAGCGAAGGAGGAGAGACCAGCACCTCGAAGCTGGTGGTCCCGATGGCCCTATTACCATGGCGTCCATCAAGGGTCGTAGGTGCTGCAGGAAGCTCTGAGCAACCCAGCACGCAAGACTCAAATCCTCAAGCTAGTTCCAATGCATGGATCTCGGAGATCCAGAGCTACTTCAAAGACAATTTCCTTCCTGAAGATAATGTATTCGCTGACCAGATAGTCAGATTGGCTAAAAGATACACGCTGGTAGAAGGGGATCTCTACCGGCGCGGTGCCAACGGCGTCCTAATGCGGTGCATTACAAGGGAAGAAGGCTACGAGCTCCTCGCGGAAATCCATGGAGGTGAGTGTGGGAACCACGCTCCCGCACACTGGTTGGTAAAGCCTTACGGCATGTCTTCTACTGGCCTACAGCACTCCAGGATGCAACTATGCTAGTGAAGAAATGTGAAGCATGCCAGCTCCATGCGAAACAAATTCACACACCAGCTCGGCCTCTAAAATTATACCTCCTACATGGACATTCGCTGTGTGGGGGATGGATATCTTGGGACCTTTCCCAAGAGCCGTCGGAGGTTACAAGTTCCTGTATGTTGTCATTGACAAATTCACCAAATGGCCGGAAGCAACTCCAGTTGTGATAATAAACAAGCAATCAGCTATCAACTTCTTGCAGTCCATCGTATGCAGATTTGGAGTCCCAAACAAGATCATAACTGATAATGGGATCCATTTCACAAGCTCTGCATTCCAAGGATATTGCGAAGACCTCGGCATCCAGGTCAGCTACGCCTCCGTAGCTCACCCAGCAAGCAATGGCCAAGCCGAGAGAGCAAATGCAGAAATCCTAAAAGGACTCAAGACGCGCACATACGAGTGCCTGAAAAAACATGGAGCCAACTGGATTGAAGAGCTTCCACCCACACTGTGGGCCAATAGGACAACTCCAAACCGGTCAACTGGAGAGACACCCTTCTTCCTGGTGTACGGAGCCGAAGCAGTCCTTCCTTCGGAAATCACCTTGGGGTCGCTCTGGGTCCGGACCTTCGATGATGCCACGTAGGAACAGCTCCGGCGTGAAGACCTTGACCTCCTTGAAGAGGGAAGGTGCCGAGCAGCTTTTCGGAATGCCCGATACCGCCAAGTTCTTCGGCGCTATCACCAACTGCATGTTCACAGCCGACAGCTCGAGGAAGGCAATCTGGTGCTACGAAGAATACAATCCAGAGAAGGGTTAAACAAACTTTCCCCCAGCTGGGAGGGACCCTTCCGAGTGATCAAAGTATCCCGTCCCGGATGCGTTCGCTTGGCAACCGAGGATGGGACACCTCTCCCAAATCCTTGGAACATTGAGCACCTCCGTAAGTTCTATGCTTAATATCTTGGAGGTGAGTCTGTAGTTACATGTGATGTATGTTATAGAGTCATTGTACAAAATCGGATAGCTCCTTCGGGAGAACAGCCAGACCTTCCTCAGAAGGTCCGCAAAGTTCAGGCAACACTTGTCATAGTCTCAAACTAAAAGTGTAGCTAGCTAACTTGGGTCAAACGAGAAACAAAACACACTTAGCCTGGTTCCGTACCCTAAGAGTGTATTTGTTTCCCCTGTACCCCGGACCTATAATGAAAGACATCATTGTGTGAAAACAGACTCCACGTGCATTTATTTTGTACAGGCTCAATATTTTTTATTTTTCTCTTTCTTGTCTATAACAAAGTTGTGCAATTCTTAAGAAACTTTAGCTCGACCAGTTCATGTACAATTCGAGTTGCATCGTCTATTCTTCCGGGTCCAAACATTGTTAATGGTCTACTCGTCTGAATGCCGCCAAGCCAATCTAGGGCCGGAGTGTGCTATCGACTTAGCCTGGTCATGCACCCTAAGTACGCCACTCTACCTACACCCCGGTAGGCCGAAGTAAGGCGAGTTCATAAATGATCGGACCTGAAGGAAACAAGGCAGTGCACTTGATTGTATTTAGAATTGTGTTCGACCTAAAACTTTCTCGAGAATAGTAAGTTGCAGTTGAGTTATAGATAGGAGATGGATTTTACTATTTTTCTTGGCTCCAATGTGCAGAAAAATAAAGATCTCATGATGATGGTGAATCAAGCTGGAGCTATCAAAACTCCAACATCCCCTAGGTGGCTTGTAGTCGGTGTTTCAAATATTGATAGCAAGCGTCGCTTGAGCTACACAGCTCCGGTAAAGCCAGGGGCCAGCCGTCAATGTGAACAAAAGATGGTGGGAAGACTCTACAGTAGGGTCTGCTGTCAACACACCGCGTGTTGACAGAGGTCAATGCCGGAGCTACCAAGCTCCGACACCCTAGAGGACTAACCGTCGATGCTCTACGCATTGATGAAGACTGCTACCGGAGCTACTAAGCTCCGACGATGGTCAATACCGGAGCTGCTAAGCTCCGACAACATCAGGGGGCCTTCACTATCAAAGACTTCGGACCTACGTTCTACAAGTTCGAAGCACACAAGTCTTCAACAATAGTTACATTCTCTTGGTACATGTTCACAATAAAATTGTGTACATATACCAGGGGGCCAAGTGGGACAAAGGTGTTGAAGACAAAAAATGAAATTCATAAAAATTTGGATTTCATTCATCTGGAGACAAAAATTGGAAAAAAAGAAGAGAGAATACAAGCCGGAGCTACAAAGAGATGGTCCTAGACCCTATGGAAGAATGAGGCGACCTTCTGGGCAACCTCCGATACGCTGGCTTGGGCAGCTTCTCCCTCTCCGTCGATGGGGCCTTCAAGCACCGGGTCTAGTGAGAACTGAGGGTCCTGACTTGTGTAGCACGTCAGCATGTATTCTGCGACGTTCTTCACCAGGGATTGTCCCTCGGTTTCCAGCTGGTCCGCGATGACATCGCCCATCTTAGTGAGCTTGTTGCCTGCCGAACTCAACGCCTGCAACGCCTGGTCCAGCTCCGTCTCCGGATTATCTGGACGCACGGGACTAAAACCCATTAGCGTCAGCGCGTCGTTGGCTTTGCCTAGGAAGTCCCAAACTTGTTGGGACTCCGCAGCCCTGGAACCTCGCATCTCTTCCAAGGATCTTCTGGCCGCCACAAGCTCCGAATTCTCCCAGGTAAGATGCTATACCTCTTTGGCATTCTGCTGAATCTTTTCAGCAACCTGCCCTTCGAGTTTGCCGAGCTCTTCCTCCTGGAGGTGGATCTTGTTCCGGCGGCTGACCAGGTCCTTCTCCCGGCCCCACACCTTCTTCTCTCTGGCAGCAATTTCATCCTCCCTCTTGTGGAGGTCCTGTCCTCGCTGCCAGGCCTTCTCCTCTTTCTCGCAGCGCTCGTCCAGCTTCTTGGTGCGCTCTGCGAGACTCTTGTCACCCAGAGTTAGCCTCTGAGTAAGCTCTTCATCCCTCTTCACGAGGTCATCCCACAGCTCCAGGAGGTTTTTGCTCTTCATCTTCGAGCTTTTTCTCCCGCTCCTCAAGGGCCTCCCAGCGCTTGACGAGGCTGCCGTGGATAGCGCTGAGCTTCTCCACGCGATCATTCGCTGTGTTATTAATAGCTATGGCCTTTTCGTGGATGACCCGGGACTGGTTGTCGAGAGATCGCACCATGCTTTCCCTCCCGTCCAGCATCTTACCCCAGTACTCCAACCGGACCTTCTCCCTCTTCACCCACTCCTTGTCATCACCCAGCCTCGACTGCACCAGCTTGGTCTCGAATTGGAGCCGGTTGCGCCACCTCCTAAGAGTTTTGCGCTCCTCCTCGAGGGCCTTGCTGTCGTAGTTACAACAAAAAACAATCAACTGAGGTAAAAAATCAAATTTACCTCGGAAGGCTTCCGCTCCAGCTAGCGTGAAACCTCTTCCCCGGACGCTCGGGGCCGGACCCCGTCGCCCCTGGCGTACCAGCTCCGGAAGGTTCCCCAGAACTTGCTGCTGCCGTCGGAGTCATCTTGGTTGAGGTACCCCTCGACCGGGAAGGACCTACGGACCCAGAGCCCTCAGCTGGCCCTAGTACTGGAGCCGGATGGCTGGAGCTAGCACCCCGGGGAGATGCTGATGCTGGAGTGGTTGTCGTCGTTAAAGACCTTACCCTCCGGGGAGAAGGAGCCGTCGTGGAAGGAATAGGTCTGAAGGACCTCCCGTCAGCATGTTTTAACTTCCTCTTGCGGCTTGAGGGCTCGACCAACTCCTTGCCCTTGCCTACGACTTCGGTTCTTGGCTTTGGAGTGGGAGCGGAGCCTCCTTCAGAAGCTCTGGGGATTGCCACCCCGGAGGTTGATCGCCTCTCCACTAGGCCCAAGTCGTCCAACAGAGGCATCTTCCTTCGGAGCTCTCTGCACTCCTCTGGAATCATATTCAGAGGCAGGAAGGCCGCCGGTGGAGACACATCGCCAGGACTGATGTTCCCAGGATGGAACTTCTTGAGATGGGTCTTCAAGGCTTCACCGGCCAAGTTGGTGTTCAAGCCGACTTCAATGCGGTTGGTATCCATCTCACTGTTGAAGGCCCAGGCAGGCGGCACCTAGCCTTCAGCGGGGCCCACCTGTTCATCAAGAAGTTGCCGAAGACCATCTGCGAGGTCACCCCACCTTCGACACATTCCTGGATTCTATCCAGAATGGGCCTGTACTCCCTCGACAGCGCCGACACGTCACTCCAAGTGTCGATGTCGACGCGAGGGAGGCATTCAAGCAGCTCCAGCCTCTCGTATCCCTCGACGGTGATGACCACCCAGTCTTTCTTCCAGTCGTCCCACTTGCCAGAAAGGAAGGACCTCAAATACTTGAGGGGAGAGTTTTTCCACTTCACGAAGTAGAAGCCGATGAACCCACCACTCTTCCTAGTCGGGTGGACAGTGAAGAAGGTCCGGAACAACTCCACACAAGGGGGCACACCCACCCACATCTTGTAAAAGTGGACAAAAGTTGCCACCAACAAGATTGAGTGGGGGCCTAGATGGTGGAGCTACAAACCATAGAAATCTAGCAGCATCAGAAAGAAGGTGGAGAAAGGCGGGATCAAACCCGCCATGGCGTACCCAAGGAAGTACACCGTATCTCCAGCTCGCTTCTTATCAAAGGGAAGCTCTCCGCAACGAATGTCATTGTCGAAGGAGTCACTGGACCATCCCATGTAGGTCCGGACTCTGGACAACTCCTTCTTGCTCCCGATGCGGCTCGTAGGGAGTCCCAACTTCATCGCGGCACAGTGTGGCGAGAGAGGAAAAGCAAGCGAATGTTTGGAGGATTTGAGCGCAAGTTCGAATGAAGGCGTAAAGAATCCCCAAACGGTGTGTGCTTTCCTTCTTAAGTAAGCCCCCACAATGCTTGGATGGAAACTACGGAGGACCCGATGATACAATTCAAAAACTTCACCCTGCCAATGACAAGAGGGCCCGAGGCCACCCTGACGATCAAGTCGAGGTTCTTACCCCAGGTGAACGGTTGTAATCATGAAAGGCGGGAAGCCTGAGGGCGGCGACCGGACAAGGCGCGCGGAACTGATACGATTTTTGTATCGAGAACCGGCGACCTCCAATTGCGTGAGATTCGCACGCTCAGATCTCACCTGCCGCATCATATGCCACACGACGTTGGTTTAACTGCGAACTACCGCTAATGGCACATCCGAAGACCCTTGAAGACGCGACTCAAAAACCGAAGGATGGACCCACCTTCGGCAGAACGACTTCATCCGAAAGGTCTCTCCCAGAGGTGGGCCCAGGGGGGCACTATCAGTACCCTGCGTACCGTATACCCCTTGGGACCACAAAAAGACCGAAGGAACTTCACCTCTATGAGTTGAAGACCTGCAAAGGCCCCACGTGTCATACGGGACCGGACCTGCCTCCATCTATGGTTAGTCCTGGTGCTGCCATGTGTATACTGCAACCGAACCTACATCCCACACATGGGATAGCTCTGGGCTAAACACTTGAGCGGCACCCCCGGACCTAACCCTCGACAGAGGGAAGCTCCAGTACTGACACGTGTACATCTACACCGGACCTACCCATCCCAAGACGGATAGCTCCGATGCTGCCACATGTCCAACAGCCGGACCTTCAGCCTTAACAATCAAACTGGTGGACCCCCAATAGCTCGGACCTTTAAGGGGCAATCAAAGACTTCAATACCCGATTAAGTGTCATTAATACCATATTAATGACACATGATCGGAAGGCCCTTAATACCGGTAACGGCATTGTCAAGCCCGTTACCATGCTAATAAGGGTAATTAATCTCATTAATTGTGTATTAAGCATCAGTAACCGCCAGAGCCACATGTCGGGCCAGACTAACGGTGCAACGACCGGTCCTTGTACTATAAAAGGACTGGTCCACGATACAAACGACGGCTCTCTTGAACCCTCCCATACACAGCTTTGATACCCAATACAACAAATACACACCCCGTGGAGTAGGGTATTACACTCAGGCGGCCCGAACCACGTAAATCCTTGTGTCCATTTGACATCGTCTTTGGAATCTTTGCGCGCCCAATACCAAACTACAAACTCCGCGGGCTATCAACGGTAGTACCGGGAGAACTGCCGGATCAACACTCCAACAATTCTCCATATGAATCTAGCATAGTGACAATGGAAAAAAAGATGTTGTATAGTCTCATCCTGCATACATAAAACACACTTTTTATCTCCTTTCCAATTTTGCCTAATTAGATTATCTTTTGTTAGTATTACTTCATGACTAAGGTACCACAAAAATATTTTAATTTTTAGTGGTAACTTAATCCCCATATAACTTTATTTTTGCAAATGTTTCCATTTGATATCTCAGACCTGTACATTGAGTTAACAGAGAATAATCCATTTTTTGTAAGTTCCACACAAAGTCTCTTCTCTATTATTTAGACGAATATGCACCAATGAATTGACTAAACTATTCCATCGATTCAGATTATTTTCTACCAAACCTCTACGGAAGGATATATTCAACGGTATGGAACTAAAAACATGAGCCACTGTGACATTTTTACATCGCACTATATTATACAGACCTGGGTATTTATCCTTGAGGCTTATATTTCCTAACCATTTATCTTCATAGAATCGAGTTGACAACCCGTTATTCACTTGGAATTTTCCATAGTTCATAAATGTATCTTTTACTTTCATTAAGTGTGCCCAAAAATGTGAATCACCTGGTCTATATTTAACCTGCCCTATTGTTTTATTTGTCAAATACTTTCCTTTTAGAATTTTTTGCCAAATTTCGTCTTCATTTATCAGTTTAAACAACCACTTGCTTAGCAAACACCTGTTTTGAATATCCAAATTTTGTATTCCTAAACCTCCTTGATCCTTAGGCTGGCATAGCAGACTCCACTTGGCTAACCTATATTTCCTCTTATGATTGTCGGCTTGCCAAAAGAATTTGTACCTATAATAGTCTAATTTTCAAGAACACCACGAGGAATCTCAAAAAAAAGACATCATGAACATCGAGAGGTTTGTTAATACAGAGTTTATGAGAATTAAATGCCCTCCAACTGAAAGGTGTTTGCCTTTCCAACTAGTTAATTTCTTCTCAAACCTTTCCTCTATCACTTTCCAGTCGTTGTTATTTAGTTTCCTGTAATACATTGGGATTTCTAAGTATTTATATGGGTAAGTTCCCACTTGACACGCAAATAACTATGAGTATTGTTGTTCAACTTGTCGCGCTTCAAAGAAACAGAAAATTTCACTCTTGTGAAAGTTTATTTTCAGCCCCAATAATTGTTCGAAGGCGCACAACAATAATTTTAATTTTTTAGCTTGCTCAATATTGTGGTCCATAAAGATAATAGTGTCGTCTGCGTATTGTAAAATAGACAGACCTTCATCTATCAGGTGGGGATTACTCCCGATATCATCCCCCTATCCTTTGCTCTATTAATAATTATGGCCAACATATCAGCTACTATATTAAAGAATATGGGTGATAAAGGATCACCTTGTCTAAGTCCCTTCTTCGTCTGAAAATTTTCCCCAATCTGATCATTTATTTTTATACCTATATGACCGCCTTTCATTACTTCATCAATCCATTCACACTATAATGCTGAAAAACCTTTCATCCGTAAAACCTGGCTAACAAAAGGCCAACTCAGTTTGACATATATTTTTTCAAAATCTATTTTCAATATGAAACCATTATGTTTTTTTATTATGCATTTCATGGATAGTCTCATGCAAGACGACCACCCCTTCCATGATATTTCTTCCAGGCAGGAAAGCAGTTTGTGCGGGGGCTGATCACTTTATGAGCGATCATAAGAGTTCTATTTGTTATTACCTTAGTAAATATTTTAAAGCTGACATTGAGCAAGCAAACCGGTCTGTATTGCTGGATTTTATTTGCTTCCGTAGTTTTTGGTAGCAAAATAATCGTGCCAAAGTTCAGCCTAAAAATATTTTTGTTTTCATGCCAAAAATCGTTGAACAGCCCCATTAGGTCCTCTTTTATTAGGTCCCAAAATATCTTATAGAATTCCACAGGGAAGCCATCAGGTCTTTTAGCCTTTTTGTGTTCCATTTGAAATACCACTTTTTTTACTTCTTCCTCAGTGAATGCCGCTTTCAAGATGTCATTCTCTTGTTGCGAGACTTGAGGAATATCCTCTCTTCTAGACTAATCCAGCTGAAACGAATTTATAGCTAGTGGACCAATGAGATTTTTGTAGTAATTTGTTAAATACTTCTTCATTTCCTCATCATCGCTTATCACGACATCACCGTCTTTCAGTTGGTGGATTTGATTTTTCCTACGTTTTCCATTTGCAACCAGGTAAAAATATTTGATGTTTGCATCGCCTTCCAACAAATATTTGGTTTTTACTCGTTGATACCACTTAATTCTTCCTCTCTTAGTAAATTTGCTAATCTATCATTCAAACTGTATTTGAGATTTATTTCTTCAATGTTGAATGGTATGGTTTCTGCTTTCTTATCTAAGGCATCCACTGCCTCAATTATTCTCTTCTTCTCTTTCTTATATTTTTCGCTCGTGTTTTTTTGTCCAACCTCTCAAATATTGCCTTAACATACGTATCTTAGCTTGCCATCTATCCATGGGGGTTTCGATATCTATATTATTTCCCCAAATTGACTGAGCCATATCCTGGAAACCCTCCCTCAGGAACCATCCCAGCTCAAATTTAAAAGTATGGGAATTTGTCCTAGCCGAAGGGCCTTCAGAGTTCAGTAAAAGAGATGTGTGGTCAGAAATCTGTTTGGTGCGTGCCACTACCGTGGATAGCGGATGTTTACTTTCCCATTCTGTAGATACTAAAACTCTGTCAAGCTTCTCATATGTTGGGTTCTCTAATGAATTCACCCACGCGTAGTGTCTTCCTGCCATTTCTAACTCACGTAAGTCAAGCCCATCTATTATAGCATTGAATAGAAAAGGCCATCTAGTGTTGAAATTCCCTCTATTTTTTCCTGGGCATTACGCATTATGTTGAAATCGCCCCCCACAATGTAAGGCAAGCTTTCTTTGGAGCACATGCTTACTAATTCTGATATAAAGGATTCTTTGAACTGGGATTGTGCTGGGCCATATACTAAGATTAATGCCCATTTGAAGTTATCAATTTTTTTGCAAAGGTGGAACTTAAAATAGAAATCACCTTCATCTATTGCACCAATATGAAAAACATTCAAATCAATCTCTAATAGCATGCCTCCTGATCTACCTTGTGGATCTTTACAGTGCCATAAAAAATCCTGACCTGCACATATATTTTTTAAAAACGTGTGCGAAAATGTGTTCACCCCAGTTTTCGATAAACCTATAAAGCACAAGTTCTGTTCTTTTCTGAGGTCAGATAATAATCTATGTTTCTTTGGATCCCTAAAACCTCCACAGTTCCAAAGTATTCCTTTCATTTATTTAATTTTTTTAACAACTGTTCTAGCACTCTTCCTTTGTTTGAAGTATTGGACTTTGAAGACATTTTGACAGTACAGTCGTACACCTCACGGTCTATGTCCATTCCCTCATCCATAATATCTGCACATATATGGTTGAGGATAAATTTGTCCATTTCTTCATCCTCTTCTACTTCCTGTTCAGCTAAAGCTATGTTATTTTGGTTAATCTTTTTGACCAGATTCTCCTTTAATCTCTCATTTTCTAAAAGTTTTAAATTCTGAATAGCATTAAAACTTTCTTGACCATCTACCCCAGGTAAAATCCCCACATCACACAATGTATCAACAATATGATCATCGTAAAAATGTAGGAATGACTTAGTAATCTGACCTTCATTTTTATTGGTCTTGATCATGATAGCCCTCCCAAATATTGACTCGTCCATAGAAGTTGCCCTGCGCTTGCTTCGACGAGTTTCTGAATATGTTGGTGATGCCTCATGTCTATTAAGAGGCACACATATAAGCTACTTCATTGCTGACGGAAATTAGATGGTGTTAAACTGACCCAAATATCAATTAAGAAAGCTTACCGAACTTTTCTGAATATGAATTTAACATTAACCTGAAGGCATCAGGGAAAAATACTTTAATCTATAACTTATTTTTTGGCAACAATTTTTTCTTAGTATAATAAGAGCACCAACAAGTTTATTGTCAGGTCCCATTTCTGTTTGGAAATGAGGTAATGGGACTATATCCTGAAGACTAGAATAAGAGCACCAACCATTTTTTTCCCAGTGGAATCAGCACTCCCATCATATGCTTCCTCAAATGAAATCTCAGCATATCCATAAAGGTAGAGCACTTATTCACAAATTTATCTGGAACAAACAAACATAACCGATACAAACATGTCATTCCACATTGAATAATACACGCATCTCAGACTTAGGGAAAAAATATGTAAGAAAGGGTTGTAGATTCTGCTGCCTAAACAATCTAAACTGCTAACCATAAAATAGTTTGCTTTGTTTACCTTAGAGAACATAAATTTACTTCGTCAGTAACCTGCAAGTACAAAGTAAACAATGTTGGAAAATACACATGGCATGCAATTAATTTGATGATCCGAAACGTCAAAACGAATAGAACAGATCTACTAGCAGTCAAAATAAACAGTGCTAGTATTACACAAACAAGGACTAAAACAAATGCGAATAAATCGCTTATCAAATAAAGTGAACTAGCCATAGTTCGAGAAATCCACTTACAGATCGTCCTGCTATGAAGTAGACGATGAAACTATTGAGGAAGACGGAAGGGCAGCGAGCGGCCGTGCGAACGCACTTCCCAGAAACCTGATCGCCGGCACCTGTGCAGGTCTTCAGATCACTGGCGTCAGTTCAGAGACACCGCTCTCCCTCAATTCGCTGCACGGCGGACAAAGGGACGGCAAGGCAAAAACACGACAGCGCAGAGCAGTTAGCGAGAGAAGCAAATTTATGTGTTGTCTGTACCTCTAGTATAAAAGACGTCTTCTTATATACTCGAGTCTCCAATAGCCTCAGATACGATCTGCCATAATTTCAGGAAACTGCCCCCTGAAATCCCTCAACGTGCAACTAATGGGAGCAGTTCTGAGGCATTATGTATTGATAATGTGCGCTTGTTGTTATGCCTCTAATTACTCCTTATGTTGACGTGGCAGTCTAGGTGTGATAAATATTCCCTTTTATATGAGTGGCAGAAAAATAATAACTGCTTAGTAGAACACAACTCGTCACTCTATGAACGCGCAACGTCGCAAGTTACAAGTCACCCGATAATCACGCGTAAAATTGCGAAACACGCGCGCGTGCGTGCTTGTGTCTTTTTGTCCATAGCAGCAGCCTTCATCCCTCATTATTCTCATATTGAGAACATGTACAAGTGTCACTATATATATTGGGGAACATCCATCTAGGTGGGCAATGTGGGACTAAAGTCTCCAGCCACCTCTTCACACCACCTTGGCTTTCCACCAGGGGAGTTGGCCCAAATAAATGAGCCCATAGATGGGCTGTACCAAAGGGCCAAATCCCAACAATCCCTACCAAAAGCCAAGGTCTACAAGTAACAATTTTGTGCTTTAATATACCAGCTTTGCAGTGCAGACCCGTTGAGAGTTGAGCTGCACCTAGCATTCCATGATTCACATACTCACAACTTTGCAATGGACATAGCCTTGAATTGCTAGTTTTGTGTGAGCAAGTTTCACATGAAAGCATTGCTGATACTAGGCCGCTTAAAGTTATGCCTCAGGTTGGAGCATTACGGTCTTCTCACGTGTCTGTTCATGAGTTTATTTGAGATTACTCACATCTCATAGACTGCGACCTGACAGTCAAACTCATATAGGTGTGTATTTACAAGTATACCCTGTAGGACGGTACCTTGCCTATTTAGGCCTCAAAACACATTAAGACATTAAAGTCAACCTTCTATGCAGTACTGAGAGTACGCATCTACTAGTGGAAATGAGTAATAAATAAGTACTCTCCAGTTATCCATACAACTTTTTTTTCCCAAGATCTACTTCACGAGATCTCCGATCACATAGTCTGGGTTACCATTGTATGATAACATCACGTGGGTTTCAAACCTATTTCTCTTGATGCTTCTTCAATTATAGCACATGCTAATCCCTTAGTAAAAGGGTCTGCAAGATTTCTTTTAGTATTAACATACTCAACGACAATCTCTCCCGTATTTCTCAATTGTCTCACGGATTTGATTCGCCGTTTCACATGTCTTGAGGATTTCAAATTTTCTTTTGCATTGCCTACAGTTGTGATCACACTTTGGTTATCACAATGCAAAAGAATGGCCAGCACAGGTTTAACAACCAATGGCAAGTCCATCAAGAGCTGTTTCAGCCACTCTGCCTCAGTTGTGGCTGTCTCAAGTGCTACAAGTTCTGCCTCCATAGTGGACTTTGTCAATATAGTCTGCTTACGAGACCTCCAAGAAACTGTAGCACCACCAATAGTGAAAACGTATCCACTAGTGGCCTTGATCTCATCAGCATCTGAGATCCAATTTGAATCACTATACCCTTCTAGTACAGTTGGGTGCCCCGTATAGTGAAGTTCATATGTTGATGTACCTCTCAAGTATCTCATTACACTTTCTAGTGCACTCCAGTGATTTCTTCCAGGATTAGAAGTAAATCTGCTCAATTTGCTTACTACAAATGAGATGTCAGTCTAGTTGCACTAGAAAGATACATGAGAGAACCAATAATCTAGGAATATTTCAACTGATTAATTCTTTGTCCTCTGTTCTTGTGAAGCTTTAGACTAGGATCATTTGGCGTTGGAGAAGCTTTAGAATTTGAGTACCCAAATCGATTTAGAATATTCTCCACATAATAAGATTGTTTTAAAGTAATCTCATTCTCGCCCTTAATCGGTTTGATGTTTAGAATAACATCAGCCACTCCCAAATCATTCATATCAAAATTTCGGGACAAGAATGATTTTACATCATTTATCACATCAATACCAGTCCCAAAAATTAATATATCATCAACATATAAGCTCAGTATTACTCCCTTACCCCCACCAAACTGATAGTACACACATGTGTCAGCGTCATTTACCACAAAGCCTGTTGAGGTCATAGTTCTATCGAACTTCTCATGCCACTGCTTTGGAGCCTGCTTGAGGCCATACAATAATTTTTGTAACTTACACACTTTCTCCTCTTGCCCAGGCACCACAAAACCATTAGGCTGCTTCATATAGATCTCCTCATTGAGCTCGCAATTTAGAAAAGTCGTCTTCACATCCATTTGATGGATAAGGAGATCATGACATGCAGCAAGTGCAACAAGGACACGAATTGTGGTTAGCCTAGCAATAGGTAAATAAGTATCGAAAAAATCCTCGCCTTCCTTTTGGGTAAATCCCTTGGCTACAAGTCCAGGCTTATATTTATCGACTGTACCATCTGGTTTGATCTTCTTTTTAAATATCCATTTACACCCAGCAGGTTTACACCCAACAGGACAATCACATATTTTTCATGTTCCATTTGTTACAATGGACTCCATTTTATTATGTACTGCCTCCTTCCAGTACTCTGCATCTGGTGATGCATATGCCTCTAAAAGTGTTTTAGGTGTATCATCAACGAGGTAGAGAGTAAAATCATCACCAAAGGATTTTTCAATCCTTTGTATCTTGCTCCTTCAAGGAACAATATTTGTACGGTCACCCTTAATGGGGTTTCTAGTGTAATAACAAGGTACGAATATTAGAGAAGGATCAGGAGTAAAACTAGTAGATGCCTCGCTACGACCTGCAACTCTATCCTTCATTGGAAAAATATCCTCGAAAAACGTGGCATCACGAGATTCAGTCACGATGTTAACGTGCACATCAGGAATCTCGGATCTAATCACTAAAGTTCTATAGGCTGCACTATGTTGTACATATCCTAGAAAGACACAGTCAACGGTCTTTGGTCCCAATTTTCGTTTCTTACATGCAGGCACATTAACTTTGGTCAAACAGCCCCATGCACGTAAAAAAACTGATAGCAAGTGATGAGGACATCACTCCTATGAATATACAAAACACTCCATTGAACATACAAGAAGCAATCAATAGAATTCGCACACAACAATTAATTTCAAAGGTGAGCTCGTTTTTATATGTTTCCTTATATATTTTTGAGAATAGATTGCTACCTAAAAATTTAATTGTGATTAGGATATATGGAGTGATTCAAGGAGTAATTGGAGGAATTATTAGGGACGTGGAGGACCAAAGAATGCGTTCAAAGAAGATCGAAACCGACCCCAACTCAAAATCGTGTCCAACTCGGAGGCCAGGAGCAGTACGCACTAAAATGGACGCCCAGAACGCATATGAACTCCATTTTGGACTTTCTACATATGCACAGAAAGGGGAGATGATAAAATTTCCAATGGCGCTGGTCCCATGTAAAAATTTGTTAGGAGTCGACGGAAATCGTCGAAACAAAATCGAGTTCAGAATCTGTCAGGGTGCTGCGCTACCGTATTGGGCCATTGGGCCTTGTATCAAGTCTAAGTCCATTGTTTACGTGTCTTAGGGTTAGGTTAAGACCCCAAAACCCCTTTGGACGTCCTCCCACCTATATATGCAACATAGTAGCCGCCACAAACAACTGAGTTTTGCTTAGATCAATAATATCGCCGTTCTATGGTTTGTGAGACCCCAAATAGCAATTCAGATTGCTTCTACCTTGTTCTTGCTTGTGTTCTCAGTTGCACTTGCAGGTATTAGCCTTCTTGGCAAGGTCAATCGTGTGTAACACGGTTGATAACCAACGGAGCGGTGGTGTAGTGATTGCAGAGGTTTTCATGTTCTCCTCGAGAGCCTTATATCATCAACGTCGAGATCTCCATCAATCGACTTACCCATTACCTTTCGGAAGATTAGGACTCATTTTTTCTTATCATTTGGTATCAGATTTACAGGTTGCCCGTTAGGTAATTCATCTATACATTACATTAGTTTTTTTTCATACCTAGAGTCCACAAAAAAGCCCATAAAAAACTTGCAGTTTAGTAGATCTGTTCATTACTTTGTCTAAACCACCATTGACCATTTGCAACTTTCGTTTTCAGTTTGGTTTTGTTGAGTTTGTGTCCGTTGTTGAGTCATATTGCTGGTTTAGAAAGTGTTTTTGGTCTTAGTTTGAGTTTTGCATTGTGTTGATTCATCCTTTTGAATCACGTCATCACGTCCAGATTAGTTTTATCTCTATCTAGTTTGGTATTTTCATCATAACTCACTCATACGAACTCGGATTTTGGAGTTCTTGTACTTTCTGAAAATCTTAAAAAGTTCTCTACAACTTTCGTATTCATAGGTTCCCCAGTAAACGGAGATATCATGGTCAAAAGTGCATTAGATCTGAATCTGTTCTTGACCTAGAATTTCTGAACAGTCTGTATTTCGGAGACAATATCTCCTATTGTTCTTGTCCAAAATAGATCTTCCATATATTTAAATTAAAGAGGAGAGATATATATACAATATTGCTGTTGTAAGTTTTTCTATTTAAAGCCTCTAAGTGTGCCTATTTGTCCTTGGAAGACTGAGCAGAAAATCTACGACAGACACACAAGATATCTTTGATTGGTTTTTATTGTGTTCTTCTTTTGCAGCACATTCTGAGAAAAGAAAGAAAAAAAATGCAAGTGCAAAACAAGATACAAGAGCCGCAAAAAAATAGGAGAAAAAAAACAGAAGTGCTTGCATCCCTTGTGTCATCTAGTTTTGTCTCATGTCTTGCTTGCTTGAACTACAAGGAACACATTTAGGCCAACAACATTGACAAGTACTTCGGACACTTATTCAACTTTATTATCTGATTTCATTGTTGCTAATACTTGCTACATATAAAGTGCCATCCAAGCTACACTTTACTCTTGAGCAGAATCGATACACCTTTGCAATCATACCACACTTAATTGGTTTCTTCATACCGGCCACTGTTTGCCACCTGCAGTGTCGGTAAGAACACTTGTAAGAGTGTGGTAAGACGCTTGATAGTGTGTGATTCCACTTCCACATTGCCATTATACTTTGTAGTTAATAGGGATAACATGTTTTTTTGTTGTCTTCTATTTGCTACTAACAATGTCAGGTAAAAGCAAGAATCATGCATTATATGCTGAATGATTGACATGATGAAGACGGCGATGAAGTTTCTCACTAAAAATCAAACATCAACCAAGGTTTCACATGACATTCAGACCACCTTTACAACACCTTCCATAAGAAGTAATTACATTCTCTCATCTCTTCCTTCTTATGATGGTTTTGGTTATGATGAATATATTACTTGGGAAATAGAGATGGATAAAATTTTTGGACAATGTCATATGTGTGAAAGGAGAAAGATTAGGAATATTGCTAGTGCATTAGTTGATTGTGCATTAACTTGGTGGGACAACTAAAGTGATTTAGAAAAACCTCGAACATGGAGAGATATGAAAATTCTTATGCGAGAAACATTTACTAATATATCCAATTGCAAAGATGAAATACATGAGCTTGAGAAGAATTTTCTTGTTGTACCTCCTCCTATACCTAACCATTTGCAGGAAAAAGAACCAATAATTGTAGAAAATCCAAAAGCGAATGAGGTGTTCAACAACTCCTGTGAAAATTCAGATCTATCAATTCATATTTCACCCACAATTACTGCTAAAAATGAGAATAAAGGTAACAAATATCACAACACACTTGTTGAAGGTGAGAAGTTTTTGGATGTTCTGAATTTTGTCACCAATCATGCTATTGTTGAGGAGCGACTAGTGGAATCTTTTATTAATACTCTATTGCTACATGTTGATTTTCCTGCTGATCCTTCTGTTAAAAATGAGTTGTGTGCTAATAATTATATTGTACTTATGCTAGAACAACTGAATGAATTTGATACTTTATCATCCACATGTGCTGAAATTAAGCATTTAATTCTAATTACACGTGAAAGGGATGAACTGAAATTGTTGTCTTCTCTAAATACATTGGGTTATATTGAATTTTACACTCATTGTGATCTCGATATTGTGGAGAAAAGTATATTTTCTAAAATTGAATTACCTTTGTTGACAAGAAACACTTTTCATGCTATAGGCAAATATGAACATAGTGGTATGTTTATGGTGCATAAAGTTTACATATGTTCAAATGAGAAAGCTCCTTTTGTGCTGCAACAACATGGTCAAGTAAATGAATGCATTAACGCTAATAATGCCTTGTCAAGTTTTTCTAGTATTTTTTCCTTGCAGCAGGGACAACAAAAAAAAAGAGAAACGTTGTTCGCTGCGGTTGTGCAATATGGACAGCGCTCACTCTATCCCCAAAATCCTCTTTGCTGGACATACGAGCAAGCCGAGGACGACTTGTCATCAAGAAGGGGAGAATGATGAGATCAAGCATATTGTCATTGCACATACAAGCATGGCACGATGTTTATTTGTTTAGGATCCTGGCTCGAGTGAATGTGCATGCGTATTTGATGAAGAACATGGAGATGGTGCACTATGTCATCCACCACCTTGGCCTCCTCCTTTGATGCACACAAGAGGATTTGATGGCGTTGTACATATAGACCCACACATGAGAGAAGATGAACTTGAGTCGAGGATGACTCCAATTCAAGAAGGGGAGAATGATGAGGATATCACTCTTATGGATATACAAAACACTCCATTGAACATACAAGATGCAATCAATAGAATTCGCACACAACAATTAATTTCAGAGGTGAACTCATTTTTATATGTTTCCTTATATATTTTTGAGAATAGATTGCTACCTAATAATTTAATTGTGATTAGGATACATGGAGTGATTCAATGAGTAATTAGAGGAAGTATTAGGGACGTGGAGGACCATAGAATTCGTTCAAAGAAGATGGAAACCGACCCCAACTCAAAATCGTTTCCAACTCGGAGTACAGGAGCAGTACGCACTAAAACGGACGCCCAGGACGCATACAAACTCCGTTTTGGACGTTCTACATATTCACGGAAAGGGGAGAGGATAAACTTTCCAATGGCGCTGGTACCATGTAAAATGTCTTTAGGAGTCGACGGGAATCGTCGAAACAAAATCGAGTTCAGAATCTGTCAGGGTGCAGCGCCACTGTATTGGGCCATTGGACTTGTATCAAGTCTAAGTCCATTATTTATGTGTCTTAGGGTTAGGTTACGACCCTAACACCCACTTGGACGTCCTCTAACCTATATATATTCCATAGTAGCTATCACAAACAATTGATTTTTGCTTAGATCAATAGTATCGCCGTTCTACGGTTTGTGAGACCCCAACTTAGCAATTCAGATTGCTTCTACCTTTTTCTTGCTTGTGTTCTCGCTTGCACTTGCAGGGATTAGCCTTCTTGGCGAGGTCAATCGTGTGTAGCACGGTTGATAACTAACGAAGCGGTGGTGTAGTGATTGCAGAGGTTTTTCGTGTTCTCCTCGAGAGCCTCGGATCATCAACGTCGAGATCTCCATCAATCGACTTACCCATTAACTTTTGGAAGATCGAGACTCAGTTTTTCTTATAAGCAGGTTTTCTTCCTTTCCATCCTTCATACGGGGTTATTTCACCCTTAGATGATGGAACTTGATTCAGCACAAAACATGCGGTCAAAATGGCTTCCCCCCACCATGAGTTGGATAAACCCGAATTGTCCAACATGGCATTAACCAAGTCCGTTAGTGTTCGATTTTTCCGCTTAGCCACCACATTCAATTAGGGTGAGTAGAGAGCCGTTGTCTCATGGATAATTCCATGCTCCACACAATATTTGCTGAAATCATTAGAAAGATACTCTCCTCCTCTATTAGACCTAACACGTTTGATTTTTATTTCTAGTTGGTTTTCAACCTCCGCCTTATAGATTTTAAAACGATCTAGTGCCTCATCTTTCATTTTAATAAGATAGAGATAACAATATCTAGTAGCATCATCAATAAAAGATACAAAGTATTTCTTCACTGCGTCAAAATTCCATTCATTTCACACAAATCTGATTGAATAAGATCTAGTGGTGACAAACTCTTCTCTTCCATGCTTTTAAAAGGTTTGCGCCGCTGTTTAGCTTGCACACATGCATGACACTTAGATCTTCTTTCAACGGGAATTTTCGGAATCAAATTAAGTTTGGACAATTTAATGATGCGATCATAATTAATGTGACAAAGCTGAGAGTGCCAAACAGTAGCCTCTCGTCCATTGCATTCAGAACTAGAACAAGCAAATGAGTTCACAAGATTATTACAATCTTTAGCAACTGAAAGACGGAACAGGCATCCGCTATCATAGCCTTTTCCGATAAATAAACCAAACTTCAAAACAATAAATTTGTTCGACCCCAACAATAGCTTATAGCCATCACGACACAATAGAGAACCACTAATCAGATTCTTATTTATTCTAGGAATATGCTGCACATTCTTCAAAGAGAGAGTCTTTTCGGAGGTTAACATCAGATCGACTCTTCCAATTCCATGTGCAACAGTCCTAGACCCATTGCCCATCAAGACGGAGCAATTGTTGGTAGGCTGAGAAGAAAATAAATCGTAGTCAGAACAAACATGCACATTAGCTCCTGTGTCTAACCACCAATCAGTGGAATGACACGCTAGAAGAACTTCTGGAAGATACCCTGATTCAGATGCTCCCCCAGCCTCGCTAATTGTGACATTCATAGATTACTGACCACCACCTTTATTGCCTTTTCTATTGCGGCATTTCCTGGCTATGTGGCCAAGCTCGCCGCCCACAAAGCAAGTCAGGTCTTCTTTCTTCTTCTTTTTAAAGCTAGTGTTTTGTTTGGCCTTTCCTTTCCAGTTCTTGTTATTCTTATTGCCACCACCAGATTTACCTTCAACCACATTAGCATTAGAGGGAGTCCCTTCCTGCAGAACGGAACGAGGCACATCCTTGGATCTTGCCTTTTCCTCAACATCAAGAGTTGAGATCAGCCAAGACAATAAGCAGGAGTGACAATAGGCAGCCAAGACAAGTGGATTGTCCAGATCATAATCACGGTGCTGCTCCTCAGTGACATAAAGAACTGGGAAAATCACCCACCAGATCTTCATCGACATGAGCCAGAATCTGACCCGTGTCTGCCATCTCTTAAAATCGTCACCCCCGGCAAATTGCTCGGGTTTCAACGCATCAGTAAGTCCAGCCATGTAAATTCTATCAGGTTTTTGTATTGTTGGAAAATACACATGGCGTGCAATTAATTTGATGATCCGAAACATTAAAATGACTAGAACGGATCTACTAGCAGTCAAAATAAACAGTGCTAGTATTACACAAACAAGGACTAAAACAAATGCGAATAAATCATCCATCAAATAAATCGAACTAGCCATAGTTCGAGAAATCTACTTACAGATCGTCCTGCTATGAAGTAGACGATGAAACTGTTGAGGAAGACGGAAGGGAAGCGAGCGGCCGTTAGAATGCACTTCCCAGAAACCTGATCGCCGGCACCCATGCAGGTCTTCAGATCACCGGCGTCGGTTCGGAGACACAACTCTCCCTCAATCCGCTGCACGGCGGACAAAGGGACGGCAAGGCAAAAACACGTCAGCGCAGAGCAGTTAGGGAGAGAGGCAAATTTTTGTGTTGTTTGTACCTCCAATATACAAGACGTCTCCTTATATACTAGAGTATCCAATAGCCTCAGATTCGATCTGCCATAATTTCAGGAAATCGCCCTCTGAAATCCCTCAATGTGCAACTAATGGGAGCAGTTATGAGGCGTTACGCACTAATAATGTGCGCTTACAGTTATGCCTCTAATTACTCCTTATATTGACATGGCAGTATAGGTGTGATAAATATTCCCTTTTCTATGAGTTGCAGAAAAATAATAACTGCTTAGTAGAACACAACTCGTCACGACGCGAACGCGCAACGTTGCAAGTCACAAGTCACGCGATAATCACGCGTAAAATGGCGAAACGCGCGCGCGTGCATGTGTGTGTATTTGTGTCCATAGCAGCCTTTATCCCTCATTATTTTCATGTTGAAAACCTGTACAAGGACCACTATATATATTGGAGAACAACCATCTAGGTGGGCAATGTGGGACTAAAGTCTTCAGCCACCTCTTCACACCACTTTGGCTTTCCACCAGGAAAGTTGGTCCAAATAAATGAGCCCATAGATAGGCTGCACCAAAGGGCCAAATCCCAACAAACAACACATCATAAAGTGGTTGCAGAAACTAATCATGGCAGAGGATAATGCCCCAATCCAATAGTTTTCGTACAGGTGCAGGACACTAGAATTTACCCTAAATCCACCACAGAACCGACACTACCACAGAAAGGATTTTCTCATGTGTCTCACATTATTTTACAGGTGATTCATTAAAAAGCCGCATGTGATGTAATACAAATTAAAATCTGCTTGAGATAATAACAAATCATAGACGATCTATAACAAAAAAACCATCTGTGAAAAAATATGGATTATCATAAATGGTCCATGGTGAGAGGCACACAACAAAATTAACTGCATAAAACAGAAACGCTTGGATGTGGATGATCGTAGATATGCCCTTCCTTCGAGTGGCGCAACAGAAGACTCATAGCCGATGGGGAGGTAGTCGTTCGGCCTGACGAAGTGCGCAATGCAGCAGCACCACTAAGAACGTCCACACCTACCAAAAGACGAACCCCGTGCTGTAACGTGCTAGCATTTCATGGCACAGATGCGGATTTCGTGATCAACCTTTGATGCAGAAGGAGACGTGGAGCAGATCCTCCTTACAACAGCAACTTCACACGTCTCACGCGTGAGGTACAACAACTTGAGTGCGGCGGTTGCTATGGTGGAGGCTCTTTTAGTATTAGGATTAGGAGGCAACCATCTATTATTTATCGAGTAAATAATGGGTCTTCCCACATGGGCCTTTGTTCAACTTCTTAAGAAGACTTAACAATCTCCCACTTGCACTAGAGTTTAATGATGTGTTTGAAAGTTGTCCCGTCCTGGACCCAATTGAATTGATCCAGTTACGTTCTTGATTATCTCTCCTTAAGTGTGTGACCCCGTAGTTTCATGCAACCAACAGCCATGGCTCAAAAACCATTTTTGATCAATAATTAGCATTGGCCTCTAGCAAAGCTTACTAACTCCTGAAGGTTCACAAATATCATATCTTGCATAACCTCTAAAACTTGACAACATTATGTCCTTCTGACACACGACACCTAACCAGATACAAGGCGAGTGAAGTGGTACCCTTTTCAACTTAGCCTTATCTCGCTCTGTGTATGGAGTATTTTGTCAATTAACCTTTAATCGAGGCATGGACATGCACTATAATTCGAAACACATCGAGAGAGCCGGGAGGAATCTCTATCTAATAAGAGAAGGTCAAATTCCATTTTGACTAGACACACCTAGTGACTTGCTACAACTATACCCGAAAGCTACTTTTATAACTACCCAGTTGTAGAGTAGCGTTTAGTAACCCCAAATTATAACCTACGCAATCCAGAAGTCTTCCCCAATGTTAGGTCAGAGGACGCAAGTATGCGTGTTATTCTGAGACCACCAATAGCACTGTGTATTCACGGTGTCTCATAGTGGGCCAGATCCAACCCCGTGTTCCTAACACGTGCTTGCATTGTTGGTGCAATATCTCATATTGTTATGATCCGTAAAACCCAACACATGCACCAGCTTATCTCTACATCACTGTTTCACATAATGGATAAAACTTGCGAATGACATTTAGTTCAATGTCATTTTATATCGTGTAGTTTCACTAATAAATCATGTATTTATCAATACATGAAATGACAAAGTCATGGAACATATAATTAAACATGTAGTCACAAATGTTAACATGATGCCATCATCCTATATATGACTACAACAAGGTACACATCAATATAAGCTCTCAATCGCACTAATCAATCTGGCACCCTATGTACATTAATCTTCTGTGTGCTTCATGCTTTGATTTTGGAAGTGGCTTGGTCAATGGACCCGCTATGTTCAGGTCAGTGTGCACTTTGCATATCTTCACATCACCTCGATCGATGATATCTCGAATCAGATGTTAGATCAGTATTATGCGTTTAGACTTTTGGTGTGATCTCAGTTCCTTTGCTTGTGCGATTGCACCCTTATTATCACAATAGAGGTCAATCGGGCTGGAGCAACTAGGGACCACACCTAGCTGAGAATCTTCCATGTCACAGCCCCACAGTTGAGACAAAAGGTATATCCCGACTTTGATTTGCTATCGTCCTTGTCGGTTTGGAAACTAGCATCGGTGTAACCATTTACAATTAGCCCTTCTGAACCTCCATAGACTAGGAACATATCCTTAGTTCTTCGCAAGTACTTAAGGATATTCTTAACTGCTAACCAGTGACCATCACCTGGGTTTGATTGGTACTTTCTCGTAATACTTAGAGCGTACAAGACATCTGGGCATGTACACAACATGGCATACATGATAGATCCAATAGCTGAAGCATATGAGATTCTACTTATCCTTTCTTGCTCATGAGGTGATACGACACACTGATTCTTGTTCAAGCCTATGCCATATGACATAGGTATGAATCCTTTCTTGGAGTCATTCATGTTGAACCGATTCAACATCTTGTAAATGTACATACTTTAGCTTAATCCAATTAAACATTTAGTTCTATATCTATAGATCATTATGCCTAGAATGTAGGATGCCTCTCCAAGGTCCTTCATAGAGAAACCTTTTTTCAGCAAAGTCTTTACATCCTCCATAAACAGGATGTCATTCCCGATCAATAGTATGTAATCCACATACAAAATTAGAAATATGAGAGCGCTCCCACTAGCCTTCTTGTACACACAAGGCTCTTCTACATTTTTCGAGAAGCCAAACGAATTGACTATGTCATCAAAATGAAGATTCCAACTTTGAGATGCTTGTTTTAGCCCATATATAGACTTCCTAAGTCTACATACTTTTCTAGCATTTTGTTGGCCGACAAAACCTTCAGGTTGTGTAATATACACATCCTCACTTAGGCTTCCATTAAGGAAAGCCGTTTGGATGTCCATTTGCCATATTTCATAATCATAGTATGCGACAACTGTTAGAATAATCCGAATAGACTTCATCATTGCAACAAGTGAAAATGTTTCGTCATAATCAACACAATGAATTTGACGGAAACCTTTCGCTACTACTCGTGCTTTATAGATGTGAACCCTTCCATCAACGTTTATCTTTTTCTTAAAAATCCATTTACACTCAATTGGTTTCACACCATTGGGTGGATCAATCAGGTTTCAAACCTAGTTTTATTTCATGGATCCCAATTCGGATTGCATGGCCTCAAGCCATCTCTCGACTCTGGTCCCATCATTGCCTCTGTATAAGTACTCAGCTCATTATTGTCCAACAACAATATGTCATTTTGTCCTACGGTAAGTAATGTGTACTTCACTGGTTGACGACGAGGCCGTATTGATCTTCGTGATTGAGGTTCAACATTTTGATCAGTGACCATCAATGGCTCATCACGTTGTGCCTCATCAGTGAAGATTGGAACATCTTCACTTGCTTCTCGAGCTTTTTGGAGTTGCACTGTGCTCCCCCTAACTTCTTTCAAGAGAAACTCTTTCTCAAGAAACACTGTATTTCGAGCAACAAACACTTTGTTCTCTTGTCGATTGTAAAGTAGTATCCTTTGGTTTTCCTTAGATACCCCACAAAGACACACTTATCAGATCCGGGCTCAAGCTTAGTTGACATCAAAAGCTTCACATAAGCATCGCAGCCCCAAGTATTTAAGAACGACAAACAAGGATGCTTTCCAGTCCATATATCATATGGTGTTCTCTCCACGGATTTAGATGCAACATGGTTAGTGTGAACGCAGACGTCTCTAGTGCATAACCCCAAAAGTACAATTAAAGATTTGCATGATTCATCATCGATCTCACCATGTCCAACAGGGTTCGGTTTCTCTGCTCAGACACACCATTCCACTATGGTGTTCTAGGTGGAGTAAGTTGTGGAACAATTCCACAACTTTTCAGATGATTGCTAAACTCATGGCTCAAATATTCTCCACCACAATCAGATCGCAGGAATCTAATTGTCTTGCCAGTGTGGTTTTGTACTTCATTTTGGAATTCCTTGAAACTTTCAAAGGACTCCGCCTTATTTTTAATTAAATAGATATAACCATATCTAGTTAAATCATTGGTAAAGGTAATGAAATATTGACAACCACCTCTTGTGGCTGTGTTCATTGGACCACATACATCAGTATATATTAGTCCCAACAACTCACTTGCTCTCTCACGTTGTCCAACAAAGGAAGCCTTAGTCATTTTACCAAGAAGGCATGGCTCACATGTCTCAATTGATTCATAATCAAAAGAGTCGAGAAAACCATCTTTATGTAGTTTCTCTATGCGTTTCTTGCCTATGTGGCCCAAACAACAATGCCACATGTATGTAGGTTTTGATTCATTAGTGTGCATTCTCTTGGCATTGACATTATTGATTTTAGAACTCTCCAGATCAAGAACATAAAGCCCATTCACAACGGGGCAACGACCATAATACATCCCATTCATAAAAATAGAACAACATTTGTTCTTTATTATAAAATCATAGCCTTCTTCTTCCAAACATGAATAAGAAATAATGTTCTTATTGAGTGCAGGAATGCAATAACAATTATTTAATTCTAGCACCAATCTAGAGGATTATATGAGTGGGTAAATGCCAACGTCCAATGCATCAGTCCTTGCTCGATTTCCAATGCGTATGTCCATCTCGTCTCTTGCAAACCGTCTAATTCTTTTCAGCGCCTACAACGATTTGCAAGTGTGAATCATACCACCAGTATCAAATACCCATGCTTCATTAGAACAAGTTGCAAGATTAATTTCAATAGTATTAAAACCTTGAGCAGAGGCCCCACCTCTCTTTTTCTTGATTTCTTCCAAGTACTTCTGACATTTCTTCGACCAATATCCACTAGCATTGCAATGCCAACAGACATCGTTAGGAGAGGGGTCGACCTTTTCTCCGCCTTAGACACTTGCCTGAAAGTCTTACTTTCGGCGGTCTTAGCCTTGGCTAGGCACTTACGATTTTTACCCTTCTATACCATCATTACATGACTAGGAACCTTCCTAAGACTCACCTCTGTCGTCTTTAGCATCCCATGCACTTCAGTTAGCGTCTTTTTCAAGCCATTCATGTGATAGTTCAGTGTAAAAGGCTTGAAACTAGCCAGCAAATACTCTAGTATCACATCTACAGCAAGCTCCTCGTTAAGTGGAAACCCAGTCTCTACAAGCTCTCAACGTAACCAATCATTTTGATTACATGAGGATTAACTGGAGCGCCTTCAGCAAGCTTGCAACCAAACAGGGCCTTTGAGGTGTTAAACCTGTCAACCCTCGCTTGATTCTCAAACATGCCACAAAATCTCACTATCATATTGTATGGATTGGTGCTCTCATATTGCTTCTGTAGCTCAGAGTTTATGCAAGCAAACATCAGACATTGCGCATCCACTTCATCATCAGTGTGCTTAACAAGCACAATATACATTGGAGTTGTGCCCAACATCCTGAGGCTCATCGATGTAAGGCGTATCGAGAACTTACTCTTTCTTTTCCTGTTTGAGAACAATTTTTAGTTTTCGGTTCTAATCAACAAAATTAGTTCCATTTAGCTTTTCTTTGTTTAGGATTGATCGCAGATTAAAATTCGAGGGGCTCGACATTTTCTACAACAAAAAATATATGCAATAGTTTGCACTACTTTCATTAAAATAATTTTAACGAAAGTAACCCCACTATGTTTTGCTAATGTCCCTCCGGTGTTGCATAGTGGGACGAGATCAAACATTTTCTATGAAACTAGTGAGCTTTGACATCACCGCTAGCATCATAGCCAACAAGGTAGGCAACCTTTGACATTCACATCCTATGTGACTCTCATTTGTTGGATGACATCCTATGTCCCGGCTCCCAACGGTTATGCCCCAGAGACGAAGTCCGTCTTGATAGCTCCATCAAGCAAACCAATACAATAATGTTGTGTCTGAGACCACCCTATAGGCCAAGGTAGAAAATGATACCCTGCTTTGACAGACCCATCATCAACTAACATGACCCAATAGGTGCAGCTATTGGAAGGACATCAAAAACTTATTTTTATCACGAGGGTTTTTTACATTTATCACAGGCAGTGCATAAATATGAAAATCACAAATAATCAAACTATTGTGATAGCATGGCCTTTCTCCGACCAACGAAAATCAGCACATGAAGACATCCGCAACGTAGCCCTCTACTCCTTAGACATCATCACTCGTCCTTCTAGTGGTAGTCGTGCCGTCTCGTGCTCACCTCATATCGATGAATTACATCATTTTATCAGCTATTACACACTAATAGCAATTAAAATAAACAAAATTACATCACATGAGCACTCCACGGACTGGCACGTAGGCCAAATACAATATGCGAATAGCCTCAACCCACCTGTAAATAACTTGTGTCATGCAGGATACAGAAAATAATTACACGGATCATCTCACATGCTTTTAAGGTTATACTATCACCTTATTCTTTACAAAAACAAGTTAGATGTTTCTACGGAATACATATGACATTTATTTCCGCAAAACACGCGTTTAGCCCCATCAGCCGATGACGGATAGAACATACTGCTCATATGTTGTTGCACGCTAAGAGGCATAGCATTTGAAATGATATAGCAGTTCACACTGTGCATTAGACTAATTTACTCAACGCACTTGCAACCTCGTGGTAAGCCATGTAACGCTTATGCGCTGCATGAAGACGATCATCTAGCCAGTCACTTAATGAGAAGGCAAGAACGGAATAAAACAGTCTGATTTATGAGTATTGCTATATATCAAAATGATCTATTCTACAGCCAAACAAGCAATTTTAATCTGGACCAAAAACATCACAAGCACGACTCTGACGCCACTTAAAGGGAATACACAGGAAGCTACTCGCTAACACACAACAAATTTAACCATGCAAAATAGGAACACTTGGATGTGGTTGATCATAGATATACCTTCTCGTCGAGCTGCGCAGTGGATGGCTCGTAGTCGATGGGGATGTAGTCGCCTGGCTTGACAAAGTGCACAACACAACAGCACCTCTGTGAACGTCTACATGTACGGAAAGATGAACACCGCACCAGAACATGCTAGCGTTCTGTAGCACGGATGCGGATTCTGCGATCAACCTTTGATGCGGATGGAGACATGGAGCAGATCCTCCTCGCAGCAGCAACCTCACATATCTTATAGGTAAGGGGCAGTAGCTTGTGTGCGGCGGCTGCTGTGGTGAAGGCTCTCTTAGGATTAGGTTTAGGGGACGACCATCTATTATTTGTAGAGTAAATAATGGGTCTTCCCATATGGGGATTAGTTCAACTTCTTGAGCATACTTAACAGGTGGTACCAATCGCCTATGATAATGGACAATATCACAGACAGTAGCACGATAAGGTCAACCTGTGAAAATCAAGCCTCTGTAAGGCCGCTCAGCCGCACCTCGCAAAACATAACTGTATACTATTTGAAATGATACCTTTAGGCTACCAAAATTGTTCATCTCCCGCCGAGTGCCGATGTGCTGCCAGTAAACGCTGCAGCCTGCCTCCCCCTCCGGCACCATCGGAGCCGCACCCACGTCGTCTCCCCGTGCCGAACACCCCCCAGCATGCCCCCTCAGAATTAGTTGTTTAATTAGTTGCTTGATTAGTCATTAGTTGCTTAGTTGTGTAATTAGTTGTTTGATCAGTTTGATTAGTTGCTTAGTTGTGTATTTAGTTGGTTCATTAGTTGACTAGTTTGATTAGTTGACTAGTTGATTATTTGATTTCTTTTTTAGTTGATTATGTGATTAATTGATTAGTTGTTACTTGAGAGTGAGAGGGAGTGAGAGAGAGGGGGAGAGTGAGCGAAAGAGAGGGGGAGAGTGAGCGAGAGAGAGGGAGTCTCTTTCTCTCTCCCTCTCTCTATCTCTCTTTAGCTCTCTCTACCTCCCTCTCTCATCTTTTCACAACCTCTCTATTTGCTTTAATTGTTTATACACAACGGTCATCATGCCTGGGGGGTATGTTGCCGACCTCATGCGTGGCCGCCTAACAGAGGAGTGTAAGGCGTCGTGCAAGAACCACCCTCACGTATGTATTGTATCCTCTTTTCAATTTTATTCATCATGGTATACATGCACACATCGAGTTCATAATATGATGTTTTAAGGATCGAATGCCCAAGAGAGGGGGGGTGAATTGGGCTTCTTTTAAAAAATCTAAACAATAAAACTTAATTCCTAAAAGCCCAATTCCCTACGCAAACTATCTATGCATTGAAGTAAATAGCAACTTCGCAGAATATAAAATGCATAAACGTAAGGGAGAGGAAGAGGATACAAACTCCCGAGGAGACACGAGGATTTATCCCGTGGTTCGGCAAGATCGTCAAGATCTTCCTACATCCACGTTGTGGCACCCACCAAAGGGTTTAGCCACACCCAAGTCACCGAGACGAGGGATCTCCACTATTCTTCTACGTTTGCCAACCTTGGCAAGGTGGAGCTCAAGCCTTGTACAACTTCGACCCTCCGGGCTTCCACAAACGCCTTGGCAAGCTCTGGAAGTCTTCTCACAGTTACAAACACCAAGGGGCACTCCCTTGAGGCTCTCACTATCCTAGAGATTCCACTCACCCAGAATGGAGGCACACAAGCTCTCTCTCTAGCTAGTTCTAGCCTATCTCTTGGTGTGTAGGTGGTTGAAATGATGTAGAAGTGATGGCTCTTGGTCTTGAACGCTTGTGGATGTGTTGAGAATGTTTGGTGATCAAGACTTGTCGAAATGACAGGTTTAGGGGGTATTTATAGCCAGCCTCCACGAAATAGCCGTTGGAAAAGTAGGCTGACAGAACTTTTCTGCGAACATCGGATGATCCGATGTGTCCCCTTTAGTTATCATCGGTCAAGTTTACTTTAGCTGACATCATTGTGTCAGATATGACCGTTGTTAGACCGATGTTGCACTTGTATTCTCATCGGATGATCCGGTGGCTCTTCCTCCAGATTTGACTCAAACTTGATGCTTACTAGAGTGATTGACCGATGTGTATATTTCTGTACATCGGATGATCCGGTGCTACACTTGGTCCAAGGATATTACAAACTGTACTAATGGACTGATGTACCCTAGCCCTTAACATCGGATGATCCGGTGAGTGCTTTGTTCTGAGGTCTTCTTCTTCTTCTGCTGAACCAACTCGACCGATGTGTTGTTCTCTGGAATCATCGGTTGATCCGGTGAGTTGATTTTGTTTGCTTCGAGTTGTTTCTAAGTGATTCTTTTGTCTCTTGCTCGATTGACCTCTTAGACTCTTGTTGGAAATGTACTTCTGATGGTTGTCAAGCATTAAGTGTCATCAATTGTGGTTGAATGACTTTGACATAAGAGCTTTCACTTCTTGTCTTCATATCATTGATTTGATCTCATAAAGTGATTGTATATGGGTCTCCAATGCCATATAGATTTCATTTGATTGAGTGATTATGGGGACCTTGCATTCACAATTTCATTAGTATCCAATGGTTGTCATTAATCACCGAAACCGTACCTCATGGGGCCCTAGATGCTTTCAATCTCCCCCTTTTTGGTGATTGATGACAACACAACAATTTAAAGCACAATAGTAACGAATTTGATAGTACGCAGCTTAAGAGGATATGCAATGAATACAAGATTATTACACTTAAAATTTGAAAGCTCAATCAAAGAATAACTCAAGTGAATAAGTGATCATAAGATAGGCACCAAATAAGCTCAATCGATTAATAACTTAAGAGTACTCAATAAACACCAAATGAGTAGCAAAGGTATCGAATTACAAAAGATGATAAGGTAAACTCCCCCTAAGGCTAGGACACCCCCCCTGAGACTAAGCTATCCTCCCCTGACTCCTCTAACTCTTCTCCCCCTTTGGCATCAAGACACCAAAAAGGGATCCGAGTGCCTAAGGACCCTGAGTACTAGGCGCGATGACGAACTGGTCACCGTCGCTGTCGTCGGAGCTGCTGCCTGGAGTAGAGGTAGAAGGAGCTGTCGGAGCCGTAGGAGCCGTAGGAGCCGTCGTTGGTGCCTGCTGGGTAGGAGCTGCTGGAACAGGGGCACTGACGACGGATGCCGGCGTCTGCTAGAACAGTGTCGTGGCCGGCAGTGGAGAGTAAATTGGTGCACCCGAAGCCAGCAGTGGAGACATGCTGATCGAAGGGATCGGCGGGGTCGGCACCGGAGCGGCAGCTGGAGCAAGGACAGGTGGAGGTGGAGCAACTCCTGGCAGCTGCGACGGGAGGGCAATCCCGGTCTGGGTGTAGAGGTTGGTGATCAACCCCAGGATGCCCATCATCGCCTGTTGCGTCTGTTGCTGCTGGTCGAGGGAGCACTGGTGCATCTGGTCTATGAGCCCAGTCAGTCGGTCAGTGTACTCTCACCTCTCACGGGCAATCTAGCGCTGCATCTCCTGCTGCTGCTGCTGCTGGAGCTCCAGAAGTCGTGTGGCCTGCTCCGCTTGGGCCCGCTCAGCTGCAAGCCGGTCCAAGCGCTGCTGCTCAACCATCTGCTGAAGAAGTGATGTGAGCTCAGACGGCTGAAAAACCTGTGCCTCTGAGACGGGAGGTGGAGTAGGGGGTGGCACTATAGAGCCTCCAGCCTCCGCGTCGTGCTGCCTGGGTGAGGGAGGAGGAGGGAAGTACTCCTCGACACTGTCATCTGTGTCGCTCTCGGACCATATGTGCTGCAAGTCCTCACCCTGAGCCTCTACCTCAGCCAACCTCTCATCCTCCTTCTCCAAATCCGACCAGTCCTCCTCAGATAGACGAGCCCTGACCTGACGCTCGACTGGACGACCAAGGCGGCGGTCTCCAGGAGCTGGTGCACGGTAGTGACTCAACCGTGTGACGCTCTCGTCAGTGAGGTGGTCATGCACGGCAGACTCCTCAGGGACCATCATGGAGAGCAGGTAGCTGATCCAGTGTCCATACACGAGCTGCCTCATCATGCCCACTCCATCGGTGATCACATCCTCCATCTCACATATGAGGACGTCCACTATATCGAACTCCATCCCGTTCATGATGTAGAACAGGAGGGTCTGCTGCAGACTGGTGAAACCCTCTAGATATCTTGACCTTGGCAAGAGCGTGCGGCGCAAGGCGAGGTGCACTGTGCGCGCAACTGGAGTCAGTAGTGTCGGTACCCTTGGCTGGTCTGGAGAGAAGGTCGGTCCAAACAAAGAGCGGATCTCCTCCAGTGCTGGTGCCACTCCTCCAGTGAGCGGCCTCCTCGACGGGTCTGGCTGTCCGTATACTCTCTCATGCACGCAAGTGTCGTGCAGGTCCACTCCCAGCAGTTGTGCCAGTGTCTGCCTCGTCAAGTGATAGTGCTGGCCCATGAACATGAAGTCAATTGACCTGCGGCCCTCAGAGACGTATAGGGTAGCGTAGAACACGCGTACCCAATCCTCCACATAAGCACTCCTCTCATAGGACATCAGCTGCACCAGTCCTCTGTACCTCTCAAAGTAGGGGCGTATCTCTGTCTCTGCAGCCAGGGCGAGCTGATCCCAGTCCAGAAAGTTGTGCTGGAATAACTTGTGGCCTCGGCGTCTGTAGGTCTCATAGAGCGACGCCTGTGTCATAGTCCAGAAACGACTATCCACAAGAGCCTCTCTGGGCTGCGGGTACCACTCCTCAAGCAAGATACTCCATCTGAGTCTTTGGAGCTGCTTGGCCTTCATCGTCCGGTAATCAGCCAAACGGACACCTTCACCGACACAGACGGTGGTGTCCATCTCGTAGATGGCTCTCTGGGCCTCCCTGTCCTCACGACGATCGGCAGCCGTCGGTCTCGGATGTGGTGCTGCCGCGGGATGACCCCCACGGGTCCTGGCGGAGCGCCGGCGGACGAGTGGCTCTTCCGGCTCTTCTTCGGCCTCGGACTCATCGATCACGGGAGGCTGCCTCGGACGAGCCTCGCGGATCCTCAAAGATCCTCCTCAGCCTCGCTCTCGCTCCTCGGCGGCGTGAGCGGCCATCAACGCCTTCTTCTCCTCCTTCGAGAGCTTCTGCTTCTTTGCGGCCGGCTCCGCAATGGCCTTGCCCTTGTACTTCTTGTCACGAGCCATTGCGATGAGGCGCGACGATGTCAAGCGCGCGGAACACGACGATCGACGCGGTCAGAAACCCTAACGGCGAAGAGACACGACCGTTTGGGGGGAGGCACCACGGCGACAGTGGAGAGGGTGGTGATGTGGTTGCTGGCGGCGTCGGCGGTGGTGCACGGGCGGCTGCGATGGAGAGCGGCGGCGGCGCTTGGGTGGAGCGGCGACGGCGGCTGGGTGGAGCGACGGCGGCAGCTGCGGTGGAGGCGAGTGGCGGCGGCGCTAGATGGTGCGGCGGCGGTAGAGGTGCGGCGAGCGGAGGCGGAGGGCGGCCGGAGGCGGCGGCGGCGGCGGCCGGAGACGGTGGTGGCGCGGGCAAGAGAATCGGCGGCGGATGAGTCGGGATCGGGGAGAGAGAAACGACGGAGGCGAAGCGCCGTTTAAATAGTGGGTCCCAAACCCTAGCCGAAACTTTAACACCGGATGGACCGACGTTGAACGTTAGAAGCATCGGTTGAATGGCACAGTAAGGATATTCAAAAAGGTGCCGTTGACACCGGATGGTCCGACGTGCAAAGAGATAGCATCGGTCGAATGTCACAGTAAGGGTATTCAAAAAGGTACCGTTGACATCGGATGGACTGACGTGGAAGGGAATGTCATCGGTGGAATACATTACAGTTCTAGAACACCGGATGGACCGATGTGTTTCCAAATGAACGCGTCGGTTGATTTGTGTTGCTGACTGGTCTGACTCTTGGCTTTTGAACACCAACTAATCAGATGATGGTCTGACCTAAGCATCGGATTATCCGATGACTACTAAACAGCAACATCCCATATATGTCCTTTGACCAAGCAAACAAATAATGAGAAACACATGTCTTAGGACTTTTTGGGCAACCCCTTACCCCTCAAAAATACTAATATGCCAATAACTTGGCTAGGCCTTAAAGCAAATGGAACACCGAGAAAAATAGGAGGAAATTATCCAAAATGTAAGGCCCATGCTTTGTGAGGTAGAGTATGAAGACTTCTATCTCTTTAGAGCATGTTCCTCTAGGCATTAACGCACCTAACATTTTGTTCTTTCCACCTTATATGAGTTGAGATATTGCACTTCAAACAAGTCTCTTTCTCATGAGGTGAGTTCCCCTTTGTGACAATCTACCGTATGCAATGTCAAGCAATTTTATAGTGCAAGAAATTACAAGTCTATATAGAGGGCATCATGCAAGGCATAAAATAAATCTATCTTGCCAATTTTGAACCTTTCAAAGGCTTCTTCAGGGAGAGCCACTCTCCAAGCCTTGGGAAAACCCAAAAGAACCTCCATCCCAAGCTAACCCTTGCTCACCCCTATCCTTTGAGAGTTAGGCAAGACCTATATGAAGTGCATTCTTACATGATGTTCGTTGCATCTAGCACATTTAATTCACTTCTTAGCCTAGAAAAAGTTTTCTCATCAAGTGGTTTAGTGAAGATATCTGCCAATTGTTCTTCGGACCTAACACCTCTCAAATAGATGTCTCCCTTAGCTTCATGGTCCCTCAAGAAATTATGGAGAATATCAATGTGCTTAGTGCGGGAGTGTTGAATAGGGTTTTTAGCTATCTTAACCGCACTTTCATTGTCACAAAGGAGAGGCACACAACCAAGTTTAATACCAAAGTCCAAAAGGGTTTGCTTCATATAGAGAATTTGGGCACAACATGCACCGGCCGCAATATATTCCGCTTCCGCCGTGGACAAGGCGACGGAATTTTGCTTCTTGCTAGACCAAGATACTAGGGAACGCCCAAGCAAGTGGCACCCACCGGAGGTACTCTTGCGATCCACGCGACATCCGGCAAAGTCCGAATCCGAGTATCCCAAGAGGTGGAATTTTGCACCTTTAGGGTACCACAAGCCCATAGTAGGGGTATGCTTAAGATACCTAAGTATCCTAAAGACCGCCTTCCTATGCGATTCTTTAGGTGCCGCTTGAAAGCGAGCACACAAGCATACACTAAACATGATATCGGGCCTAGATGCGGTAAGATAAAGCAATGAACCAATCATAGAACGGTAGTTAGATTGATCAATAGGTTTACCGTCCTTATCCGCGTCGAGATGACAATTGGTTGCCATTGGAGTGCCTCTTGAGCTACAATCTCCCATCTCAAATTTCTTCAAGAGGTCCTTGGTGTACTTCTCTTGATAGACGAAGGTCCCCTCTTGAAGTTGCTTGATTTGAAAACTAAGGAAGAAGTTGAGCTCTCCAATCATTGACATCTCAAATTCCCTAGACATCATTTTGCCAAACTCATGGCTAAGAGCTTCGTTAGTTGAACCAAAAATAATATCATCAACATAAATTTGACAAATAAACAAATCTCCGTTGATGTCTTTGGTGAAGATCATAGTGTCCACCCTCCCGATCTTGAATCCTTGCATGATAAGGAAATCCCGTAGTCGTTCATACCACGCCCTAGGTGCTTGCTTGAGCCCGTAGAGCGCCTTGTGCAACCTATACACATGATTAGGATTCCTCGGATCTTCAAACCCGGGAGGTTGTTCAACATAGACAAGCTCGTTAATGTAATCATTAAGAAAGGCACTTTTCACATCCATTTGATAAAGTCTAATATTATGATGTGAAGCAAAAGCAAGGAGTATATGGACGGCTTCTAGCCGGGCGACCGGGGCAAATGTCTCCCCAAAATCTAGTCCTTCAACTTGCGAGAACCCCTTGGACACAAGTCTTGCCTTGTTGCGGACCACAACGCCATTCTCGTCTTGTTTGTTGCGGTACACCCACTTGGTTCCGATGACGTTCTTGTCTTTGGGTCGCTCCTCCAACACCCAAACTTCATTGCGGATGAAGTTGTTGAGTTCTTCTTGCATGGCCATCACCCAATTTGGGTCTTGGAGTGCTTCCTCAATATGAGTGGGTTCTACACATGAAACAAACGAGTAGTGCTCACAAAATTAAGCGAAATGGCGAGAACGTGTACTTACACCCCTTGACGGATTTCCAATGATTTGGTCCATCGGATGCGCCTTGGAGATGCGTCCATGCCTCATAAGTGGTTGTGAAGCACTTGGCGAAGGTGATGCGTGTTGCTCCTCTTGTGGTTGGACTTGATCATGGACTTCTTCTTCTTCTTGATGTTGTTGGGCTTGTGAGTCTTGAGTCAGCAATGGATCATCCTTCTCTTCTTCGTCAACTTGAGGCGCCATAGAGGTGTTGTTGTTGGAACTTGAAGCTCCCCCTTGATCATGGCTCTCCTCAACTTCAGGCTTGATGTCTCCAATGGTCATGTTCTTCATGGCTTCTTGTAGAGGCTCATCATCTATTTCATCATGACCAAAACTCTCCTCTTGGGAGCCATTATATTCATCAAACTCAGCATCACAACTTTCCTCAACTAAACCGGAGGTTTGGTTGAATACTCGATATGCTTTTGAGTTTGATGCATAACCAAAGAATATACCAACATCACATCTTCTTTCAAACTTACCGAGCCTTTTCTTGCGGTAGATGTAGCACTTGCATCCAAAGACTCAAAAGTAGGAGATGTTGGGCTTTCTCCCAATGAGAAGCTCGTACGGGGTCTTTTGAAGTAGGCGATGTAGGTAGACCCTATTTGCGGCATAGCACGCCGTGTTGATTGCTTCGGCCCAAAACTTCTCCGACGTGCCGTAGTCATCAAGCATTGCTCGTGCAAGAGTGATGAGTGTCTTGTTCTTCCTTTCAACGACACCGTTTTGTTGAGGAGTGTATGTGGCCGAAAATCATGTTTCACGCCTTCATGGTCACACCACTCCCCAATGTTGTAGTTCTTGAATTCGGTGCCGTTGTCACTCCGGACCTTGATGATGGGAAGTTGAAATTCCCTTTGAGTGCGGTTGGCAAAGGTCTTGAACACTTCCAGAGTTTCACTCTTGTCACCTAGAAATAGAGTCCAAGCATAGTGAGAGTAGTCATCAACTATAACAAGACAATAGAGGTTACCGCCAAGACTTTGATATGTGGACGGTCCGAAGAGGTCCATGTGGAGTAGCTCAAGTGGCTTGGAGGTTGACACCATTATCTTCATTGGGTAGTGTGAAGCAACTTGCTTCCCGGCTTAACAAGCGCTACAAAGCTTGTTCTTCTCAAATGTGACATCCTTCACGCCGGTCACCATCCCAAGCTTGAATGACTTCTTGAGTTTGCTCATCCCTATATGCGCTATGTGTTGGTGCCATAGCCAACCCAAGCTTGTCTTAGTGAAAAGACAAGTGGTCAAGCTAGCATTCTTGTTGGAGAAATCTACTAGGTAGAGATGTCCATGCCGAAATCCTTTGAAGACTATGTCTTGGCTTGTTTCACTACTCACAACAACATCATTTTTGCTAAATGTGCATGTTAGTCCAAGATCACATAGTTGTGCAGTGGAAAGTAAATTAAAACTAAGTGACTTGACATACAAAACATTGGAAATGGATAAATCATTTGAAATAGCAATTTTACCTAACCCAATTACCTTTCCCTTAGAGTTATCACCAAAGGTGACTTGGTCATGATTGCTGGGGTTTTCTATGGTGGTGAACATACCATCATTGCCGGTCATATGTTGGGTGCACCCGCTATCGAGTACCCAATGCTTTCCTCCGGCTTTGTAGTTCACCTTGGTGTTACCTTTCGCCATGAGGCACATGGGCAGTGGATGAAGAGGTAAGTCATCATTGTTGGCAATGGCGAGGCCGGCCAAACTTTCTTCTTCTACTTCACTCTCTTCATCACTTGTTTCTTTGTCGGTGACCCATTCATTTGCCTCACACATGAACACCTTTTGTGGGCCATTTCTCTTCTTTGGGAAGAGTCTTGCCTTCTTTCCCTTGTCATGTTTCTTCTTCCCAAAGGCTCTTGGTTTGGGTTTGGCCTCTTCTTCATCATCATCACTTTCTTCAAGCTTGCGATGCTTGCTCTTGTAGTTCTCTCTTCTTTTGTCTGGTTTTGGACAATCATAGGAGATGTGGCCTTGATCACCACTACCTGTAGCAAGTCTTGTGATCATCTCTCCTTGGTAGAAACGCTTTCTTCTTGGGATAAAAGGTGTATCCCTTCTTGGTAATCTTAGAGTTCAAGCGTGAGAACTTTCTCATCATCAATGCAAGCTCATTATCATCATCTTCACTTGATACTTGCTCTTCTTCACTTGAGCTAGGCTCAACCACCTTCTTCTTCTTGAGGCTTGTTTTCTTGGTGGAGGCCTTTAGAGCAATTGTTTTTTAATATGATTGCTCCATCATCCCAAGCACACTCATCTCATGAGCGTGAATTTCTCCAATGAGCTCCGAAACTTCAATGTGGTCAAGAGACTCTTTTTGGAGCATGGAGTTGATGATGTTGTACTTTGACTTGGGAAGGAGCATGGGGATCTTGCGGTTGATGAGTCCCTTGCCAAGAGAAGCAATGTCAAGAGCATTAATTTCTTCAATAAGTACATTCAGGCGAGAGAACATCTCATTAACATTTTCATGAGGTAGCATCTTAAATTCATTATATTTTGCTTTAAGCATGTGATATTTAAGTTCCTTCACACGAGAAGAACCCTCATGAATTTCTATCAAGCAAGCCCAAATTTCACATGCCTTTTCTTTGCTAGCAATCCTAGAAAAAACATCTTGACTAATGCACTCATAGATTGCATTCCTAGCTTTAGCATCCCATTTAATTTGATCACCAACATAGTTGTGTTCTCCAAACCCCACATGGGTCGCTTCCCATACGTCGAGAGCAATCGCCTCTAGATAGGCGCACATGCATGCTTTCCAATAGGCAAAGTTCTTGCCCTCGAAGATAGGAACCGAACCCCCAACCTTGGCCATTTTAGCTCTCTAGCGGTGAAGCTAGAATGATCCTATGAGCAACCTTGCTCTGATACCAATTGTAAGGATCGAATGCCCAAGAGGGGGGGGTGAATTGGACTTCTTTTCAAAAATCTAAACAATAAAACTTAATTCCTAAAAGCCAATTCCCTATGCAAACTATCTATGCATTGAAGTAAATAGCAACTTCGCGGAATATAAAATGCATAAACGTAAGGGAGAGGAAGAGGATGCAAACTCCCGAGGAGACACGGGGATTTATCCCGTGGTTCGGCAATATCGTCAAGATCTTCCTACATCCACATTGTGGCACTCACCAAAGGGTTTAGCCACACCCAAGTCACCGAGACGAGGGATCTCCACTATTCTTCTCTGTTTGCCAACCTTGGTAAGGTGGAGCTCAAGCCTTGTACAATTTCGACCCTCCGGGCTTCCACAAACGCCTTGGCAAGCTCCAGAAGTCTTCTCACAGTTACAAACACCAAGGGGCACTCCCTTGAGACTCTCACTATCCTATAGATTCCACTCACCCAGAATGGAGGCACACAAGCTCTCTCTCTAGCTAGTTCTAGCCTATCTCTTGGTGTGTAGGTGGTCGAAATGATGTAGTAGTGATGGCTCTTGGTCTTGAACGCTTGTGGATGTGTTGAGAATGTTTGGTGATCAAGACTTGTCGAAATGACAGGCTTAGGGGGTATTTATAGCTAGCCTCCATGAAATAGCCGTTGGAAAAGTAGGCTGACAGAACTTTTCTGCGAACATCGAATGATCCGATGTCTCCCCTTTAGTTATCATCGGTCAAGTTTACTTTAGCTGACGTCATTGTGTCAGATATGACCATTGTTAGACCGATGTTGCACTTGTCTTCTCATGGGATGATCCGGTGGCTCTTCCACCAGACCTGACTCAAACTTGATGCTTATTAGAGTGATTGACCGATGTGTATATTTCTGTACATCAGATGATCCGGTGCTACACTTGGTCCAAGGATATTACAAATTGTACTGATGGACCGATGTAGCCTAGCCCTTAACATCGGATGATCCGGTGAGTGCTTTGTTCTGAGGTCTTCTTCCTCTGCTGAACCAACTCGACCGATGTGTTGTTCTTTGGAATCATCGGTTGAACCGGTGAGTTGATTTTGTTTGCTTCGAGTTGTTTCTAAGTGATTCTTTTGTGTCTTGCTCGATTGACCTCTTAGACTCTTGTTGGAAATGTACTTTTGATGGTTGTCAAGCATTAAGTGTCATCAATTGTGGTTGAATGACTTTGACATAAGAGCTTTCACTTCTTGTCTTCATATCATTGATTTGATCTCATAAAGTGATTGTATATGGGTCTCCAATGACATATAGATTTCATTTGATTGAGTGATTATGGGGACCTTGCATTCACAAATTCATTAGTAAAATCCAATGGTTGTCATTAATCACCGAAATCGTACCTCATGGGGGCCTAGATGCTTTCAGATGTACATCTTGGTGGTGCATTGTTTCTCTACGAAGCTTGAGTCGTTTCGCATTAAGCTCTAGCAGTGCATTGTCTACGGTAAAGAATGGGTAAGTCGTGAATAAGCACAACCACTATTTAATCATTTTTTTGTTAATGAATTCATTTTGTAGACTGACTCCAAAGGTGGATACAACCCTCTAACAATCTACTTCAAGGAGGACTATCCTAGGGTTCCTCCAATATGCATCTTTCCACCGGGTTTCTTCCACTCGAACGTCCATTCCACATCAGCAGTGTGTATCTGGATTTCTGATGAAGAGATTGTAAGATTGATAAAGCTATTTTAGGTTATTGCGATGCATCACTTTGGAATTCTTACGTTGCTACAATTAAAATTTTGCTAGGGATGATTTTCATGTATTACTGTGAAAATAATACTACTCGAAGTTCAGTGTTTGCTTCATCAGCCAAATGCGCCTGATATTGAAAATGATCGCTATAATCTACGTATGAAGGTTAGTAACTTTGTTAGATATAATTCAACATTGTGCTGTTGTTAATTTCAATAATCTTTTTGTTTCAGGATCTAGAGGAAGATAAGAGATGTGTTAGGAAGCAAGCTCGGCAGTACAATGTATATTGATCAATGTGATCTAGAGACTTGCCAGAATTTAGCATGTATGAGCATGCAAGTAGTTTTTAGTCAAACTTGTAAGCTATTAATTGTGATGTATATATGTATGCATATGAGTTGTCTGTGACTTTATGTGTCTGAATATATGTGCCTGTGAATATAGTATGATTTCTATTATTAGAATTAGAGCAGGACATGAGAAATAACACCATTTGAAAAGGCATTAGAACGTTCTAACAGACAGTCTGTAGTAAAGAACTGCCTGTGATAACGCATTATAACAGGCAGTCTGTAGTAAAGAACTGCATGTGATAACACATTATCACATGCGGTCTGCAGTAAAGAACTATCTGCGATAATGTATTTTTATATGCGGTTATTGATGCCATCTGTGATAATATGTTTAGAGCCGCCTGTGAAAATGCTTTTGTAGCAGTGCGAAAAATATTCTAGCACCACGAGAAAGGTGGGAGGAAAGCATAGGGACGCACACCTAAGGAGCAAGGGATCTGAAGACGTTGAAGAAGGCAAATCGAGAGGCCGACTATGTTGAAGAAGGCAAATCGAGAGGCCGACAATGTACAACTGAAGAATCACCAAATTCATGAGAACCAACAACAAAAATGATATCAACCTGTGGAATTGGGATCAATTCACTGGCATGGCGCTTTGCTCCCTCTCCTGCCGCTCTCCGGCTCGCCCCAACAACACGACCACCACCCTCCTCGCCGCTGCTCACACTGCGTGCTTCCAATCATGCGCCCGCTAGTTGCTACGAAGCTTGCCATTTTCGGTCATCAAGTCAGATGGCACTACGTAAGAAACCCAAATAGGAGACAAAGATGGGCGATGCACTCAAAGGAGAGCGCTGATATGGTTAAGCGAGATGTGCCCACTTCAACGAGGATCTAACATGGCTCGATTAAACGTACAAGGAGACGAGTTATAATATAGCGCGTCTCAATTAAGTAGGTATATGTGACACACCCTCCTCTCTGACAAACCGAAGTCACGCTTCGGACAAAGAGTGTCTCCCTTTTGCGAAAGAAATGAGATGTACTTTACGGAAAGCACGTCTCCTTTGCCTTCGGTTACAGACGGACATGAACACGTCGCTGAACGATGAAACTCATTCATTCACAGTTGAACACATAAGATACTCATAACACAGATGAACACAGATAACACATACATTCATTAATAATATATTACAGAACACAAGAAATAAGTACAAGACACAAGAAAAGAAAAACAACATCGAGTAAAAACAACAAAAGAAAAACCTAAATTGTACTCCTCCTCCCCCTCCTACTCCTCCTTCGGCGGCCATCCGGTAGCGGTGCAACAGGAGTCCTGGCCGGCTGCTCCGGCTGCTCTGTTGGTTGCTCCGGCTGGTCCAGATCCGGCGGTGCAACCTCGCGACTGAGGTTCCTCGCCATCACCGCCACCAGGATACTGCGGCTCTCGGCGCCAAGCACCTCGGCCATCGTCTCGAGCAGCCTCTAGAACCGGTCGAACAACATGTCGGACATCATCTCGAGCAGCTCGTTGTCAAGCCTCTCGGGGGAGCGGCAACACTGTTTCTTGCAGGGTGACTCCCTCGGTGGGCTTGGTGGTGGAACATTGGCCATGGTGGGTTTACAGTGCGCAGAAGACGAACGAAGAGAATAGTAGAGACTGATGGCGCCATATATAAGGTCTGTGCGGAGACACAAAATGGAGACGCGCTTAACACTGAAGTGCGTCGCCTATGCTCGATGTCTCCCTCTCCTCTGCTAAAAGGGTGACACGCTCTTCCGAAAAGCGTGTCTCCTATTACACACGTCTCCTTTAGCTTTGTGATTTTCTCCATTTTTCTTCAGTTCACTGTTGATATCACAAATCACTGAACTTGGAGCACATTCACTTGATAACTAAATCATTCACTTATCCATAAAATAATCATAATCCTTCATGTTTGCAATTGCTTTCACATAGTTCACTGTCCATACAATGAACACACCACACATTCATTCATTCACACAGTTGAACATAGATAAATTTCATTCATTAACACAATATATTACAAAACACAATAAAAAAGTACAAGACACAAGAAAAGAAAAACATCAACTAAAAACAACAAAGAAAAACTAAATCCTACTACTAGTACTCCTCCTCCTCCTCCTCGTCCTCCTCCGGCGTCGACTCCAGCGCCGGTGCAACAGGAGCCTGGGACAGCTGCGCCAGCAGTGCAACCCCGAGACCAAGGTTGCCCTATGTCGTCGCCACCGGGTTTCTACGGCCCTCTGTGCTGAGCACCTGGGCCATCGTCTTGAACAGAACGTCGAGACGATCGGCCACCGCCGTGAGGGCGTAGAAGTAGTGGCCGAGGGTACCCATTCTAGTAAACTGTGGAAGGGTACCCGGACCCAAGGAACTCATGGCACGAGATGTATTGTTGTACGCCTCATGCGCCATAAGGATGCACTGCTCAGTGTTGAACCTCTCGGGGGGAGGTGCAACACAGTTTCATGCACGATGGCTCCCTCGACGAGCTTGGAGGTGGAATGTTGGCCATGGTGGTGGTGGGTCATCGGTGTAGAGAAGACGAAAAGAAGAAACAGATGAGCGACGCGCTTGTAGAAAACTAACGGGTGATGGAGCGCCTTATATAAGATCTGTGCGGAGTTGCCGATTGAGCGGTTGGTTTCCCACGTATTGATGAAATGGTGGGATGCATTGATACCACCTCAGGAAAATGAAAGGTCGCGCACGTTGGTCGCACGCGTCTCTGCACCACCGTTGCTAAAATTAAGTTGTCCGCAGTCCTCGTGCCTCGCGTCTCACTTTCAACAATGGAAGACACACTTTCATATAACGTGCATCTCGCTTTAGTTTCTCGTGCGTCTCACTTTTGTCTCGCTCGTCTCGCGTTTATCTCGCTCGTCTCTTTGCCTTCAGTGCTCCTTTACTAAGACCAACACTCATTTACTAATCGACCAACTCCAATGTGAACGTCGCCTCTATTCACCATCATCGTCGTTTTCATCATCACCGTTCATGGCTGGGTTAGATATCGGCTTGGCGCATAGCCGACTGAAGGAGGAGCACTTGGCGTGGCGCAAGAACCATCCCCATGTATGTATTTAACTGTTCACACCAGTCGCATGGTTGTATATATGTAGCTCTGCAATGGACTGATAAACTTAACTATAGTTTTGTTTTTCCGTCTTGTTTATTTTTGGTATTTTCAATTTCTTTGCGTAGGGTTTCTCTGCGAAGCCTGAATCGGGAGATTTATTGAAGTGGCAGTGCATCGTCCCTGATAAAGAATGGGTAAGTCATGAAGAACAAGCACAATCATATGAGTATAAGCATCGTTATCTTATTAATGAATTTCCTTTGTAGACTGACTGGGAAGGTGGTTACTACCCCTGACAATCTCCATCTCAGAGGACTATCCATTGGTGCCTCCAAGATGTGCCTTTCCATGTGGTTTTTTCGACCCAAATGTCCATCGCTCAGGAGCACTCTGCATTGGGATTCTTGATCAAGGGACTGTAAGATAGACTTATTTTGCTCATGTAATTAGTAATTTTTGTCGAACTTATTTGAACTGGTATCTTATTTTGCTTAAATTGATATTTTGTAGGGGTGGTGGACTGGTTTTACAATCAAAACTATACTACTTGAAGTTCAGCTTTTGCTTCATCAGCCAAATGCGCCTGATGTTGAAAATGATTGCTATAATCTACTTATGAAGGTTAGACACTTTGTTAGTGACCAACGTAGGATATTCATTCCTCATTCGACATTTGTTAATTTAAAGAATGTCAATATTTTCAGGATCCAGGAGAATATAAGAGACGTGTTTGGGAGCAAGTTGGACGGTACAATTTAGATTGATCGTGAGAGCTTTAGGAATAAGTTTAGATTCGAAATTAGTTTATAGGGCACACAATGTGTATGAACTATGAAATTCATTGAGTTGCAAATTATCTCTGAATTGCAATGTCATTACGTTTGTTTATCCTTAAAGCTTAATTGCAATGTCATTGCATTTGTTTAACCCTACAACGGACGCTCAGGATAATGTGCAAGTGGCAAAGGACGCTCGCGATGTCGTGCGAGTGGCAAAAGGGAGACGTACCTTACTCGGGCACATTTCCGATTCCGGCGAAGATCTTTTGTCCCACCTCAGAAATCTGAGCATGTTTCAACGATCATATAAGTTATTGTGCACAGTTTCCAGTTGGACAAGTCTGCATGCGACAGCTGTTGTTCACAGGAACAACAGTTGTTGCATGCGGCTTGCCCGTACGGCTAAAACAAAATGCGAGACGCGCCTTATGCTGTGCGCATCTCTGATTCATGGCGAAGATTTTTGTCCCACCTCGGAAAGTTGTGCGCATTGCAACGATCATATAAGGTATTTCACACAGTTGCGAGTTGGACATGCCAGTATGCGAAAGATGGCATCGTACTCCCGCGAACAACATCTTTGGTATGCTGCATGCCCGTTCGGCCACAAAATAATGCGAGACACGCGTTACCCGGGCACGTCTCCGATTCATGTCGAAGATCTTTTGTCCCACCACGGAATGTTGAGCGCGTGGAGACGATTGTATAAGGCATTGCGCAAAGTTTCCAGTTGGACATGCCCCGATGCCAAATATGTTGTTCCTGGCTCAAGCATACTGTGGCACATCTTTGACATATGGCATGCCTGTTCGGCCACAGAATAATGTGAGACTCGTATATATGTCCGTCTCTGATTTTTGACCTAATTTTAGCTCCCGCGTGCTCTTCGGCAAAAAATTTCGCGCAAAACTTACTCGCGCTCTCTCGACCAAAGGGAGACGCTGAAATGAGAGACGGGTGTTATAGAGGCTCGTCTCCTAGTTTTGCTATTTTTATCTCTCTCGCGCTCTCTCGCAACACTTGGTGAAAATTTGTAGCTCTCGCGCGCTCTCTCCCAACACTTGGAGAAAATTTGTAGCTCTCGCACGCTCTCTCGACCTAGAAACCAAAGCTCCTGAGCACGCCACCGCTGTCTCTCTTTCTCAACTCGCTCTTCGTCATTGTCGCACTGCCACCATCGACCGCGACCCCGCCGTCGACCCCTACCTTCGTCATCAGAGAGTTGAGCACCCTGGAGCACGCCGCCTCGTCCCTTGTCCCCAAAGCATGCCGCCACCTATACCCAGACCTCGGTAATCGTATGAGCACACCGCTGCCTTCACATAAGTGGAAATGTTCTCCCTGTCCTCGGAGCACGTCATCCTAGTGTCATTAGAGAGTTGAGGAACCGCTGCTCCAGCGCCTCCGACAGCTTGTCTCGGAGCACGTCATCGCCTCGTCCCCGGAGCATGCCGCCGCCTCGACCCTGCCCTCAGAGCGTGCATTTCAGTGATTTTATTGAATTTCAGGATGTCCAATGAAGGCTCATCGTTTATGAAGTCATTGATCCAAAGGGAGAATTTTCATTATGATATACATTCATCTTCGTTGTTTATGTCCAATGCAGAAGTAATGTTGTATATAATGAATTCTAATTCACAAACCCATGAAACTGCAGGAATTGTGGTTGACACTAGCATTTGTCATTCCAATGAGTTTGATTTCTATCTATGCACCCATGCTAGAATCAAGGTACCTATGCGATAATTGGTTTTTCTCTCACGAGTTTTTGATATCAGGCTATTAATGCATCGGTGGAATGTAATTTTTTTTTCAAGGGACAAGCACACCAGCTTACTACCATGTCCTTTATGATGAGAACAATTTCTCTGCTGATGCTTTGCAGATGCTCACCAACTGCCTGTGCTACAAGTAATCTCGGTTCTCCAATTACTAACAGTTCTTGTGTCTATTACAATTGTATACCAATTTGTTCCTAAGCCTTCAGATATTTGCTCCCTTATGTGACTATTTAAGCGAATGTGACTGCAATTTAATATTGTTTTATATGATTTCAGTGATTATATTGAATTTGAGGATGTCTCAGTCGGAGTATTAAAGGCTATGAATGATCATTGTTAATGAAATCAATTATCTGGAGAATTTTCAGTATGGTATACAAGTTAGATCAGTAAACAAATCTGTGACGTGCATCAATAAAAAGCATCTCAGATCACTCAATAAACCTGCGATGTACTATGTTAGTGCATGTCTCACATGTATGCTGATGGGCGACGCACCGAAAACCCGTCTTCAGTGACATCGTAAAGATCGTCTGTTATGACTCAAAGAAAGTAGACACGCTACCTTTGAGCATGTCTCGTACTTTGGCTGATCGGCAACGCGCTTGCCGCTCATATATGATGACAATGTAATGCGAGACGTGATGACGGAGACACACAGTTTATTCGTCTCCCTTCTTCGTTCGGACGCGTCTCCGATGAGCCTTTCTTACGTAGTGTGGCAGGGTTGTGGGACGAACCAAACACAGAGCTTTGGGACTTTTCGCGTGGACATCAGTTTCAGGAAAAGGTACTATGCCTCTTTCACTCCTCGGTTCACCACCCGAGTTCTTCGATTTGGATCCTTCTTACTGCTCCCAGTTTTTCGCAAGTACACGTTCTGTCTATCAGAGCGTGATGTTGGATTGGCTCTGCACTTCGTCTTTGGAGTGCAACGCAAGGGTTTCATGTAAAAACTATTTCAGAGCGGGCCTTCCGCTTCTCAGTGGCAAACAAGCATGTCGTCTTACTCATCAACGCCATGAGAATGATCACTACAGCAACATCGATGTCTACTTCCATCTTTGGAGAGATGGTGGAGCAAACTGGCACCTGGAAAAAAGGCTCTGGGATTTGGAAGAGACGACGAGCTGGAAAAAAGTGTAGGATCGAAGAGCACGTGAAAAGCTACCAGAGGGAGTGAATGGTAGATTTAAACTTTTTCAGTGGAACCAACAAAAACCCCTCGGCAGAAAATCAATTTGATAGAGAAAGTGTGTGCTAGTGTTTCTAACGTGTTCAAAACGTGAAAATCAGTGTAGATCGTATAGAATCAAGTTACAAAGACACGACAACAAGAATCACGAGAAAATGTCAGGTAAAACTCTAGTTATGACCGAAATCCTAAGCAAAGGTCAATTGTTCTAACAGAGAGCAAACTGATCTGCTACAATGTAAATAAAATCGTCTAACTCAAAAACCACGAAACCAATGACCATGAAATTTTCACAGATAATATAGCATAAAGTTTTGAAGACAACACAATTAGATCTATAAAATGCGAGTTATGATCGAAACACCAAAGAAAGGTCAAACAGTGCAGAAACTCAATGAGAAAGACTTGACGAAAACAAGTCGGATGAACAAGGCACAAAAGCACCTCTAAACAACAAATTTTATTCACCAAAGATAAAAAGAAACATCCCAAAGTCGTGCACCACGAGCTCTGGCCTCCCTTGCTTATATAACCAGTTGTAAGGCAACTCCAATCCAACTAGGACTCTCTAATCCTACTCAGTTTCAATCAGAACTTTTCATAACTGCTCAAGACTCTTCCATACGCAGATAGAAGCAATCTTAAGACTTTCAAACACCTTAGGAACATCCTAAACATTCCTAAAACCACTCAACTTTGTGACGCAAACAAAACCTAACCATAGCCAAACTTAAAACCTTCCATAAACGAACCATAACCACCTCAGTCGTAGCCTGAGGCATAATCTAGTTGGTTGGACCTTTCCGGCCATATCTTCATGTACATATCTCTTCTCCACACCTTGGAACCATGTAGCCACGCCCATGCACCCCTTGCACATGTGCAAACACTTCCAAAACATCCACGATACCTTCATATGAATTGTTCTAGACCCAAACAAGTTGTGTGACCTCCCGATCATCTCAACCACAATTTCTCCCAAATTTGGTTGTTGAACCTCATCTTCTCCCTAACACTAGCTCAATGGATCCCATCACCATCCATGTCTTGACCTCAAGCAACACCTGCACATGAACAAACAACCAAATCTTTCGGACACAACTCTGCGACTTGACTCACGTTAGTTTGAAAACCACAACACCTTACATGAGCACCTCACATAAGCATGTTGCAAACCATAGCAAAACATTAACCACCATAATCAGTCATAACACATCAAAAACTTAATAAAGAATACTAAGCAAAGTTTCCATAGGTCAACAAGCAAGTTTGAAATATTGCAAGTCAAAAACAGATGTGCTGCTATTTCAGCAAATAGAATTATCGAATCGACTAAAAGCGGCGCTGCAATATAAAGGCAAAAGACCGGACATTCCAATCCAAACCTCATGTGCAAATCACATGTCGGAAAGATCGCATGGTCCTAACCATGTAAAGAATAAATGTTACTCCCGAAAACACATTTGTAAAGATCAACCGTGTCAACTCACGTGCACCTCATGTGAGTGAAAGTTCGGACAATCCGAAGCGGGTGTTTTGGCGATATTCAAAACTTTGAATGTAAACCCTAACATTTATCCTAATTGTCAATGTATTCAACACACATAGGTCTCACAATCTCATCCTTCATGAATGCATTGACAACATCACTTGGAAACTGAATATTGGCTCGTTCAAATGAAAAGTTTTGAAAACAAATTTCTCCCCCTTTGTAATCAAAGATTAAAAAAGAAAGAAATCTAAATTAAAATGTCCCCCTTAGAAGAACAATCTAAATAAAATTCTCCCCCTTAGAAGAACATGTAAAACACTTGTGAATGTGCAATGTGTGACAAATTTATCCCCCTTTGACAATATATTCACCGAGTTTCAAAAGAGAAATTTTAAATTGTTACGAGCATAATATGAGGATGCATAACCCCTATTTCAATACGAAGGAAGCAAAAACGAGTAAAATCCAAAGGTTTTGTGAAATTGTCAGCCAATACTTGTTCGGTATCTGCATGGTGAAGCACAATGTTTCCTTTTTGAACATTATGACGGAGAAAGTGATACCTAATATCAATTTGTTTTGTTCTAGAATGTTGCACGGGGATTTTAGCAATGCAAATGGCACTAGTGTTATCACAAAACAGTAGAACACTATCTAAATCAACCCCATAGTCCTTAAATTTTTGAACAGTCTAAAGAATTTGTTAGCAAGCACTAGCAGCAGCTACATGTTCAGTTTCGGTCATTGATTGTGCAACTAAATTTTATTTTCTAGAAGACCAAGCAACAAGTGAATTACCAAGAAAATGACAAGCACCCGAAATACTTTTCCTATCAATCCTACAACCCCCAAAATCAGCAACCAAGAAAGCTTTCAAAGTAACGGTTGAGGAAGAAGGAAGAAAAAAGCCAAATTCTTGAGTACCATGTAAATACCTGAGAATCCTTTTAACGGCTTGACGATGTGAAATGCGTGGGGAAGCTTGAAATCTTGCACAAAGACATACGCGGAATTGTATGTCTGGTCTTGATGTCATGATGTACAAAAGTGATTCAATCATGCTCCTATATTCTTTTGATCCACGGGTTCACTATCTTCGTCAAGTTCAAGTGTGTTGTTCCCATTGGTGTCCGAAAAGTTTGCTTGTGTCCATGTTGAAGCGCTTAAGGAGGTATTCTGTATAATTCATTTGATGCACAAAAGTTCCTTCCTTGGTTTGCTTGATTTGTATCCACAAAAAGTATGTGAGTTCTCCCACCATACTCATCTCAAATTTTGAACTCACCATAGCTTAAAACTTGGACACAAGATCATGAGAAGCACAACCAAGATAATATCATCCACATACATTTGAACGAATCGTGAGTCATTGCCATGATTAAGCACAAAAAGAGTTTTGTCAACGTTGCCCATGGTAAACCCCTTGTCAAGTAAGAATGATTTTAACCTATCATACCATGCTCTAGGGGCTCGTTTGAGACCATATAAGGCTTTGGACAGTTTGTAAACATGATTAGGAAAACTTGATTTTCAAAACCTGGTGGTTGCTTAACATAAACCTCCTCATCTATGTAGCCATTAAGAAAAGTACTTTTAACATTCATTTGATATAACTTGAAACCTTTAGATGCAGCAAAAGCTAACAAAATTCTTATGATCTAATCTAGCAACAGGAGCAAAAATTCATCAAAATATAGACCTTCAACTTGTGTGAAACCTTGAGCAACCAACCTAACTTTGTTCCTAACCACAACCCCATCCTCACTTTGTTTATTTTTAAACACCCATTTTAGTTCCAATTAATGTGTGACCTTGAGATGGAGGTACAAGTTTCCAAACATTATTTCTTTCAAAAATTTCTAACTCTTCTTGCATGGAAATAATCCAGGATTCATTAGTGAGTGTGTTTGACATATCTTTGGATTCAAAATAAGCAACAAAAGCAGAATGAGCATGAGAGTTTGGATCGCAAAACCTGGACCGCGTGACTCATTTGTGCAAACTTCCAATAATTTCTTGTGGAGGATGACTTTTGAGGATCTGGAGGGGAGTAGAAACTTCGCAAGCTTCTTCTTCTTCATGTTCATCACAAATCAATGATATTGTGACTTGAGGATGATCTGGACCAGCAATGGTGGTCGTCGGTGCTGGTTGTGAATCAAAATCAGGAGCTGGAATGATGTCATTAGCTGCTGAATTTTCGGGCAGCAGCACCACTTCTTGCTCATCTTCAATGAAAATGCTATCCCCCTGCGAATACGCATCTTGACCTGCAATATTAGAGCTGGTACCTGGGCTAGCTTTATCAAAATAAACCTCACAAGTCTCCATACGCATCTTGACTGTTCTAACAGAGAGCAAACAAATCTGCTACGCTGCAAAGTAACTCGTATAACTAAAAAACCATGAAACTAATGATCGTGAAATTTTTCACATATGATAGAGCATCAAGTTGTGAAGACAACACAAAAAGAATGACATTAATTTGATCTGTAAACCACGAGTTACGATCAAAATACCGAAGAAAGGTCAGGCAGCGCAGAAACTCGACGAGAAAGACTTGACGAAAACAAGTCAGACAAACAAGGCACATAAGCTCGTCTAAACAACGAATTTTAATCACCAAAGACACGAGGGGAACATACCAAAGTCGTGCACCACTAGCTTTGGCCTCCCTTCTTATATAACCAGCCGTAAGGCAACTCCAATCCAACTAGGACTCTCTAATCTTACTCAGTTTAAACTGAAACTTTCCATAAATACTCAAGACAATTCCATACATAGATAGAAGAAATCTTAAGACTTCCAAACACCTTAGGAGCATCCTAAGCATTCCTAAAACAACTCAACTTCGTGACCCACACGAAACCTAACCATAACCAAACTCGAAACCTTCCGTAAATGAACCATAACCACCTTAGCCGCAACGTGAGGCATAATCCAGCCGGTTGGACCTTTCTGGCCATATCTTCATATCTATGTCTCTTCTCCACGCCTTGGAATAATGTATCCACATACATGCACTCCTTGCACACGTGCAAACACTTTCCAAAATGTCCACGATACCTTCATATGCATTGTTATTGACCCAAACATGTCGCGTGACCTCCCAATCAACTCAATCTTAGTTTCTCCCGAACTTGGTTGTTGAACCTCATCTTCTCCCTAAGACTAGTTCAATGGATCCCATCACCATCCATGTCTTCACCTCAAGCAACACCTTCACATGAACAAACAACCAAATCTTTCGAGCACAAGTTCGCGACTTGACTCATGTTAGTCTGAAAACCACAACACCTTACGTGAGCACCTCACATAAGCATGTTACAAACCATAGCAAAATATTAACCACCATAATCAGTCATGACACATCAAAAACTTAGTAAGAGAATACTACGCAAGCTGTCCATAAGTCAAGAAGCAAGTTTCAAACGTTGCAAGTTAAAAACAAATCCGCTGCTCAATTATTTTAGCAAATAGAATTATCGAGTCGACTAAAAGCGGCTCTAGAATATAAAGGCAAAAGATGGGACATTCCAATCTGAAACACGCGTGGAAATCATGTGTTGGAAAGTTCGGACAATTCTAACCATGTAAAGAGTAAATGTTACTCCCAAAAAAACATTTGTAAAGATCAACCGTGTCGACTCACATGCAGCTCATGTGAGTGAAAGTTTAGAGAATCCAAAGAGGGTGTTTTGGCAATATTCAAAACTTTGAATGTAAACCCTCACTTTTACCCTAATTGCCAACGTATACAACACACATATGTCTCACAACAAGTAACGCGAAAGCCAGATCAGGAAAGGAAGAACAGAAAAGAGGTTTCTTCCGCCAAAATGGTATGTTTCCTCACCCTGGAGAAGCGTGGCCCAAAGGTTCAATCTAGCATATCTTTTGGTACCGTGCCACTTCAGTTTAAGCTCCTACCAGACCCATCGATCCCGATCAGGAACATCTTGTCGCATCCTAGTGATATAGTTGATCGATTGGGGCCTATCCCTCAAGAACACACCAGAGATGAAACGATGATGTTTTCAAAATTTCAAACTCAGTTGTTGCATGGCACACGTGGCTGCTGGGAAGCCACGTCGGGCACATAGACATTGTCACTGGCAACAGGCCTACTCATATGATGAGGGATAGACCTCAGTGCTGGAAGCATGAATGCAATAGGTTGTTAAACACTGCAGATGCAAAGGCACAACTTCAAAAACATGCCATGTTGTTTACACCGCATTCTGCACAACAGTGGCATTTCCCACACGACGGACTCAAAAGTGACAGATAGCTACCGCCAGCCCCAGCAGCGTACAACGCATGTTCCCAATGCAGTTGGGCAACACGTACAAAGAGAACAAGCCGCTTCCGCTTCAGTAATGTTGGGCAACCCACTTCTGGATGGGGGGCACACACGGCCACGCTTCAAGTGTTTGAGTCCTAGCCACCTGAGATATCAATGGAACTACAATATTCGATGCAGGAGGTGTTTTAGATACGGGCATATCGAGAGGAAATGCTTTAGCCAGCAAAAGAGAAAAAACACTTGGGTTCGCAAGTTAGTCGCTCGCGGGTAGTCGGAGGCCCCCAAGCCGATAAATACTCAGTCAACCCCCCCCCCCCCCCCTGCCACTTCGTCACTCGCACTAGTGCTCACACCGCTTCACCCAGGCCTCCCCGGCGACCTCAACATTCCAAAGGCTATTTGCTTCCGCTTTGAGAATTATTGGATCCACCAACCTCACTTCCAATAAATAGGGAACCACTCCTGGACATTGCCGACACACAGCATGGATATAGCAAGGGTCATATCAACAAAGCTAAAGAGGCTAAGGTACATGCTTAAATATTGGAGCAAAGGAATAGGCTCCCTGGGCAAACTAATCTCCAACTACAAGAATCACATCCTGGTAATAGACAAACTGGAAGAGCAGAGGGGCCTATTCACTCAATAATGGGAGTTCAGAGATTTTCTTAAATCACAGCTTGAACATCTACTCCAGCAAAAATAAGAAGACTAGAGGCAAAGATACACAGTGCGTTGGACACAATTGGGGGATGAGCCAACAAAATTTTTCTCTCAGCTACTATAGAAAGATTCAGACAAAACACTGTCACTGTCACAATTGGGGAGGGAGAGGGGGCATATTGGATCATGAACAAAGAGCAACCCTACTTTGGACAGAATTCAGAGAAAGAACTGGAACCAGAGAACACATTCAGCCCTGGCCCGACCTTGACAATATCATACCTCACCGACATGACCTACAACAATTATGCAACCTTTCTCCAGGGAGGAGGTAGACATGGCATAAAGAAATGTCGTGGGATAAAGCTCCAGGCCCGGATGACTTTAACACAAGATTCTACAAGGCCTGCTGGATCACCATAAAAGAGGATATATATGCGCCCTATTCGCGGATTTCTACAATAATCTTGTGAGTTTCAAACCACTTAATAACTCATTTATTATACTGCTGCCCAAAGTACCGAATCCAGAAACGGTAAATGACTAAAGACCAATCTCTCTGCTAAATTCAAAAGTCAAGTTGATCAATAAAGTACTGTCCTCAAGACAAAAGAGTGTGATCAAAAGCCTGATACATCAAAACAAATATGGCTCAATTTAAACATAGGACTATTCAGGATTGCATGGCCTGGACCTATGAGTACCTTTATCAATGTGACAGGTCAAAAGAAAAATAGGTAGTTCTAAAGTTGGATTTCCAAAAAAGCACTTGACTTGGTTGATCGTAATTTCATTATCATGATACTGAGGTCTATGGGGTTTCCAGAAAAATGGGTAGCCTGGGTAATAGACATCATGACCACTGCCACCTCGGCAATATTGCTAAATGGAGTTCAAGGGAAGGACATTGTCTGCAAACGAGGGGTACGCCAGGGGGACACACTGTCCCCCCTTTTGTTTGTCATTGCAGCTGAATTATTGAAGATCATAATCAAGGCAGAAACAACAAGACTACTGGCATCACCGATAAACCACCAACAAAACACGGACTTTCTGATTGTACAATATGCAGATGACAAAATAATGGTGCTACAAGCTTCGTCGTGGCAGTTACCCTCTTAAAAAAACCTTCTGCAAGCCTTTGGAGGAGATACGGGTCTTAGAGTTAATTGGTCCAAGTCATGCCTCATTCCAATCAACCTATGGGAAGATGAAGCAGTGGTTATGGCCAGAACCCTAGGATGTGTCATTGGATCTTTCCTGTTCACGTACCTGGGGCTACCAATGTCAATATGCAGACCTAAGGTGGAAGATTTTTCAAACATAATCTCGAGAGTGGAAAGAAAATTAACGACTTCAGCAACATGGTTCTCAATGGCCGGGAGATGCACTCTAATTAACAATTTTTGCAATGTGCACCATAAAACTGAAACCTGAGATTATCAAGGCAATAGATAAAACCAGGAAGAGATGCTTGTGGAGAGGTTCGAACGTTGCAGGTAAAGGCATGCCACTGGTGGCATGGGACCAAGCCACCGCACCAACTGATAGTGGAGGAATGGGGATTAAATGCCTAAAGAAGATGAATAGATCCCTGCTCAGTAAATTTCTATTTAAGATTTATAACAAGCAGGACATTCCTTGGGTACACATGATAAGGAACAGCTACTGCACAAATGGGAAGCCTCCGCATTGCACAAAAGGCAAGGGATCGTTTTGGTGGAGGGATGTCCTAACCTGCTGGGAGGAGCTAAGGCCACAACTAAGAGTTCTCACTGGAAAGGGGGACACCATTCAACTCTGGACTGATGAGTGGGAAGGGCATAGGCTCTTTCTCGACTTCCCTAGGCTTTTCACCTTCGAAAGAAATCATAAGATCTCCATGTTGCAATTCACCTTACAAGACGAAATCCTTAGAAACTTCTTCAATCCTCTATCTGAGGAAGCACAACCAGAATTGGAAGACCTCAATGTGCTGCTAGAAGCAATTGTGGCAAGGAACCTGGATAGGGACAGCTGGACGAACCTTACTGGCAGAGAAGCATTCTCCTATAATAGGATATACAACTACAACTTTAGGCTCATCGACCCACCAACAGTTTTTCAATGGATATGGAGCTCCAAGCTAATCAATAAGATAAAAATATTTACGTGAATAATGTTCAGGGACAGACTAAACTCGAGAAATCTGTTGAAGAGAAAGAACTTGCACAATGAAGACTACTCATGCGTCCTATGCAGGGGGAACTTGGAGGAACTAACGTATCACCTTTTCTTCGAATGCCTGTTCAGTGAAGCATGCTGGCACAACATAGGAATACAGTAGGACTACTCTACACTTCTTCGATACAATAGCATCTGCCAAATAAGTGATAAGTATCGTACGGGCCTAACTTCATGGAGATATTTGGGATTGCTGCTTGGGAAATTTGGAAGCAAAGAAATGGAAAAATATTTAGAAATGTGCAACCATCAATACCTGGGTGGCAAGAGTGCTTTGTATGACCACTCTTGGCTGTCGGTTCAAAGAAGAAAATAGGATTATAATTATTGACTGGTTGGGCCTAAGAAGAGGTTCCTACCTTAGAAATCTCTCTTAGGACTTTTTTAGTACTGTAACTTTTTCTTTCATTATATATATATATATATATATATAATATGATATGCTGGAGGGGTTCTCCCCTACAGTTTTTGGTCAAAAAAAAACAGCAGAAATGATTCACTGGCCCATTAATCGTGAAATAACTGCTTTCTACACCAGTTCTTCATATCTCAATGCCTGATACGGGAGCAAACGTTAAGACTGATAATCATTCTGAATCGGATGTAGTTCAACCGGTTCAGATGGGATGGTATGAAAGGTTGTGTCTCTTGTAGTGTCTGGTCACAGTTGCCCTCCTCCATCAGGTATGGATACACCTCCATGTGCAGGCCGTTGTTGCCAACGATGTTTTTTTTGAATGAGATTTTTATTCATCCTCATGATAGTTACATTGAGATGATACATCTGTTGGAACTGATTTGACTTAGGATCTACACTACGAACGTCCAACCGAGAGTACTTAGACATAATCAATCACTAACAACAACATTAACCCTTAGGCAAACAATCTAACATGCATCCCATGGACATGGCAGATGGAGTAGAATTAGAGGGAGAGAGGTGAGAGGTGAGGTTACCTTCATAGGGTCCACTTGCGGCCATTGGGCTCAAGTCGATGGTCGCCGAAGATCGCCCTGAAGCAGGGCGACCGGTGGTGCAGGTAGATCGTGACACGGTGGCGGCTCGGTGCAGAGGCGGCGGTGGCGACTAGGGCTTGGTCCTTCCCCTCGCTCTGCACCCTTAGGGATCGGTCTGTTCCAGTAATGTGGGAGAGGTTGAAGACATGATATCAACTCGTGAGCTCACGCCCCAGCCCTCTCCCCTTTTTATTATGACACGTGCGAGAGGGGGCCTCAACCGATAGGAATGGTTGCGCCCCGATCAGGGCGCATAGAGGGAGAAAGAGTCGGGCGGGCTTGTTGCCCCGCGTCCGCTCCTCACGGGAGTCCCGGTTGGACTGGGATCAAACTAACATTCTCCCCCTTGATCTCGGGACAACTTATTTCTTACTTACTTAACTTACTCTTACTAAAACTTATGTATATTTCCTCTTGTTTGACATAAGGGGTACGACGCATCAAAACAGCCATTTACGTATTGTTCGACTCGACGACCACAATATGTCTCACAATTAGAAACAACCTTATACTTAGGTGGCCCCTTAGTATCCAGGATTATATCACAGGCTCTCCCCTAATCTCATGCCGGCTACGTGTTCTCTGAACACGTTGGGTGGAAGACCCTTTGTTAGCGGTTCTGCAAGCATTTGTTTAGTACTTATATGCTCGAGACTAATTGTGTTATCCTGGATCCTTTCTTTCACAACATAATACTTAATGTCGATGTGTTTGGCAGCACCACTCAACTTATTGTTGTGAGAGTATATCACTGTTGGATGATTGTCGCAGTATAACTTAAGTGGTTTGTGAATGTTGTTGACCGCTCTAAGACCGGAAACAAATTTTGAATGTGGCCTATAGGGGGGTGAATAGGCCTTTTTAAGTTTTAGTCCGAACCTGCAACACTTAACAAACTGATCAAATCCCGAGATATCAGACTAGTCCGGTAGAGTGCGGACTGGTCCGATGCGTGTTGACTAGATTGATCAAGTTTTATCAATTATCACGATCCTTGACTGTATGCAGCGGAAATGTACTTGTAGTTGGAGTGTCACACTACTATGAACTAGGATGTAGCACAAGTTAATCTTATATTCAATTTTTCAACGTAATGTAAACAAGATTGATTGAAACCCTAGATAGGTATGAAGGGTAAGAACAATGTGCGCAAAGTAAGAACACAAACTCTTTATCCCGTGGTTCGGTTCCCACAGAGGCAACCTACATCCACGTTGAGGAGTCCACAAAAGGACCGGGTCTTCTCCAACCCTACCCTCATCGGATCGCCACGGAGGCCAATCCTTTTCACTAATCACAAAGGGCAAATAACCGAATTCAAGGGGCCTTCTCACAAGTTAAGGGCTCCCCAAGATTACAAGATGAACACCACCAAGAACACACTCTTAAGATTACAATGAAAACCACAGTAGTGTGTTAGGGAATTAAACCAAGGGCTCAATGAGTGAAGAACCGTGTCTCTCCTTGGATCCAAAGTGTATCCTCAAACGATTAAGCTTTCTTGCGTTGTATTTCATGGAGAGATGAGTTTTCTAGGCTCTTTGAGGGTGTGATGGTGCAGGGTGTCGAGTGATGTGAAAGTTGGGCCATGCACACCTATTTATATGGGGTTCCCAAAAGTTACCGTTAGGGTTTAGAAAGATCGGACTAGTCCGTGGTGGACACCGGACTAGTCCGGTGTGCTGCGTGTAGGAAACCCTAAGTGTCCCAAAATATCGGACTTCTTCGAAGTGAAAGCGGACTAGTCTGATTTGGTTCTAGAAATCTTCGAACTAGTCTGATAAATATCGGACTTGTCCGGATAGGTGAATCCTTAAGTGAATTTGGGGAACAAGTCCGCACTTGGAGGACTTGTCCGATTTAGGTCAGAGAGATTTCGGACAAGTCAGTGCTAACATGGGACTTGTCCGATTGACATCAGAAAGATATCGGACTAGTCCGTGGTGTTACCGGACTTGTCCGATTTCGTGCAACTTGTGAAGTGTTTGGGGGACTAGTCCGCACTGGGGAGGACTAGTCCGATTCTAGTGAGAGAGATATCGGACTAGTCCGTGGTGATATCGGACTAGTCCGGTCGATGAAAACTAGATTGTGTGGACAAGTCCGCATTGTGAGGACTTGTCCGATCTGGTACAGAAAGATATCAGACTAGTCCGTGGTCAGCCGGACTAGTCCGGTCCTGTATAATTTTGTGCAATGTGTGATATTATTTGTGCTTGAGCTCTTGGGGTGTGTTTCCTTGATACAATCCATACACAATGATCTACTACACTTGGTTCTTGAGCTCTTTTCTGCATTGCTCCTCATTCTCCTTTCTTTTTGGCGCTTTGTTCATTCTTTCACTAGAACCTCTGCTTATCTCAACAATGTGGTTAGGATCTCATTTGCTTGTCATAAATAAACCAACACCCACAAGGGATTCCTAGATGCACTTTCAATCTCCCCCTTTTTGGTGACTGATGACAACCAATTGAGATATCACAAAATATGATAAAAAGTTGAGATTTTCATAAAGTGTGCACATATGAGTTTGAAACACATTAAGCAATGAAAACATAAGTCATATGTGCACTCTTTTATGGTGGGATGCAAAACTAAGTATGGATAAACGATAATCATGATGAGAATGACATAATTGAGATCAATATACCAACAACAAGCATATATGTCATTTTTAGAGCAAGATCACAGATTTCAGAAATATTTTCATAAGCAGTTCATAACATTGCATCACAAGACCAAAAGTACCAAAAGAGCATGATATAAGTCTTACAACCTACAAAGAGACAAAATATACAAAAGATAGTTCTCCTCGCAACCTACAGCTAAAACCTAAGACTCCCCTCAATCTCTCCCCCTTTTGAATCAAGACACGAAAAAGAAGGAGAGGAGGGACCTAAGGTCTTCAAGCCTCACTGTCGGTCCTCTCATCGTCTTCATCTTCATTCTCGGGCTGAAGAGGAGGAGGAGGAACGGTTCCACTCGAGTTGCCAATGCCAAAATAGGCAAGCTTGGAGGGAGTCAAGGGCCCGAGCTCGGTGAAATCAGAATCTCCAGAGATGACTGGGGATCCAATGGGATCGATCTCCAGCTTCTGGCAAATGTTTTTGACATTCTCCTTGACATATCGCATATCGGCTTTCCTTGCCTTGTTTAGCTTGTGAGATTTTACATCAGCCTTCTTGCAAGACTGGAAGATGGCTGCCAAGTACTTTAAGATGCCACTTGGTGACCCCTTTGAGGAGGGGCCCTAGTGGCGGGAGCAGCCCTAGCATCTCCACTAGCTCTCACTGGAGCCTCTGCACTGGAAGCAGGAGAAGGAGCAGCTTGAACACTTGCTTGTTGAGGCTTCTGGGGCCTCAAGGGGGTGTGCTCCACATCCTTGATGAACTCGATGCCTGTGAACTTCTCAACCATAAACATCAGGTAGGGGGCATAGCCACAGGATCTGTTCGGCGTGCAAGAGATGTTGACCATGTCGTTCCAAATGTAGTCAAAGACATCAAACTTTCTGTCTTTGCTTATGACCTTCATCAAGGTCCTGAGATATCCCTGAACACTTCCAGCATCCCCATCCTTCGGGGCAATGGTCTTCCTGAGGACTCTGTTTAGCACCATGAAGAAAGGCTTCATGTTCTTGGTGGAAGGTGGGTTGAAAGTTGAGTGGTGTTCATAAAGAAACTTCATCTTGTCCTTCTCAAGGACACCAATGTTGTGAATGATCAAGTTGTCATTGCTGGAGCTATCAAGATGTAGCAATCTTGCAAATTCATCATAGGTAATGGTGTACTTGGATCCATGAGTCATCCAAGTCACCCGCTCTTCCTCATCGCTGGCAAAGTGGCATGTCGCATAGAACTGAGCAATGACCTCACCATTCCAATTATTCCTGAAAGCGAAGAGATCCTTCAATCCATGCCTCTCAACTACCTCGACCACCTCAACAAAAGTTGAGCATCCCTTCCTCTCAAAGTGCGCCCAATCTATCCATTGGTTGCGCACAACTGAGATCTTCATCGGGAGATAGACAGACATGTAAATGTCTGCATGGAAATTACTCCAGAACCTCCCATTAGCAGCCTGCTTGGGTCGGCTGTAACGATCCACATTTCTGAACTTCGCAGCCGTGTCGCTGCCCTTGCCATTGAACTTATCCTCAGCGGGATCTCGGGCCCCTTGCCATGGAGCTGACATCTTGAGGGGGCCAATCGGGCCCGTGGAAATCCCCTTTCCTTTGCCCTTAGCTTGGCGAGAGGTTGCCGAGCTTAGGGCCTGCTGCAGCCGCACCCTTAACTTTTGACACAGGTTTCTTCGCGAGAACCTTGCGTCTAATCTGCGGAGGGGAGGGTGCCGGCTCAGACGGGCGCTCTTGGCGCTTCTTGCCTTGGCCCGTCGGGGACCGAAGCAAGGCTTCTTGGTCCATCTTAGCCTCAAAGTCAGAAAATTCGTCCTTGGAGCTCGACATTTTCTTGAGAATGGATTACACAAGGTATTGGTGAGAATAGATGACAAGGAATTTCATTGAGGAATGAGTAATTAGGGTTGAGTTCAGAAAAAATCGGACTAGTCCGGTGTACAGGTACGGACTACTCTGGGTGACCGAACATGTCCGTATGTGGACCGGACTAGTCTGGTATTTAACCTATAAAACCCTAACTATGAGACAAATGGTGATTCCTAATGCACAAATATCTTAGCATCAATGTAATACATCAAGGAAACATGTATTAGGTGAAGGGAACTAGGCTATTTGATCAACAACGAAGGAAACCACGAATTCTAGGGTTTGGGATGAGATTTTACTAAAAGTCCTTGATTCTTGGAGATGTAGGGGTTGAAGGAGCGGACAAGTCCGTGGTCTTCAATCCCTACACGAAGGAGATCGATTTCCACCCAAACTTGAGGAGTTTTGATGGAGGAATCACCAAATCGCCTTGGGGAGCTCGAGTGAGGAGAGAGAAAGCTTGAGGCAAGTGTGAGGGTGAGGAAGATTAGGGTTCGGCGACGGCTAGGGTTATGGAGACGAAAAATTGGACTTGTCCAAAAATAATCGGACTAGTCCGAACTTTTCCAGAGCCTATATCGGACTAGTCCGTGTTCGGCCGGACTAGTCCGGACTAACAGTCACTCTGCGGACTAGTCTGCATGGGCAGACTAGTCCGGGCGACCACGGACTAGTCCGTGGTCACCATAAAAGAAATGCTTAGCCCATTCGTGTATATTCGAAGGTACTTATTAAGAAAATAGGGAGGCAAAGCAAATCAATTAATCTTGATGAATATGATCAATAAGCATTCAACAATCAAGCAATGATCATAATTCACCAAGATCAAGTAAAAGACATAGTTTTTGGAGAGAATTGAGAAAGATAATTTTTGCAACTCAAACAATATATTTTGAAGAGTTCATACAGGTACGCAAGTTTTCAAGCCACATACCTAGCATCAAGGATGTTGAGTTCATTTCGGAGCTCGCAAAAGCGTTTTTCATCTAGTGGCTTGGTAAATATATCGACTTGTTGCTTTTCGGTGTTGACATGGGAAATGGCTATGTCTCCTTTCATTGAATGGTCTCTCAAAAAGTGATGTCGGATGTCTATGTGTTTGGTCCTAGAGTGCTCAACAGGATTATGGGCAATCTTAATAGCACTCTCATTATCACAAAGGAGTGGAATGCGGTTCATGTTGTAACCGTAATCCCTAAGAGTTTGTCACATCCAAAGGAGTTGTGCAGAACAACTCCCGGCTGCAACATACTCCACTTCGGCCGTGTATAAGGCAATGGAGTTTTGTTTCTTGGAGGACCAAGAAACTAGAGATCTACCTAGGAATCAACATGTACCGGAGGTACTCTTTCTATCTACTTTGCATCCGGCATAATCTGTATCGGAGTGACCAATGAGATTGAATTTGGAACCTTTGGGATACCAAAGGCCTAGGTTGGGTGTACGAACTAAATACCGCAAGATTATCTTTACGGCTGTCAAATGACACTCTTATGGGTTGGCTTGAAACCATGCACACAAACATACACTCAACATATTGTCTAGCCCAGATGCACATAAGTAGAGTAGAGATCCAATCATGGAGCAATATACCTTTTGATCGACATTTGGTCCATCTTCATTGAGATCCAAGTGGCCATTTGTTGCCATGGGAGTCTTTATAGGCTTTGCCTTGTCCATTCCGAACTTCTTGAGTATGTCTTGAGTGTACTTAATTTGGCTTATGAACGTCCCTTCCTTTTGTTGCCTCACTTGGAATCCCAAGAAGTACTTTAGCTCTCCCATCATAGACATCTCAAACCTATCTGTCATAATCTTACTAAATTCCTCACAAAAAGATTTGTTAGTTGAACCAAAGATAATATCATCAACATAAATTTGACAAATAAAGAGATCATTGTCAAAGTTCTTTGTAAACAATGTATAATTCACTTTACTGATCTTAAAACCATTTTCAATTAAGAAATCTCTAAGACACTCATACCAAGCTCTAGGAGCTTGTTTGAGGCCGTAGAGAGCCTTACGTTGTTAGAATGTGAATCCGACAATTCTCCCGGTACTACCATTGGCAGCCCGCAGAGTTTTGTAGTTCGGTTAGGGCGCGCGGAGATTCAGAAGAAGGTGATGATTTGACACAAGTATTTACGTGGTTCGGGGCGCCTAAGCGTAATACCCTACTCCACGGGTGTGTTGTTGTTGTATTGAGCATCTGAGCGCTAGAGTGTCAGAGACTGGAGTGTCTTGAGCTCGTGTGGACGTGTGTGGAAGCCCCCGTGTATCGTTCGGTCAGTCCTTTTATAGTACAAGGACTGGCCGTTATTACATCATCAGCCTGGCCCGACATGTGGCCCTGGCGGTTACTGATGTCTAATACACGGTTAATGTACTTAATTCCCCTTAATAGCGTAGTAATGCCCCTTAATGGTGGTGTTCCTGGTATTAAGGCTCATCCGATCGTGTGTCATTAAGATAGCATTAATGACACCTAATCGGGTCTTGAAGTCTTTAATGTTCCTTGAAGGTCCGAGCCATTGGAGGTCCACCAATCTGTCTGTTGTGGTTGAGGGTCCGGCGGTTGGACGCGTGGTAGCTCCGGAGCTTACTGTCTTGGACGAGTAGGTCCATGTTGTTGTACATGTGTCGGTACCAGAGCTTCCCTCTGTCGGGGGTTAGGTCCGGGGGTGCCACACAAGTATCTAGTCCAGAGCTTTACCATGTATGGAATGTAGCTCTGGTTTAATGATACACGTGGCGGCACTGGTACTAACCATAGAAGGGAGGCAGGTCCGGTCCCGTATGACACGTGGGGCCTTCGGAGGTCTTCAACTCAGACAGGTGGAGTCCTTTGTGCTCTTTGCAGTCCCAAGGGGTATCCGATACGCAGGGTACCGACAGTGGCCCCCTGGGCCCACCTCCGGGAGAGACCTTTTGGATTAAGTCATTCTGCCAGAGGTGGGTCCATCTTTCGATTTTGACGTCGTGTCTTCAAGGATTTTTGGGTGTGCCATTGAGGTGGTGGTTCGCAGTTAAACCACCGCCGCGTGGCATCTTCAGGATATGGCAGGTGAGATCTACGCATGCGGATCTCATGCAATTGAGGGTCGCCGGTTCCCGATACGAAAACCATATCGGTTCCGCGCGCCCTGTCAGGTTGTTGCCCTCGGGTTTCCCGCCTCTCATGATGACAACTGTTTGCCTGGGGTAAGGACCTCGACTTGATCATCAGGGTTGCCCCGGGCCCCCTTGTCATCAGCAGGGTGAAGTTTTTGAACTGTATTGTTGGCCCCTCTGTGGTTTCCATCCAAGCGTTGTGGGGGCTTACTTAAGAAGAAAAGCGTGCACCGTTTGGGGATTCCTTACGCCTTCATTTGAACTTGCGCTCGAATCCTCCTAACTTTCACTTGCTTTTCCTCTCTCGCCCCGCCGTGCTGTGATGGAGTTGGGTCTCCGCAAGAGCCTTCTCACGACCGACGGCGATTTGAAAAGGTCCAGACCTACATGGGGTGGTCCAGCGACTCCTTCAACCACCTGGTCCGCGCCGGCAAGCTCCCGTTCAAGAAGGAGCGCGCTGGTGACATGGTGTACTTCTCCGCATACGCCATGGTGGGACTGATCCCACCTTTCTCCACTTTTCTCTTGATGTTGTTAGACTTCTATGGTCTGCAGCTGTACCACCTTGGCCTCCACTCCATTCTTCTTGTGTCCACATTCATCCACTTCTACGAGATGTGGGTGGGTATTCCCCCCTGAGTCGAGCTTTTTCGTACCTTCTTCACCATCCTCACTACCGGCAAGAGCGATGAGTATCTTGGCTTCTACTACTTTGTGAAGCGCAAGAAGTTCCCTTACAAGTACTTGAGGTCGTTTCCTTCCGGCAAGTGGGACGACTGGAAAAAGGACTGGATTGTCATCACGGCAGAGGAGCACGAGAAGCTAGAGCTGCCTGAAGGCCTCTCCAACGTTGACACTGAAGCCTGGAGTGAAGTTCCGGTGCTATCGGAGGCCTTCAACACTGCCTTGACCAGGATCCGCCAATGTGTGGAAGGAGAAGTGACCCCCCAGGCGGTCTTTTGCAACTTCCTGGTCAACAGGTGGGCTCCGCTGAAGAAGAGGGAGAAGCTCGCATGGGCCCTCAATAGCGTGATGGACGACGACCGGATTAAGACCAGTTTGAAGTCCAACCTGGAAGGCGCAGCTTTGGAGCTTCATTTCAAGAAGTTCCAGCACGACATCGATGTCGAGGGCGACGACTTGACTCTGCCGGCGGCTTTCCTCCCTCTGAACATGGAGGCGGAGTTCAGCAGGGAGCTCCGATGGAAGATGTCGATGCTTGACGACCTCGGTGAAGTTGAGAGGTGTGCGACCACCAAGCTAGCGATCCCCGGAGCTTCCGAGGGTGGCCCTGCCCTGCCGTGAGACAGAGAGCTGAAGTTGTAGGCAAGGGCAAAGAATTGGTTGAGCCCTCCAGCCGAAAGAGGAAGTTGAAGCACTTTGACGGGAGGCCCGTCACACCTGCTGCTTCCGCAACAACTCCTTCTCCCTGGCGGGGGAGGTCTTCGATGGCGACAACCACTCCAGCATCGGCGTCTCCCCGGGACGCCAGCTCCGCCCAGGTGACTCCAGCGCCAGAGCCAGCTAAGGGCTCTAGGTCCGAGGGTCCTTCTCAGTCGAGGGGGGGCCTCAACCAAGACGTCGCTGGTGGTAGCAGCAAGATCCAGAGGGCCTTCCGAAGCTACTACCCCAGTTGCGACTGGGTCGGGCTCCGAGCGTCCGACGAAGAGGTTCCGCGCTAGTTGGAGCGGAAGTCTCCCAAGGTAAATTTGCTTTTTTACCTCATTTGGTTATCTTTTGTTGTAATCATATTTTGAGTTTCTTCGTCCTTCATCCACAGGGTATCCAAGAAAGGAGCTGAAGCTCCGGTTCCTGCGACAACAACTGATGTTGTACAAGCGGAGGCTCCGACTCCAGTTCTAGCGCCACCCCAGGTGGTGGTTGAGGTCGCGGCAGCTCTGGCGCCAGCTGTCGTGGTCCTTGACCTCGACTCATCTCCTGAAGCTCCCATGGTAGCGCCGGACCATGGGAATGAAGACGCACCAGCTCCGGAGGTTCAAGCTCCAATTTTGGATGCTGTGATGATGGACGCTCCGGCCTCAGAGCCGGAGGTAGCTGCAGTTCTGGCCTTAGAGCCGGATGTTGTTGAAGCTCCGGCGGTGGAGATGGTGGTTGATAAAGTTTCGGCACCTGAGTCGGTTGTCGCGGAGGTGTCGGCACCAAAACCGGTGGAGGTCGAAGCGCTGGTGCCTAAACCGGCAGTGGAGGAGGCACCAACACCGGAGCCGGAAGTGGCCTCAGCTCTGGAATCTTCAACGCCTGTTCCGGAGGTGGTGGTTCCGGAGGTACCCGTGCCCGAGCCAGAGTGCCCAGGCGAAGCGACCGGTCCTCTGCCATAGGGAGCAGTTAATGATGACCTGGCGGAGGGACCTTCGGAGCCGACTCTGGAGGTAGGAACTTCCGTTGCAGGACATTCCTCAGTGATGACTGAGGCTACCCCGGAGGGCGGCCCTAATGCCGCGGAAGCTCAGGGGACCACTCTTGTAGAGTGGGACCCGATTTTTTTATGGAGAACCCGCTGGAGCCAGTGGAGAGGACCCCGACAGGTCCAGAGCCAATCCCCTTGTCGTTATCCATCAACAACGCCTGCTCTAGCCTTCGTCAGGTTCAGATGGCCTTTTACCACGACAGCAAGGCCCTCGAGGAGGAGCGCCAAACTCTTAGGAGGTGGCGCAACCGGCTCCAATTCGAGACCAAGCTGGCGCAAACTAGACTGGCTGACGATAAGGAGTGGGTCAAAATGGAGAAGGCCCGGATGGAGTACTGGGGCCAGCTGCTGGACGAGAGGGAAAGCATGGTGCAATCCCTGGACAACCAGTCCCGGGCCATCCACAAACAGGTTGTGGCTGCTAATGAAGCAGCGAATGATCGCCTAGAGAAGCTCAGTGCAATCCACGAAAGCCTCATCAAGCGCCGAGAGGCTCTTGAAGAGTGGGAGAAAAAGATCGAAGATGAAGAGCAAAAACTCCTGGAGCTGCGAGATGACCTTGTGAAGAGGGAGGAGGAGCTCGCTCAGAGGCTGGCTCTGGGTGACAAGAGCCTCGCAAAGCGCACCAAGAAGCTGGAGGAGCTCTATGAGAGCGAGGAGAAGAAGGCTTGGCAGCGGGGACAGGACCTCACCAAGAGGGAGAATGAAGTTGTTGCCAGAGAGAAGAAAGTGTGGGGCCGGGAGAGAGACCTAGTCGACCACCGGAACATGATCCACGTCCGGGAAGAGGAGCTTGCTAAAGTCGAAAGGCAAGTTGCTGAAAAAGATTCAGCAGCACACCAAAGAGGTCAAGCGCCTTGCCCGGGAGGGTTCGGAGCTTGCGGCGACCAAAAGGTCCTTGGAAGAGGTGCAAGGCTCAAGGGCTGCAGAGTCCCAACAAGTATGGGACTTCTTGGGCAAAGCCAATGACGCTCTGACGCTGCTGGGCTTTAGTCCCGTGCGTCCGATGATCCGGAGCCGGAGCTGGACCAGGCGTTGAAGGCGTTGAGATCGGCGGGCAGCAAACTCAACAAGATGGGCGATGTCATCGCGGATCAGTTGGATACTGAAGGAAAATCCCTTGTGCAGAACATCATGGAGTACATGCCGACGTGCTACACAAGTCAGGATCCCCACTTCCCACTAGATCCGGTGCTTGAAGGTCCAATCGACGGAGAGGGAGATGCCGCCAAGGCCAGCATGTCAGAGGTTGCCCAGAAGGTTGCCTCATTCTTCTGTAGGATCTAGGACTTTCTCCTTGTAGCTCCCACTTGTATCTTCTCTTCTTTTCTCCAATTTTGTAATCTCTTGTCCTCGGATGAATGAAATCCGAAAAAATTATGAATTTCATGTTTTGTCTTCAACCTTTGTCTCACTTGGTCCCCTGGTAGATGTATGCAATTTGATTGCGAACATGTATCAAAAGGATGTAACGTTTTGTTGAAGACTTGCATGCTTCGAACTTGTAGAGTGTAGGTCTGAAGTCGTCGACAGCAGGGGCCCCCTGAGGTTGTCAGAGCTTATTAGCTCCGACAGCGACCACTGTCAACACTTAGAGCATCAACAGCAGACCCCGTTGGGGTGTCCTTCTATCATCTTTTCTTCCTATAGACGGCTGGCTCCCTGGATTTATCGGAACTTGATAGCTCCGGTGACGCCTACTATCAATGTTTAAAACATCGACAACGGGCCACCTTAGGGGATGTTGAAGCTTTGATAGCTCCGGCATCATCCACCATCATCATGAGACCTTTATTTTTCCTGCACACTGAAGTCAAGAAAAACAGTAAAATCCATTTCTTATCTATAGCTCATTTGCGGCTTACTAATCTCGAATGAAATTTTTAGGTCGACCGCAATTCTATATACAATCAAGTGCATTTACTTATCTTCTCCAGGTCCGATCGTTTTTTGGACCCACCTTACTCAGGTCTGCTGGGGTGTAGGTAGAGTGGCGTACTTAGGGTGCAGGACCAGGCTAAGTCGATAGCACACTCCGGACCTAGATTGGCTTGGCGTTCAGGCGAGTAGGCCGTTCAACAATGTTAAGACCCAAAAGAATTAACAATGCAACTTGAATTATACATGAATTGTTCAAGCTAAAGTTTCTTGAGAATTGCACAACTTTGTTATAGAAAACAAAGAGAAAAATAAAAAATATTGAGCCTGTACAAAATAAATGCACGTGGAGTCTGTTTTCACATAATGATGTCTTTCATTATAGGTCCGGGGTACAGGGGAAACAAGTACACTCTTAGGGTATGGAACCAGGCTAAGTGTGTTACATTTCTTGTTTGACCCAGGGTAACTAGCTACACTTTTAGTTCTGAGACTGTGTCAAGTGTTGCTTGAACTTTGTGGACCTTCCGGGAAAGGTCCGGCTGTCCCCCCGGAGGGGCTACCCGACTCTCTATAATGATGCTATAACATACATCATATGTAATTACAGACTCACCTTCGTGATATTAAGCGTAGAACTTACGTTGGTGCTCAATGTTCCAAGGATTAGGGAGAGGTGTCCCATCCTCGGTTGCCAAGCGAACGCATCCGGGACGGGATACTTTGATCACTCGAAAGGGTCCTTCCCAGCTGGGGGAAAGTTTGTTTAACCCTTCTCGAGTTTGTATTCTCCATAGCACCAGATCGCCTTCCTCGAGTTGTTGGTTATGCACGTGCCTTTGGTGATAGCGCCGGAGCGCTTGGCGGTATTGTGCATTTTGAACAGCTGCTCGGCACCTTCCCTCTTCAACGAGGTCAAGGTCTTCACGCCGGAGCTAGTCCTGCGTGGCTTCATCGGAGGTCCGGACCCGGAGTGACCCCAAGGTGATTTCCGGAGGAAGGACTGCTTCAGCTCCGTACACCAGGAAGAATGGTGTCTCTCTAGTTGACCAGTTTGGAGTTGTCCTGTTGGCCCACAAGGTGGGCGGAAGCTCTTCAATCCAGTTGGCTCCATGTTTTTTCAGGCGCTCATATGTGTGTGTCTTGAGTCCTTTTAGGATTTCTGCATTTGCTCTCTCGGCTTGGCTATTGCTTGCTGGGTGAGCTACGGAAGCGTAGCTGACTTGGATGCCGAGGTCTTCGCAATATCCTTGGAATGCAGAGCTTGTGAATTTGGGTCCCATCGTCAGTTATGATCTTGTTTAGGACTCCAAATCTGCATACTATGGACTGCAAGAAATTGATAGTTGATTGCTTGTTTATTGTCACAATTGTAGTTGCTTTCGGCCACTTGGTGAACTTGTCGATGGCGACGTACAAGAACTTGTAACCTCCGACGGATCTTGGGAATGGTCCCAAGATATCCGTCCCCCACACAGCGAATGGCCATGTAGGAGGTATCATTTGTAGAGGTTGAGCTGGTGTGTGAATTTGCTTCGCATGAAACTGGCATGCTTCACATTTCTTCACTAGCTCAGTTGCATCCTGGAGTGCTGTAGGCCAGTAAAAACCATGCCGGAAGGCTTTACTGACCAACGTGCGGGAAGACGCGTGATTCCCACACTCACCTCCATGGATTTCAGCGAGGAGCTCGCAGCCTTCTTCCCTTGTAATGCACCACATTAGGACGCCGTTGGCACCACGCCGGTAGAGATCCCCTTCTACCAGTGTGTATCTTTTTGCCAATCTGACTGTCCGGTCAGCAGATACATTATCTTCAGGAAGGATGTTGTCTTTCAAGTAGCTCCGAATCTCCGATATCCATGCATCGGAGCTAACTTGAGCTTTTGAGTCTTGCGTGCTGGGTTGCTCGGACCTTCCAGCAGCACCTACGACCCTTGATGGATGCCATGGTAACAGGGCCATCGGGACCGCTAGCTTCGAGGTGCTGATCTCGCCCCCTTCGCTCAGTTCGGTAGGCTGAGCTGTTGGTCTTGAAAATCTCCGGACGAAGGTTCTGTCGGGAACCGGAGCTCCAGGGAAGCTTTTGTTGAGAGTTCGTCAGCTTCAGCGTTGTTGAGACGCTGAACATGGCAAAGATCCAGGACTTCGAAATCCTTCTGAAGCTTCTGGACTTCAAGTAGATATGCAGCTAGTTGAGGGTTGTTGCAGTAGCATTCACCTTTGACTTGTTTTATAATGAGCTGTGAATCACCCTTTACCAATAGCTGCTTGACACATGTTGTTGGTCGCCTTGAAGTCAAGGTGAACCATGTATTTAACCTTCTCCCCAGTCGGAGCGAGGAGAAGGATTCCAGCTCCGGCCCCCTGCTTCTGCACAGAGCCGTCGAAGTAGAGAGTCCAGTGAGGCTTGGTGAAGACCAGAACCTTGGGTTTTGACTTTTACTCACTGGGGCCCCCAGGGTTTGATGGAGAGGGGGTCCATTCCACCACGAAGTCTGCCAATGCTTGACTCTTGATCGCTTGTCTTGGGTCGAATTTGAGATCGAACCCAGCCAATTCCGCTGCCCACTTTGCAATGTTCCCAGTAGAGTTGGGATTATGTAAGATTGCACGCAGTGGATAAGAGGTTACCACTAAAATCTTGTGAGCTTGGAAGTAGTGACGAAGCTTCCTAGAGGCAATAAGAACTGCATAGAGCAGCTTATGCACCTCTAAGTATCGAGTCTTGGCGTCATGAAGTACTTCGCTGATGAAGTACACTGGGCGCTCGATTGTCCGAACCCTCCCAGAGGGGCCCAGAGCTTCCTCTTCATCAACATGGACCCTCCCCGAGGGGTCCGGACCTTGTTCAGGGACCTCCAGGTTCTTACTAGAGGAACACGGAGCTTCTTCTGAAGTGACCCGGACCTTCTCGGAGGGGTCCGGATCTTCTTGTTCAGCAACAATAACTCCTCCATTTGAAGGAGGTTGATCCTCTAGCGTTTCACCTTGAGGATCTAGGTCTGGGAGCTGGGATCCAGACTCGCCTTCAGGTAGTTCTGGACCTTCCCGGAGGAGTCTGGACTCCTGAACTAGAGATGGTTCTGGTCTTTCCGCAACCAGGACCATGCTGACAACGTCGTCAGTTGCCGAAATGTAAAGCAGAAGTGGCTCACCAGGATCAGGAACTATCAAAGTTGGTAGAGTGGTAAGGAGCTGCTTTAGCTCTTGGAAAGCCTTTCCTGCTTCTTTAGACCATTGGAATGGTCCGGACTTCCTCAATAACTTGAAGAAGGGTAGTGCCCGTTCTGCCAGTCTTGAGATGAACCGGCTGAGGACAGCTACACTGAATAGTCAGCTTCTGGACATCCTTGATGCGGGCTGGTGGCCGCATGTCTTCAATAGCTTTAATCTTCACCGTATTTGCCTCTATTCCTCGGTGGTTTACCAAGAATCCAAGAAGCTTTCCGGAGCTAACCCCGAAGACACACTTGTCTGGGTTTAGCTTTGTGCGTGTGATTCGCAACTTGTCGAAGACAGCTTGCAAGGTGTCAAGAAATGACTCTTTGTTTTTGATCTTGACGATGATGTCATCGACGTACACTTCCACTACATCTCTGATGAGCTCTCCAATCATTTTGTACATAGCTCGCACAAACGTTGAAGCAGTGTTTTTGAGACCAAATGGCATGGCAGTGTAACAATATAATCCATCTACTGTGGTGAAGGAAGTATGCTCTTCACCTTCCCTAGACATTCTGATTTGATGATACCCAGAATATGCATTCAGGAAACGCAGTAATTCACACCCGGAGGTGGAATCCACTATCTAATCTTTTCTAGGTAGTGGGAATGGATCCTTTGGACATGCCTTATTCAGTGTAGTGTAGTCGATACACATCCGAAGCTTCCCGCTGGCCTTAGGTACAACGACTGGGTTTGCCAGCCATTTTGGGTGGAAGACTTCTCGGATGAATCCAGCTTCGAGCAACTTCTTCACTTCTTGACATATGAAGTTTTGTCGCTCTACTGATTGCTTTCGAGGCTTCTGATGTACAGGCCGAGCGTCGGGATAAATCTTCAGATTGTGCTCAATCACTTCCCTAGGGATCCTAGACATTTGTGACGGTTGCCAGGCAAACACGTCGACATTAGCCTGGAGGAAAGTGATGAGCGCGAGTTCCTATTTGTCGTTCAGACCTTCCAATATATGAGTGGTCTGAGCGGCGTCGGAACCAATTTGGACGACTTTGATGGGAATGTCGGTGTCGCCGCTTGGTTGCACACGAGGTGCGGAGGTTGAGCCTCGATGACGGATGCTCGGGGGCTTCAGAGCTTGCTCCTTTCCGGATTTTTCCTCTTGCGCCGTAGCAAGCACGTGGAGTTCTTCCAGGGCAGTAACTCTGGCAGTGCGATCTCCGCGGATCCGAAGAACGCCTGAAGCTGTTGGCATCTTCAACACCAAGTAGCCATAATGAGCAGCAGCCATGAATTTGTACAAAGCTGGCCTGCCCAAGATGGTGTTGAATGGCAAGTTGATTTGTGCCACGTCGAAGACCAACTTCTTAGTCCTGTAATTATCTTGAGTCCCGAAGTTCACCGGGAGAATAATGGCATCGAGTGGGGTTATGGCCCCCGGACCTACTTCGAAGAAAGGTCGTGAGGGGCGAAGATCAGCGGGTCAGAGCTGAAGCTTGACAAAAGCTTCGAAGCTTATGAGGTTCAACCCCGAACCTCCGTCCACCATTACATGATGGAGATGGATGTTGTTGATGGTCAGAGATACCATCAGTGGAAGTTGGCCAGCTCCAATCATGTTCCGAGGGCAGTCTGAAGCATCAAAGGTGATGGCAGTATCCATCGACTTCCGAAGAGGCTCCGCCCTGGCGGTGGGAGCTACAGAGGCCATGTCCCGCCGTATTGTCTTGAGGACACGACGGGAGGTGATGTCCCATGAACCACCAAAGATGGTGTTCATGGTCTTCTGACGCTCGTTGTCAGAGACATCAGAGTCATCGTCGACAGAGGTGTAAACAACCTTCAAGACCTTTTTGGGGTCTTAAAAGCCAAACTCCTCTTCAGCCAGAGCTTCGTCGACTTTTTGTTTTCCTTTCCTTTGACGGAAAGGAGCTTCTTCCCGGTGCTTGTTGTAGCGCTCGGCGAGGTATTGGACCTCTCGGCAGCCTTTCAGGTTGTGGCTGTTCGTCCTGTGTATGGGACACCACATCTTGGAGCTGCCACCGTCTTCACACGACGGCCAAGGTCGTTTCTCGGGGCGTGGCCCCCGGCCACCCAGAGCTGCAGCAGCTGCAGCAGTAGGTGTGCCGGCCGACGGCTTCTTCTTGTTGTTGGACTTTTTCTTCTTCTTGCCACTCCCGGAGGTAGTGGCTTCACCCTTGTGTGCCAAGCTGAAGAGTTTCGTGACACTGGTGACTTCCTTGGTCGCCAGCTTCTCCAGCATTTTCTTGTCTCAAACGCCCTGTCTAAATGCTACAATAACAGAAGCACTTGAGATAGAAGGAATGGTATTTCGTACCTGGGAGAACCTGTGGATGAAAGATCGCAGGGACTCTCCCCCCTTCTGCTTGACAGCAGAAAGGTCCAGTTCCGTGCCTGGTCGGGTGTATGAGCTCTCGAAATTGGCGGTGAACTATTGGCACAACTCCGCCCAACTGTTGATGGAGTCAGGCGGAAGGCTCATGAACCAAGACCTAGCGGTCCCAGTCAAAGCCACGGGGAAATAATTGGCCATCAAGGCCTCATTTCCCCTAGACGCAAGGATAGCGGTGGATTAGATTTGAAGAAATTCGGCGGGGTTAACAGTCCCGTCAAATTTCTCCGACAGGTGAGGCCGGAACTTCTGCGGCCATCTGACCATGCGTAGGTGCATGGCCAAGGCAGAACAACCTCATCCTACTCCCTCAGGAGCAGGGATGTCCCGAGCCTCTCGCCTCCCGCGAGCACGCTCGATGTGGACACGACCATCCTGTTGATGGTAACGGTGATCGAGCTCTGCCCGGAGGTCATGAGTCGAAAGCCTCGTTATCGTGTGAGTACGTCGCACCCCGGAAGGCAGCGACGTCGCCTGTTGGGATGCAGCACGCCTCCTGTGCTGTGAAGTGTGCAGACCAAGTCTACCCGACAAGGTCCGATGCTGCGATTGGGCCCGCCCCGAGGGGGGAGGACCTTGATTGCTGATGCGATCGGGTGCTGCTGCAACCAAATGATCCACATCAGCTCTCCACTGCTCCATTGCACCCTGAGATGCTCCTGGAGGCGGTGGATGTTGGAGAAGAGCACGCGCAGCTTGAAGCGCATGTTCAGGGTTGTTGTTCGCCGATGCAGTGATTGACGCGGACGCCCCATCTCGCTGTCCAGTTTGATTTGCCGGTGCGGACAGTGGCGGTGGTGGCATGACTCCTGCTGGAGCCACAACACCTGCTGGCTGTTGCATGTTGTAGGGATTCCTCCAGCAGGTTGCACAGTGTGGTTGCTGTTGGACGATCCAGCAGCAGAGTTCACCATCTTTGAATCTCAGGCACTAGCCCCTACCCGGCGCGCCAGCTGTCTGAGTGTGAATCCGGCAATTCTCCCGGTACTACCGTTGGCAGCCCGCGGAGTTTTGTAGTTTGGTTAGGGCGCAGGGAGATTCAGAAGAAGGTGATGATTTGACACAAGTATTTAAGTGGTTCGGGTCGCCTAAGCATAATACCCTACTCCATGGGTGTGTTGATGTTGTATTGAGCGTCTGAGCGCTAGAGTGTCAGAGACTAGAGTGTCTTGAGCGCGTGTGGACGTGTGTGGAAGCCCCTGTGTATCGTTCGATCAATCCTTTTATAGTACAAGGACTAGCCGTTACATCATCAGCCTGACCCGACATGTGGCCCTGGTGGTTACTGATGTCTAATACACGGTTAATGTACTTAATTCCCCTTAATAGCGTAGTAACGCCCCTTAATGGTGGCGTTACTGGTATTAAGGGTCATCCGATCGTGTGTCATTAAGATAGCATTAATGACACTTAATTGGGTCTTGAAGTCTTTAATGTTCCCTGAAGGTCTGAGCCATTGGAGGTCCACCAATCCGTCTGTTGCGGTTGAGGGTCTGGCGGTTGGACGTGTGGCAGCTCCGGAGCTTACTGTCTTGGACGAGTAGGTCCGGTGCTGTTGTACACGTGTCGGTACCGGAGCTTCCCTCTGTCGGGGGTTAGGTCCGGGGGTGCCACGCAGGTATCTAGTCCGGAGCTTTCCCATGTATGGAATGTAGCTCTGGTTTAACGATACACGTGGCGGCACTAGGACTAACCATAGAAGGGAGGCAGGTCCAGTCCCGTATGACACGTGGGGCCTTCGGAGGTCTTCAACTCAGACAGGTGGAGTACCTTTGTGCTCTTTGTAGTCCCAAGGGGTATCCGGTACGCAGGGTACCGACATACGCAATTTAAAGACGTGGTTGGGGAACTCTTCATCTTCAAATTCGGGGGGTTGCTCCACATACACCTCCTCCTTGATTGGTCCGTTGAGGAAGGCGCTTTTCACATCTATTTGATAGAGCTTGAAACCATGGTGAGTAGCATATGCAAGTAATATTCTAATAGACTCAAGTCTAGCTATGGGAGCAAATGTTTCATCGAAACCTACCCTTCAATTTGTGAATACCCTTTGGCCACAAGTTGTGCCTTGTTCCTTGTCACCACCCCATGTTCGTCTTGTTTTTGCGGAAGACACATTTGGTGCCGATGACGTTGAACTTGGGTCTTTTGACTAGTTCCCACACCTCGTTTCGTTTGAAGTTGTTGAGTTCTTCTTGCATGGCCACTACCCAATCCAGACCCTTCAATGCATCCTCAACCCTGCGCGGTTCCAAAAAGGATACAAACGAATAATGCTCACAAAAATTAGCTATGCGAGATCTAGTAGTTACTCCCTTTTGGATATCATCGATGATGTTATCGATTGGGTGATCCCTTAGGACGCATTGGTGTACTCTTGGGTGTGGCACTTGCGGTCTTGAATCTTCATGGTCATCTTCTTCTCCCCCTAGAAGGTTGCCCTCATTGACTTGTTGATCATTTTTGTCTTCTTGAGGTTGATCTTGTATGGAAGCTCCCCCTTGATCATTGGCCTCCTCTTGTTGTTCATCTTCCTCATGCATATGTAGAGGTGGTTCTTGTGGTCGAACTTCGCCCAATGCCATTCTTCTCAGTGCTTGGCAAGGAGCTTCTTCTCTTTCTAGCACACATGGATCAGCTTGCTCCTTTTGGGAGCCGTTAGTTTCATCGAACACTACGTCACGTGTTACTTCAACAAGTTCGGAGGTATTGTTGAAGACACAATAGGCGTAATAGTTTGAATCATAACTAAGCAAGAAACCTTCATCGGACTTTGAAGCAAACTTTGAAGTCCTAGGCTTCTTGTTCAAAATATAGCATTTAGAACCGAAGACACGAAAATAAGAAATATTTGGCTTGTTACTGGTGAGTAGCTCATAGAATGTCTTCTTGAGTAGTCGATGAAGATAAAGTCGATTTATGGCATGGCAAGCGGTGTTAACCACTTCCGCCCAAAATCGATCCGAGGTCTTGTACTCATCAAGCATTGTTCTTGCCATCTCTATAAGAGTTCGGTTCTTCCTTTCGGCAACTCCGTTTTGTTGAGGAGAGTAAGGTGCTGAAAACTCATGCTTTATGCCTTCTTTGTCTAGGTACACCTCAACTTGGGTGTTCTTGAACTCTGTTCCATTGTCGCTTCGAATGTTCTTGATCGTCAATGAATATTCATTTTGAGCACGCTTGAAAAACTTCTTCAAGGTTCCTTGAGTTTCTATCTTATCATGCAAAAAGAAAACCCAAGTGAAGCGTGAAAAGTCATCAACAATCATTAAACTATATTTGTTACCGCCGATGCTTATGTAAGCAATTGGACCGAAAAGATCCATGTGAAGTAGCTCGAGCGGTCTTGTTGTAGTCATGACGTTCTTCGCGGGGTGAGGTGCTCCAACTTGCTTTCCGGCTTGGCACGCACTACAAGGTCTGTCTTTCTCAAAAACAACATCCTTCAAACCTCGGATGTGATCACCCTTGATGAGTTTTTGAAGATTCCTCATACTAACATGCGCTAGTCGTCTATGCCACAGCCAACCCATGTTGGTCTTTGCAATCAAGCATGTGTCAAGTCCGGCTTTATCTTTGTTGAAGTCAACAAGGTAAAGCTTTCCCTTTAACATACCCTTGAATGCAATGGAACCATCACTCCTTCTAGAGACGGTCACACCCTCATTAGTGAACAAGCAATTATAACCTTTGTCACATAATTGAGATATGGACAGCAGGTTATAATATAAGGAATCAACATGTAACACATGAGAAAGAGTATGTTGAGATGATATGGCAATTTTACCAGTACCGAGCACCTTTCCTTGACTATTGTCTCCAAAATAGATGACCTCATTTGGATCCTCATTTTCTTCATATTCAACGAACATCCTTCTTTCTCCGGTCATATGGTTGGTGCAACTACTGTCTAGCACCCATTTAGATCCACCGGAGGAGTATGCCTACAAAAACAAATCATGCCTTGGTTTTAGGTACCCAAGCTTGCTTGGGTCCTTGGAGGTTAGTTACAAGAGATTTGGGCACCGACACATGAGACTTGGTGTTCCCATGGCGTGGCCCAACATAATGAGCATAAACTTTACCAAAAGTACTTCTCGTTAGAACATAAGATGCATCAAAAGTCCTGAATAATAGTTGTTGTTGTTCATATAGAGGACTAGTCCGGGAAATCGGACTTGTCAGGAGGACCGGACTAGTCCGGTGATCATATGTGTTCAATGTGTTAACTTTGGACTTTCCAGCTTGAGAGGGTTTTCCCTTTACAAATGCAATGCTTTCCTTGTTATTTTTATGGCTTCTGACATATTGCTTTTCACCATAAGAATAAACAATGCCATATTTGACATTAGGAGGTCTTGTCACTAAGTATGCACTACGTGCATATTTGATCTCCTCCTTGTCAAATATGCCATTTTGGGAAGGATGCTTGTCCTTGGTAGAGGTTGACTTGTCTTTCAAGCTAGTGTCAGTTTTAAGTGGTTGAGAAGGTGAGCTTGAAGAGGATGAAGGGTCACTTTGTTTGAGTGACTCAACTTGTACCTCAAGGATCTTGTTAACCTTGATTAGGTTAGCAAGTTCGTCCTTGATTGTAGCATTTGAGTCGCTTAACTCCAAGAAAGCTTCCTTGCTTGAAACTAACTCAAGCTCTAGTGACTTGCTTTGCTCCTTTTCAAGTTCAAGAAGCTTGTCAAGTTCAAGATATTCCTCCTTTTGGGAGATAATCATATCTTCTTGAAGGTTTATCAACTTCTCCTTCTCAACAAGCTGATCAAGTAAAAATTTCATTTTCGCAGCTGTTTTCTTATCTAAGCCAATGAGCATATCTTCATTATCACTAGCAATTTCACTGTCACTAGAATAGGAATGCAAAGAAGAGGTTTTGGTTGTTACCTTTCGTTTACCTTTGTTTGCCATGAGGCAAGTATTGTTGCCCTTCCATGCACCTAGAGTTGGGAAGAGGGTGGACTTCTTGGATGTCTTCTTGATGGTTATGCTAGCCATCTCTTCTTCCTCTTCTGATGAGGACTCATCATTTGAGTCCCACTCCTTCCCTAGATGCGCTTGTTCATCTTGTTTCTTCTTCTTGAAGAATTTCTTGGGTTGAGGTATTGTTTCCTTCGTTTTCTTCTTGTTTTCTTCGTATGGGCAATCAACTATAAAGTGGTCATATTCACCACAGTTATAGCATGCCCGCCTCAACTTTGGTCTTGACTTCTCTTTATACTTTCCTTCACTTGATTTCCCCCCTTGTCTTTTCTTCATCATTTTCTTAAATCTCATCATGAAGAGGATCATGTCCTCTTCGTCGATGTCGGTGCTCTCGTCATCGCTGTCCTCTTCTTGTTGAGCTTCTTGAGCTTCTTTAGACAAGGGCTTGCAAGTGGACTTCAATGCGACCCCTTTCTTCTTTGCCGAGCTGAGGTCGGCAATCTACTTGACATGCTTCACTTGCTTTTCCATCATCTCGAAATTGATGATCTTCCCAAGCAACTCATCTGGGGTCATTTTCTTTTACCCAGAGCTTTCTCTGATCATCAAGCACAAGGTGACATTGTGGGGCATGAAAGCTCTAAGAATGAGCTTCACCACCTCGTGGTCGTTCCACTTCTTGCTTCTGTATGCTCGAACCTTATTGATGAGCATATTTAGCCGGTTGTACATGTCTTGTGGCGACTCATATTCTTCGATGGCGAATCTTCCCAATTCGCCTTCGATCATTTCGATCTTTGCCTCTCGCACATGAAGATCGCCTTCATGTGCGGTTTGTAATGTATCCCATATTTCTTTTGCAATCTCGAGCCCATCCACCTTGGTGAACTTGTCCTGACTAAGTGATGAGGTGATGACTGCTGCAGCTTGGGCATTTCGATGAATTGCTTGCTCTTGGCTAGGCGTGAGCTCCTCATCATCGTCGGGGATATCTATTCCTGTAACCACAATGTGCCACAATCTTGGATTGAGTGAGATCAAATTCATTTTCATGTTTTGCCTCCACATTGAGTAGTCATTGCCATCAAAGTGTGGGCCTTTTCCAAGTGGAATAGATAGGTAGTGATTATTGCTAGAATGAAGATGATCGTAGTTGAAAGGATATCGAGAGTAGTCGATGTGACTACTCCCCTTCTTCTTCTTCTTCTCGTCTTTGATCTTCACTTTTCCCTTGGAGAGGGTTTTCTTTCTTAGGAGCGCCTTGAGTTCTAGTGTCTCCTCATCGTCATCCTCGAAGTCTTGAATGGCCTCGAGGAGCCTCTCCAATTTTTTGTTCTTTTCTTCTTCAACCTTCTCTTGATTGATCCTCTTGTGTACGTCCTTCATGTCCGACATGTTTTCTTCGAGCGATTAGTCTCCTTTTGAAGAGTCCTGCTCTGATACCAATTGAATGTGGCCTAGAAGGGGGGTGAATAGGCCTTTTTAAGTTTTAGTCGGAACCTGCAACACTTAACAAACTGATCAAATCCTGAGATATCAAACTAGTCCGATAGAGTGCGGACTGGTCCAGTGCGTGCAGACTAGATTGATCAAGTTTGATCGATTATCTCGATCCTAGACTGTATGCAGCGGAAATGTACTTGTAATTGGAGTGTCACACTACTATGAACTAGGATGTAGCACAAGTTAATCTTATATTCAATGTTTTAACGTAATGTAAACAAGATTGGTTGAAACCCTAGATAGGTATGAAGGGTAAGAACAATGTGCGCAAAGTAAGAACACAAGCTCTTTATCCCGTGGTTCGGTTCCCACAGAGGCAACCTACATCCACGTTGAGGAGTCTACAAAAGGACCGGGTCATCTCCAACCCTACCCTAGTCGGATCGCCACGGAGGCCAATCCTTTTCACTAATCACAAAGGGCAAATAACTGAATTCAAGGGGCCTTCTCACAAGTTGAGGGCTCCCCAAGATTACAAGATGAACACCACCAAGAACACACTCTTAAGATTACAATGAAAATTACAGGAGTGTGTTAGGGAATCAAACCAAGAGCTCAATGAGTGAAGAACCGTGTCTCTCCTTGGATCCAAAGTGTATCCTCAAAGGATTAAGCTTTCTTGCATTGTATTTCGTGGAGAGATGAGTTTTCTAGGCTCTTGGAGGGTGTGACGGCGCAGGGTGTCAAGAGATGTGAAAGTTAGGCCGTGCACACCTATTTATATGGGGTTCCCAAAAGTTACCGTTAGGGTTTAGAAAGATCGGACTAGTCCGTGGTGGACACCGGACTAGTCCAATTTGCTGCGTGTAGGAAACCCTAAGTGTCCCAAAATATCAGACTTGTCTGAAGTGAAAGCGGACTAGTCCGATTTGGTTTTGTAAATCTTCGGACTAGTCCGATGAATATCGGACTTGTCCGGATAGGTGAATCGCTTAATGAATTTGGGGAACAAGTCCGCACTTGGAGGACTTGTCCGATTTAGGTCAGAGGGATTTCAGACTAGTCCGTGCTAACATTAAACTTGTCCGATTGACATCAGAAAGATATCGGACTAGTCCGTGGTGTTATCGGACTTGTCCGATTTCGTGCAACTTGTGAAGTGTTTGGGGGACTAGTCCGCACTGGGAGGACTAGTCCGATTCTAGTCAGAGAGATATCAGACTAGTCCGTGGTGATATCGGACTAGTCCGGTCAGTGAAAACTGGACAGTGTGGACAAGTCCGCATTGTGAGGACTTGTCCGATCTGTTACAGAAAGATATCATACTAGTACGGGGTCAGTCGGACTAGTCCGGTCCTGTATAATGTTTTGCAATGTGTGAGATTATTTGTGCTTGAGCTCTTGGGGTGTGTTTCCTTAACACACTCCATACACAATGATCTACTACACTTGGTTCTTGAGCTCTTTTTCGCATTGCTCCTCATTCTCCTTTCTTTTTGGCGCTTTGTTCATTCTTTCACTAGAACTTGTGCTTATCTCAACAATGTGGTTAGGATCTCATTTGCTTGTCATAAATCAACCAAAACCCATAAGGGATTCCTAGATGCACTTTCAAATTTCTTAAGCCAAGATGCCTGTCTTGTGGCCTCATAGCAAGCTATAAACTAAGCATACATTGTGGACGATGTAATTATTGTCTGTTTGGAGCTTTTCCACGATATGGCTCCATTCGCGAGGGTGAATATGTAGCTTGATGTAGATTTCTTAGTATCCACACAACTCATGTAATCTGAATCTGAATACCCCACTATTTCTACTTATTCTGACTTACTATACTTTAACATGAGGTTCTTAGTGCCCTGTATATATCTTAGTGGTTTCTTAACAGCTTTTCAGTGGTCTGGCCCTAGATTACTTTGATATCTGCCAAGCATCCCAGTCACAACTGCTAAGTCTGGACGTGTACAAACTTGAGCATACATTAAGCTTCCGACAGTAGAAGCATATAGAATTCCTCTCATCTGATCAATCTCATACTGATTCTTAAGTGATTGCAATTCTGAGAATCTGTCGCCCTTAACTATTGGAGCAGGCGAGGGCTTACAGGCGTGCATACCGTACTTTCTAAGTACGCTTTCTAAGTACGCCTTCTGAGATAATCCTAATACCCCCTTAACGCGATCTCGGTTGAATCTCAACTCCTAGAACATAGCAGGCTTCACCTAAATCCTTCATATCAAAATTTGAGGATAAAAAATTCTTAGTCTCTAAGAGTAGGTTGACATTACTACTAGCTAATAGTATGTCATCCACATAACAAACTAAGAAAATGAACTTTCCATTCTTAAACTTAGCATAAATGCAATTATCCTCCTCATTTTCTTTAAACCCAAACTTTCTAATTGTCTCATCGAACTTGAGGTACCATTGCCTTGAAGCTTGCTTAAGTCAATAAATGGACTTCTTCAAGTGGCATCCCATATGTTCCTTACCCTTAATGACAAAACCTTTCAGTTGTGTCATATAGACGTCCTCATAAAGATCCCCATTGAGGAACACCATCTTCTCATCCATTTGATGCAATTCTAAGTCGTAATGTGCTACTAATGCCATGATGATTCGAAACAAATCCTTAGATGACAAGGAGAAAAGGTCTCATTGTAGTCAATACCCTCCCGTTGAGTGAATCCTTTAGACACAAGTCTAGCCTTATACTTTTCGATTTTCCCATTGGAGTCACGCTTAATCTTGTAGACCCATTTACAGCCTACTGTTTTGGTTCCTTTAGGAATCTCTACTAAGTCCCAGACCTTGTTGGCACTCATGGAGCTTATTTCATCTTCCAAGGCTTTACGCCATTCAGACGACTGAGGTCTTCTCATGGCATCCTCAAAAGAGGTGGGGTCATCCTCAATCTGAATTTCCTCACTTAAGTACAACTGATAGTCACTTGGAATTGCCGATCGTCTTACTATTTGTGATCTTCTTATTTGCCCATCATCTGACGGTGGAGGCTGTTGTGGAGCTTCGTTTGGTTTGACCACTTCCTCAATGGGTGTGGAAGGTGGGGCTTCCCTTATTTCTGATGTGGTCGATGGAGGCTCAACAACAGGCAGTGCATCACTAGCGACAGGCGCCAGTGATGCAGCGGCAACAGGTAGGGAGAAATGGGGCTCTTGAGTCATCGGAACAGGTAAACTAATTCGTTCCTCCTCAGGGTCTACCTCTCGCCTTACCATGCTCCCCTTGATCATAGTGTCTTCTAAGAACACGACATGTCTTGTCTCAATAAACATAGTGTGTCTACCTGGACAATAGAATCTAAAGCCCTTACTCTTTTCAAGATAGCCAATAAAATGGTAACTGATTGTTCTAGAATCCAGTTTACTTAAGTTCAGGTTGAACATCTTAGCCTCAGCTGGACATCCCCACACATATAGATAGTTTAGTGAGGGCTTACGTCCAGTCCACATCTCATACGGTGTCTTAGGTACTGACTTAGATGGAACACGGTTAAGTACGTGAATGGCGGTCTTCAAGGACTCCATCCACAAGCTAATTGGAAGTGTAGAATAGCTTAACATACTTCTTACCATGTCCATAAGCATACGGTTTCGCCGTTCTACTACACCGTTCTGCTGAGGTTCGCCCAGTGTAGAATATTGGGCTACTATGCCATTTTCTTGTAAAAATCTCGCAAAAGGTCCAGGAACATGGCCATAAGGGGTGTGTCGACCGTAGTATTCGCCTCCATAGTCAGACCTTACTACTTTAATCTTAACATCGTGCTAATTTTCTACTTCAACCTTAAATATCTTAAACTTATCCAACACTTCAGATCGCTCCTTGATTGGATAAATATAGCCATAATGACTAAAGTCATCTGTGAATGTTATGAACGAATCATAACCATCTACTGATGTTACGGGAAAAGGCCCACAAATGTCTATGTGGATTATTTCTAAGACTCCCGTGCTATGTATGGCATTTTTCTTAATAGTCTTGGCGAATTTTCCTTTAATGCAATCGATGCATTCCTCAGAATCTGAAAAGTCTAAGTGTGCAAGAATTGATTGAGATACTAATAGTTTGATCCTCCCCCTCGAAATATGGCATAAACGACAATGTTGTAATTTCAACGAAGTATCTAAATCGCTTCTTTTGCGCTTACTACGTCTTAAGTCGTTCTTAGACGAAACTTGATCATCACTTATAGCATACACATTCTTGTGAGTGGACAATAAGTAAAGAATGTATTGTCGGAAGGCAAGACCAACAATCTTATTATTATAACTAATAGAACACTTATCATTACCAAAATAACAAATGTATCATGAATCATCCAAACACGAAACTGAAATCAAGTTCCTTTCTCATGAAGGGACATAAAGAACATTATTTAGCCTAAGTACAATGCTGCTAATCAATCTAAGAGATAAATCTCCAATGGCTTCGGCTTCGGCTTCACGCTCATCTGCCACCTTAATCACTCTTTCCTTTCTTCTTATAGTTCTCATCGTACTTAATGCCTGCATAGAATTGCAAATGTGCACAGTCGCACCTGAGTCAATCCACCAAGTGGATCGTGAATAATTCACATATAAGGCCTCATTCACAAAAGTAATTAAATCATTACCTTTCTTAGCACACCACTTAATGAATCCAATGTAGACCTTCTGATAATGCTCAGTTGACTAACAGAATAGACACTTATCTTTGTCCCTCTTCTGTGGAGACTTGCCTTTGTACTTATTAGCTCAACTGGAGCCAGAAGCCTTGAAGGAAGGTGGTTCGGGATAAGCAAAGTATATATTTGCTTTCCCTTACCCTTAGAGTTAGCCAGATTAACATAATCAGCACCCTTAGAGCTCTTAATGCGTTCCTCTTCCTGAACGCACATAGCAACAACCTTATCAATGTTCCAAGTCTCAGGGAGTGAGTTATAATTGACCACAAAGGCCTCAAACTCCTTAGGAAGAGAACTGAAGATGAAATAAATAAGCATCTCATCTGGCATCACAATATTTAACTCTCTGAGCTTAGTGTTGTAGTGACTCATCTTATTGATGTGCTCACGCACACCACCTCAAGAGTACTTCTCAGTGACAATCTTTCTCATGAGAGTGCTAGCACTCGCCTTAGTGGAGCCAGTGAACTGACCTCTGACTCTCTCTAAGTACTCTGCAGCAGTGTCACAATCAGGAATTCCTCCCTTAATAGAATCTGCAATGGTGCTCTTAATGATGACAAGACACTTCCTATTGGAAGTGTCCCACTTAGGCAAATCCTTATCATACTTTTTCTTCAAGCTCAAATACTGAGCCTTTCGCGTAGCGAAAGATTCCTCAGATTCCCCTGTCTCAGCGACGGGGATAGCAGGCAGCACAGGACGTGGTGATGTAATCGCAAAATCGAGGTCAGACACCACAAGGGCACACTGAAGCCTCTCTCTCCACACTCCATAGTTTTGACCAGTGCGGGTCTCAACTGTGGAGATGTAGCTAAGTGCTGAGGACAAGCCAAAACCTTCATAAACAAAATTGATGATCATTAATGAAGCTTAAAATATCATAACATAAGAATGGCATTTTGATTTTCACGTTGGTTACTTCAGAAAATGCACCTTAAACTTAGCATCATAAACTTATCATAGAAATTAAATTTCACGTTGGTTACTCTTAATTACATGCTTAATGAACTTAATTTAATTATATTTCACGTTGGTTACTTTATGAAACTTAAAACAGTCACAAGCTCAAATAATAAAACTAAATATTAATTTTGGCAAAATTAAACTTTCACGTTGGTTACTCATTTAAATTACCACTTAGTAAAAAATTAAACTAAATTCAAAATTTGACAAATCAAAATTTCACATTGGTTACTCAATTAATTCATCACTTAATAGCAGCAGAAGCTAAATCTCTTAATATATGGAATATGCTTAGAAAAATGCTTAATAGCATTTAAATAATTGAGAAAATGCTCTAATTGAAAATAAATAGCAAAAATGCAGAAATAATGCAATCAAAATGCAAAAAAACATAACACAAAATTTTCTTAAATTTTCCTAGTTATTTAACTAATTTTCGTTTCTTGGGTGACGCTGTAGAGTTGCTAGAGTAGCGTACCGAAGATTACCATTAGTGGCATCAGAGCCGACTTGCGTAGTTTCTGGTCTGGATCTTGTTAGTAGATGGGATCTACTGCAGACATATTCATACGATGAATTTTATCGCACGGTTTTTGGGGTTTGGAATTGGTTAGAGTAGATTGTGATTGTATATGACTAAAGGGTCAGTTCGTGCTCCTTCTCTATTGTGTGCGCAACCTGTCCCTATCGGCTGGAATCACCATCGGGACTAATCGTGTACATAGCTAACAGATTGAGCCAACAGACCATGGTCATGAGTCACGATCTACTCATGAATAACCGGTCACATTGAAAATTGAGGCATTCTGAATGGCTCGGATTTGTGTTGATTTGATCAATCCGATGAGATTTTCATAGTGATTTCATAGATGCGATCTATGTAATTTCGTTTGGTGTTCAGGGCGCTGCCCTGAAACCCGCGAGGGGTGGCTCCCCCCTCGACCCCCCCGCCCGCTAACCGGCTAGCGGGACCGCCATTTTGATGTCTACTATAGCGATTACATAATATAGTTTCGCGTTAGAAATTGTTCTACGCTTAACTCGTTTTTGCAGGGAATGATGTGAATGGTGTGGCCTTAATGTGATGTGATGATCTTTGTGTAAATTCGTGCAGCCTGCGTGTTGCAAATTTAACACAACCGGGTTGAGGTTATCACATAATTGTATAACGACCTGCGTGTCGACCTGTGATGCTTGATCTCTCATGTAATTTATTTGGTAGCTATTAGTTGTATTAGCTTCTTTTATTATCACGGAGATGTCTTCAAGCATGGTGGAGATGGAGATCACCACAAGAAGGGAGGCATGGTAGCTCAGATCTTGATGGAACCATGGTGATGGAGACCATTATGATTCTAAAGGCCATACTATTCACAATGTGATATGATCATATGCCTGTGATGCTTATTACTATTCTTTTCATGCTTTTCATATGGTGGATGTTTTGTCATGATAGAATAGCTTCCCTCACAAAATTTGAGCATTTGATGCCATTTACCAATAGCTGCACCTATGATATTTTGATCGTTGTGTGGTAGGTTTGCCAAAGCAAAGCACCATCATCTATCATAATTCATAGGGTGAATGTTGGACATTCACATGCATAGTGTTGGTTTACTCAACAAAGCTATCAAAACGGATTTGGGCTTTATGGCATAGAGTTGGGAGCCGGGGCATTGGATGTCACCCAACAAACAAGAGTCATATAGAGATATGATTAACAATGGTTGTTTACCTATGTCACTAATTTCCTAGCAGTGAAGCCAAAGCTCACTAGGAATTAGTGAATATGGATCTTGAACCACTATACGTCGTTAGAGGGAAGACGATGATCATATAGTGGTGATATCTTTTATTAAACTGTTAATAGAAGATTGGTACATAACATAGTGCTAAACCTTGCATATTTATTTTCTATTGTATATAATGTCTGCTAGTAACAATTCTGGTTTCAATTTGCGATTTGTGCTTGAGAAGGAAAAACTCAATAGAGCTAACTTTATCGATTGGTGCCGCAACCTGCTAATTGTTTTTAGGCAAGAGAAAACTGAGTACATTCTTCTGCAACCCTTACCCTGATGACCTCCCAGCTGATGCAACTAATGCAGCATGTAGAGCTTATACGAAGCACTACGATGATGCGCTTAATGTAAGCTGTCTCATGCTCGCCACTATGTCCCCTGATCTGCAAAAACAGTATGAGCATACATATGCTTATTCTATGATTGAGGGACTGCGTGGAATATTTGAGAATCAAACAAGGGCTGAGAGATACAACATCTCAAAGTCCTTGTTCTCATGCAAGCTGGCGGAAGGTAGCCCGGTCAGCCCTCATGTAATCAAGATGATTGGTTACATTGAAACTTTGGGCAAACTTGGTTCTGAACTCAAGGATGATCTGGCTATTGACGTGGTTCTCCAGTCGCTCCCACCGAGCTACGAGCCATTCATTTGAATTTTCAAATGAATGGCATGGAGAAAACTTTGGCTGAATTGCATGGGATGCTTAAAACAGCCGAAGAAAGCATTAAGAAAAACGTCACTCATGTGATGATGGTGCAAAAGGAGAATAAAAAGAGGAAGCGTGTGACGCATCCTAAAGGTAAAGGCAAGGGAAAGGTTTTCGATGAGCCTTCAAGCTCAAAGTCTAAACCAAAGGGCAAATCTGGCCCTTCTCCTGATGATGAATGCTTTCACTGTCACGGTAAGGGCACTGGTCTAGGAACTGCAAGAAGTACTTGGAGGATAAGAAGAAGAAGGGAAGTGAGACTTCCACTTCAGGTATAAATGTTATAGAAATTAACATTGCATTATCTTCTAGTGAATCATGGGTATTTGATACCGGATCGATGATTCACACTTGCAAATCGTTGCAGGGTCTAAGTGAGACTAGAATATTTGCAAAAGGCGAGTTGGATGTTCGTGTCGGCAATGGAGCAAAGGTTGTGGTCATAGCTGTCGGAACCTACCACTTGTCATTACCCTCAGGATTAGTTTTGGAATTGAATAATTGTTATTGCATTCCTACTTTGAGCAAGAACATTATCTCTTCTTCGTGTTTAGAAGAAGTTGCTAGTTATCAGATTGTAATAAAGAACAAGTGTTGTTCTATTTATTACAATAATATTTTCTATGCTCAATGTCCACTGGTGAATGGATTATATGTTCTTGATCTTGAGGATAAAACTGTCTGTAACATTAATACCAAAAGGGCTCGACGTAATGATCTAAATCCCACTTTTATTTGGCATTGTCGCTTAGGTCATATAAATGAGAAACGCATTGAAAAACTCCATAAAGATGGTTTACTAAGCTCATTTGATTTTGAATCACTTGACACATGCGAATCTTGTTTGCTTGGAAAGATGACCAAAGCACCCTTCACTAGTCAAAGTGAGAGGGCGACAGACTTATTGGGACTTATACATACAGATGTATGTGGACCAATGAGTTTAATTTCCAGATGTGGTCTTTAGTACTTCATCACATTTACCGATGACTTTAGTAGATATGGTTATGTCTACCTAATGAGGCACAAGTCTGAATCCTTTGAAAAGTTCAGTGAATTTCAGAATGAAGTACAAAATCAATTGGGCAAGACAATTAAACTTCTACGATCTGATCGTGGGGGTGAATATTTGAGCCATGAATTTTATGATCATTTAAAACAATGTGGAATTGTTCCACAGTTGACTCCACCTGGAACGCCTCAATGGAATGGGGTGCCCGAGCGGAGGAACCGAACCTTGTTGGACATGGTTAGGTCAATGATGAGCCAAGCAGATCTTCCACTATCCTTTTGGGGTTATGCTCTTGAAACTGCTGCGTTTACACTAAATAGAGTCCCAACTAAGTCTGTTGAAAAGACACCATATGAGATGTGGACCGGGAAACGTTCCGGCTTGTCTTTCCTCAAAGTTTGGGGATGTGATGTTTATGTCAAACGTTTGACATCAGATAAACTCACTCCAAAATCAGACAAATGCTTCTTTGTGGGATATCCTAGGGAAACCAGAGGATATTATTTTTATAATAAAACAGAGGGTAAAGTGTTTACCGCTCGCAATAGTGTCTTCTTGGAGAAAGAGTTTCTCTCAAAAGGAGTTAGTGGGAGCAAGCTGCATCTTGAAGAAATTCAAGAAATACCTGAAAATGTTTTGGCATCCACTGATCCTATACAGGATGTACAAGATGTTGATGAAACACCAGCCCCACGAAGGTCTACGAGGGTACGTCGTGCGACTGAAAAGTTAACGCTTCTAACCACGGAGCAGCATGACATGGTATTGTTGGACAATAATGAGCCCACGACCTATACTGAAGCAATGACGGGACCCGACTCTGAGAAGTGGCTTGGAGCCATGGAATCCGAAATTGAATCCATGCATGAAAATCAAGTTTGGAACTTGGTTGATCCAATAGAAGGTGTGAGACCTATCGATTGTAAATGGATTTTCAAGAAAAAGACTGATATGGATGGAAATGTTCAATCTATAAAGCGCGATTGGTGGTGAAAGGTTTCAGACAAATTCAAGGTGTAATTATGATGAAACTTTCTCACCCGTTGTAATGCTTAAGTCTGTTCAGATTCTTCTAGCAATTGCTGCATATTTTGATTATGAAATATGGCAGATGGATGTCAAAATAGCCTTTCTTAATGGAAGTCTGACTGAGGATGTGTACATGACACAACCTGAGGGTTTTGTCAATCCTAATAATGCTAGTAAAATATGCGAGCTTCAAAAGTCCATCTATGGAATTAAGCAAGCATCTCAGAGTTGGAATATGCGTTTTGATGAAGTAATCAAAGGGTTTTGTTTCATCAAGAACGTAGAAGAACCTTGTATTTACAAGAAGTTTAGTGGGATCGCACATGTATTTATGGTCCTATATGTAGATGACATATTATTGATCGGAAATGACATTCCAATGCTTGATGACGTTAAATCCTCATTAAGAAAAAGTTTCTCAATGAAGGATTTAGGAGAGGCAGTGTATATTTTAGGCGTAAAGATCTATAGAGATAGATCTAAAAGGCTAATTGGATTAAGCCAAGATACATATATTGACAAGATATTGAATCGGTTCAATATGCAAGATTCCAAGAAAGGTTTATTGCCAATGTCACATGGCATTACTCTAAGCAAGAGTCAGTGTCCTTCGACACCTGATGAGCAAAAGAGGATGAGAGCGATTCCTTATGCTTCGGCTATTGGATCCATCATGTATGCCATGCTATGTACACGTCCAGATGTATCTTATGCTCTAAGTATCATGAGCAAATATCAATCAGATTTTGGTGAGGCCCATTGGACCGTTGTCAAAAACATCCTTAAGTACTTAAGAAGAACTAAGGATGCATTCTTAGTGTTTGGAGGTGAAGAAGAGCTCGTTGTAAAAGGTTACACCGATGCCAGCTTCCAAACTGATAAGGATGATTCTAGATCGCAATCCGGTTTTGTATTCTGCATCAATGGAGGGGCAGTGAGCTGGAAAAGTTCCAAGCAAGATACAGTAGCAGATTCAACCACAGAGACGGAGTATATTGCAGCTTCTGAAGCAGCAAAGGAGGCTGTTTGGATCAGAAAATTTGTTTGAGTTGGGTGTTGTTCCTAGCGCGTTCAGTCCTGTGGATCTCTACTGTGACAATAGTGGAGCCATCACACATGCAAAGGAGCCTAGATCACACAAATGATCCAAACACATACTACGACGCTATCACCTCATTCGAGAGATCATCGACTGAGGTGATGTGAAGATATGCAAGGTGCACACAGATTTGAATGTTGTAGATCCGTTGACAAAGCCTCTTACACAATCAAAGCATGAGGCACACACGAGATATATGGGTATGAGATACTTACATCAGTGATCATAGTGTGTAGTAGGAGACTTGTGTCACAGCTATGTTTATGTACTATTAAATAAATTGTTATATGAGTAATCATGATTTACATTGATCATCAAGTATGTGACTTGTTCGTGAAACACTTTGTTAAAAGTAATGTTACTCTAGATGATCCCTAGTCTATATCATTATATGAGATAATGATTGCATACAGACTAGCACATGTATTAATTGATGATCACGTTTCACAGATCATAGATATGGAGATATCGAATTAATAATGTGAACACATGTTAGTGAACATGGTGTTGGATTGACCCACTCCAAGACACTGCTGGGATTGTTATTTCCATATGTGCCATCAGTTGGTCTTGAGTGATACACCTGCTAGATCCTTAGACCTGAGATCGCCATTGTTTCTCACTATGCATAGTTGTGTACTTTGAGACTACCAAACGCTACTCCGTAACTGGGTAGTCATAAAAGTAGTCTTCGGGTATATAATGAAACATAGAATGGGATGTGCGCGGATCAAGATGGGATTTGCCCCTCCTTAATAACAGGAGAGATATCTCTAGGCCCCTCGAGATAGTTGGATTTGAAAGTGCATGGCCATGCCAAAGTGATTAATGGTTAATCATAGTGACTAAAAGTTAGTCACGAAATGAATCCACTATTTGATCGAGTGAATGGTCAAGCTATCACAAGGATGGCACGCATCTCGCCTTGAGCTTGACTGGTATCGTGTGGCAAAGGGATTAGCATGTTGAATGTATCTAGATTCGGCCGATATGATCTTTATGTACATTCGGGAGTCAGTATGTCCTGCTAGGTACCTCTACTGACTTGTGGTTGGAAATGGTTTCCATTCACAACCGACTGCACATGAACCTAACGTGTCACACACTTAAGGAGTTGGAATATCAAAAATCTTGGCTAGATGATTGTCTCTAGTGCAAGTGGGAGATTGTTGGTGATGTGCCCAAGAGGCAATCATAACAATTCGGGTTGAGGCCTATTGAAGCAATTAGGATACTAATGGGCCTCCGACCTAGAAGCCCATTAGTACGCCTATAAATATGAGGGGTAGGGTTAGGGGCTAATGATCCCACCACGTGACAGCCCTAGCCACCACCCCTCGAAGGCCTCACGCCGAGACCCTTGCCGCGCGCGCGGTGCTAGCACACCGGCGCACGGTGTTCCTCTCCGTACGTGTGGACTCCGTGGAGGCGCTGCTACTACTGCTGCGCTGATCGGCTATGACGATCGTGATCGTCTACCTGCTGCCGTGACGAGGATGAGGAGGAGACGATCGAGATCGTCTACCTCCCGTGCACCGACGCACATCTACATTCTGCTGTGCTGCGCGTCTAGTGGTAACGATCCATAACCTTTGTACTCGCATGTTTCCAGGATGACGCGGTAGAGTTGCTAGAGTAGCGTACCGAAGATTACCAATATCTCCATGAGCGCTGGAGCGAAGGAGCGCGGGGATTTGGCGCACTATAGCGAAGGCGAGCGTGGCAGCGAAGACGTTCGTGGGTTCACAATGATTTTTGGTGCTATGCGTTCATTTTGCATCCTCACCTTTGGAGTTTTTTTTGTTTTGGGTAGGCACCCACATACCCAAGCGTGCCTCAAAAGTCGGAGTGGGTACTCTCGTATAGGTAGTAGCCTTGGAGTCAGCCTAATATCTTCTTTTTTACAATAAAACGGCAGGGGTACTGCATTTGCATTATAGAAGAGGTGAATAAGTTACACAGTACAAAAAAAGACACATAAAACGGTGCATCTTCAGTTGTACACACCAGAAAAATAAAGAAAACAGAACGAGAACTGAGAACTTCAATTGCACACATAAGGTCCCTAGGAGGAGGACTCCACTTCCTCAGAACTAAGAAGTTGCCTTCTCGCCATGGCGAACCCGTCCAAATCTTCTTTTGCTAGGGATGCTATTTCCTCCGGGTTCTGCTCTACCCCTTGAAAAATCCTACGGTTTCTTTCTTTCCACACCTGCCACCATGTATACAAAAGGATGCCCATCTTCACTTTTCTCTCCCTCTTTGGGAAGGCCAACATCATAACATGCACCCAGTCCACGACTTTCGTAGACGATTGTTGTGCAGCGCCCAACTTATTAGCAAAACCAAACCAGTTTGCTATTTTTTGGATGACCGGTTTGGCAAAAGTGCATTCAGTAAATAGGTGAGACACTATTTCTGCTTCCTGAAAGCATAACGGGCAGATGATGTTATTGTCCCATCCCCTTCTGTCAAGATTGTCCGCTGTCAATATCTTCTTGTACATCATGGTCCATCCAAAAAATCGTATTCTCGGCTCAGTTTGCGCTGCCCTTTGGTATTTGGCATCAAAAGGTTTTGTTGCGCCAAAGAATTGTGCATCATAGGCTGAGTTGGCCGTATAATCTCCCCTGTGCATCCATTTCCAGGTGATACTATCTTCCACATTTTCCTGTAGGGAGGTTTCTTGCAATAGGTGCCAGAGGTTTGTAAATTCCAACACTTTCTGGTTAGAGGACATGTTCCTGAGCGCTCTTATCCAGATCCCGTTATGTAATTCCTTGGCCACTTATTGATTCCTGAATCTGGCTAGGCTATATAAGTTTGGTGCTAAATCTTTTAGTGCCATTTTTCCCATCCAGTTGTCATGCCAGAAGGATGCCTTCATTCTATTGCCTAGCACTATTGTTACTAATACTGCAAAGAGAGCCTTGTCAGTTAGGTTGCATGGTAGATGCATCCCCTTCCATAGTTTTTCATCCTCCTTCAAACTTTGCCATAGCCATGTCAGTCTTAGAGAGGAGCAGAATTTTTCAAGGTCTAGGACCCCCAGTCCTCCTAGCTCCTTGGGGCGACAGACCATATCCAATTGACGAGGCACTTGCCGTCATACCACTGGTCCTCCTTATCACCCACCCAAATGAATCATTGTCTTAACGCATCGATTCTCTTGATTACCCATTTTGGTATGATTATCACAGTAGCATAATAAATCAATACGGTGGTCAACACAGCCTTTGTTAGTGTGACCCTCCCTGCCTTAGATAGAAAATGGCCCTTTCAAGTTTGTAGTTTGTTTTCCACCTTATCAATAATTTGTTGGTAGTCTTCTTTTCTATTCTTTCTCATGTGCAAAGGCAGTCCAAGATACTTGCATGGGAAAACTTAACTTTCCAGGAAATATGTTCATCAACTCGTCCATGTCCTCTGCTGGAACATTTATTGGGTACAATACTGTTTTGTCCATATTAATCCTTGAGCCTGATGCAATCCCAAAAGAATCTAGAATCCACCTCAGGGATGTTATATCTCTTATGTTCGGATTTATCAACACAGCTACATCATCGGCAAATAAGGAGATGGCCCCCTTTTCTGCACATTTAGACACCGGTCTTAAACTCTTCCTTTCAGTGGCTAACTTCATAATCTTTTGCAGCGGGTCAATAGCTAATATGAAGAGCATCGAGAATAGTGGGTCTCCTTGTTGAAGGCCTCTCAAGTTCTTTATCGATTTGCCCGGGTGTCCATTCAGTAGTACTCTTGTGTTTCCTGAAGACAGGATCATGGAGATCCATTCTCTCCACTTGTGTCCGAACCCCATGGCTTCGAGGACCTCAAGTAGATATGCCCAACTTACTAATTCAAAAGCTTTGCTAATGTCTAATTTGATCAATATTGCGGGTTTCTTTTTTCCATGCAGTTGCTTGATGAGGTTTTGAACATATAGAAAATTGTCGTGGATTCTCCGCCTCTTCACAAAAGCGCTCTAACTTTTTGATACCAAATCATTTAGTCTCGGTGCTAGTCTGTTTGCTAAGATCTTGGAGAGAAGTTTTGCTATGATGTGCTCCAAACTTATCGGCCTGTAACCCGACACCTTAGTGGGGTGGTTCCTTTTCAGGAGCAAGACCACATGTGCACTGTTCAGCAGGTGCAAACAATCCCCTCTGAGATGAGAGAGTTGCCGAAAGGTTTCCATTAGGTCTGGCTTAATCCATCAGGCTCTGGCGCCTTCTGCTTTGGGGTTTGTTTAATCGCTTTGAGGACTTCCTCTTCCACTATCTTAGCATCAAGCTCACTTAGATCCCTGGGTAGAATGTCCAATTCCTCCCAATTCAGAGTTGTCTCTCTGTGTTCGGTTTTCCCAAGTTGCTGGCCGAAGTAGTTGAAAATTTCTTCTTCTTTCTCTTCATGTGTGACTACACATCCTCCCTGTGTTTCCGGTGTTTGAATGTGGTTCTTCTTCTTTCTCCCATTTGCTCTAATGTGAAAAAATTTAGTGTTTGCATCCATATTTTTTATGTTATTGATTTGCGCCCTTTGTCTTACTTTAATCTTGTCTATTGCCAATAATCCCAGGTGCTTCATTTTTATCCTCTACATGAAGTCCCTCTCTTCTTCTGTTAAGTCACGCAACTCTCCCGCCTCCTCCATTCTGTTTAGGATTTCTTTTGCAATGAGTAACTGAAGCTTTGTGCTGCCTATCGTCGTTTTTTCCCATTTTTTAGTGCCTTTGCAGTTCTTGTCAGCTTAATATGCATGTTCCTGAGGGCATTATTGCAGTGTGTTGGTTTTGCCCAGGTTTCAGCCACCACCTCTTTGAAACCAGGCATAGAAATCTAAAAAACTTCAAAGCGGAAGATGTTCGGTTTCCCATTTTGGATATCTCCATGCAACAACAGCGGTGTGTGGTCAGATATGGTCGAAGGTAGCGCTTGTAGGCAGGTTAAAGGGAAGGATTCCTCCCATTCCACTGATGAGAAACATTGGTCTATTTTGGTCCATGTGTATTTTCTGCCATGCAACTGTAACTCCTTTAGTTGCATAGAACTCAGAGAGCTTCTAAAACCTTCCATGACTCCCCTGTCCAGCCTGCCCTTATTTTTATCCCCTTCCTTGTAAATCATGTTGAAATCCCCCTCCACTGGCCATCTATCCAAGGTCCTACCCCTGATGCTCTCAAATTCTTCCAAGAATTCAAATTTCTCCTGTCTGCTTTGTGGGCCGTAGACTCCAGTGAGATGCCATTATAAACCTTGATCCTGCATCTGAATGAGAATCGTAAGCGTATTTTTTGTTCTTATCGTTGATATTATCTTGAAAAAATGTTCTGCTGCTGCAATAATATTCCGCCTCTGGTCCCTTCAGCTAGTAGGAAAGAATAATTCCCAACGAACTATGATCCCAAAGTTTGGCAGACAAGAATATCATCCCATGCCTGCAACTTTGTTTCTTGTAAGCAAACTATTGTCGCCCTTGAAGAGTTTACCTTGTCCTTCACCGCAAGCCTCCTGATCGGCGCATTAAGTCCTCTCACGTTCCATTTTAGAAGTTTCATATTACTTTGATCCATGGAGACTGTCGAAGGTCTTAAATGACACTTCCCCCGGACCTGCTTAGAGAGCAGCCCGCAGAGGTTCTTTGGATTCACGAGGGCTAGTCCCAGGAGATTGAGCGCAGTGAGATGGTGAACAAAGAGGGTTTACGTGGTTCGGGCCGCCAGAGCGTAACACCCTACGTCCACAGGAGTGTAAGTGTATTGCCTTGCTTGAGCGTGTATGGGTTTCAATCGGTCTGATGCCGTTTGTTGTGAAGGTCGTCTGCAGAGTCCTTTTATAGTCCAAGGACTCTGCAGTCGCAAGGTGGGCCCCAGACCCCGATAGGTGGTCCCGGGGAAAGCCAAATCCTATACAAGATCTAGGATTAAATGCTATCTACTTCCCTCTATCAGGGGCTTCAATGTGTCATCCCGCCGCATCGTGCGCCAGGGCTACACATAGTTGTTGATGATGGCAGGGCCCGTCCCGTCCGTCTTGTCCTCGCGGCTTACTCGCCCGCCTTGCGTCGTGGGTTTGTACCGGCTACTTGGACAAGACAGGACACTAGAGCCTTGACTTTCGTATGCGCGACTCCGCTTCGCCTGGAGAAGGCGTGCGTACTTAATGCTTGTCTGAGCGGCGCACTCTTTCCTTTACTGTGGACTCCTACCGCATTGAGTCGGCCCACCGCCACATGGTTGCACCGGAGTCTGCCCCTTCGGGGAGTTGAGTGCCCAGTTGTACAGGTCACATGGCGCCTCCGGAGCCCACCTCCGCGGGAGAGCGGAGGCTCAGCCCTGCGGGCCACGTGGTAGTCCAGGAGCCCTTCCTTGCGGGGAGACGGGCCTGGTCCCGGGAGTTCCATTGGCTACGTGACAGCCCCGGAGCCCGCCTCAGTGGGGAGGCGAGAGTCTGGTCCCGTCGGCCACGTGGCAGCCCTGGAGCCTGCCTCGATCGGGAGGCAAGGGTCTGGTCCTGCCGGCTACGTGGTAGCCCCAGAGCCTGCCTCAGCGGGGAGGCGAGGGTCCAGTCCTGCCGGCCACGTGGCAGCCCTGGAGCCTGCCTCAGCAGGGAGGCGAGGGTCCAGTCCTGCCGGCCATGTGGCAGCTCGGGAGCCCGCCCCATCGGGGAGGTAGGATCTGGTCCTTCCCTCCATGATGTGGCAGCCTCGGATTCTGCCTCCAAGTAGAGGCCAAGTCCTTAGCCGTTTTCTCCTTGTGCGCGGGGGTACCCGGTCTGCGAGGTACCGACAGTGGCCCCCGAGCCCACCTCGGGAGAGTCGTCGATACCGCGGGTGGGGTCTTCTTCTTTATCTTCCCGCGCAACTCTTTCGATTCCAATTCGGGGCAGTTCCCCGGGCGGTACGTCCCTGCCATCGTGGCTACGCGTCTCCTTCTGGTAAGACGAGGCGTGGAACATGCGCCGCGTGACATGACTTCTGCTTTCAATCATGCTTTAACTGTGGTGGTTCCCAAGATGGCTCCTGCACTTCCGCTGCTTTTGCCTTTTCAGAATCCGCCGAGTTACCTCCCGCACAGTTGGCCACCCGGCTCGCCTTCTTTGTCGAGCGACTCGGGCCCTCATGTCATTGCCCATGCGGGTCTGTTGCTCTTCTACCGAGGCTGTGGCGATTCACACGCCGCTCTGTTGGCTTGCAGAGGTGAATAAAAAGAGACCTTTCCCCCTAAGGGTCCTTTCTTCCGCTTCTGCATCCTTGCGCTCGTGCCTCTTGCCCCAAGCCCAGTTCTTGCGCTCTAGCTCCGGATTTCCCCTTCCGGAGCCTCCTCCCTCAACCTCATGGCGAGCATCCTGTCCAGGTCCCGGTTGACCAGGTCTGCCGATCTGGCACCCGTGCGTCGGCTTCTTGGCTGGCGAGCCCCCGAACAGGAGGAGTGGCTCCGTCACGGGGAGCTCCCACTGAACCTCACCGACGGGGAGATGGTGCTGTTCTCGTCGTACGTGCTGGCTGGCTTCATTCCGCCAGCATCTGCGTTCTTGGTAATGCTTCTCGAGACTTTTGGCATCCAACTTCACCACCTCCAGCCGAACTCGATCGCCTTGCTGGCGGTCTTTGCTCACCTCTGCGAGATGTTCGTGGGGGTGATGCCGGCGGTGAAGCTCTTCAGGTACTTCTTTGTACTGAGGGCCACCAGCAAAAGCTCGAAGGATCAGCTCGGCGCCTACTACTTCCAGCGCCGAACCAAGGTCCCTTCTACGTACATTGCTTCCTTCAGCTCTGCACGGTGGGAGCAATGGCGCGAAGATTGGATGATCGTCAAGGTCGAGGCTCACAACCAGATGTGCCTCCCCACCGGGAGCCCCTACTCCGAGCGGTCATTCTGGGAGGAACACCCAAAGCTGGAGAGGGTGTTCGACCCGGTGTTGGAGAGGATCCAGATGCTGGCGGACCACGGGCTGACGCCTGCGATGGTGTTGAGGGACTTCATGTCCCGACGCATGGCTCCACTCTAGCGCCGCGTCCGCCCGACATGAATGTACACCGACCCAATGGACTGCACCCGACTCGAGACCGGCTTCGACTCCAACCCGGACGAGCAGCTACTTCACGGTATGCTGGTCCGGGTCTGCCCCGAAGATGTCTCCCCTGAGGGACTGGCCCTCTCGGCGGCCTGCTGCCCCTGTTCTTAGACTCCGAGCTGAGGAGGCGGCTGTTGAAGGCGATGTCGACGTTCGACGAGTTCGGGCTGGCGCAGTGCCAAATTGGAGACGCGTTCCGGGGGGTCGAGATTGTTGACGATGTTGAGGGGGTCGACATCGCCGACGGCACTGAGGGAGGCGAATATCCCCCAAGCGACGAAGATCCCCCGAGTGATGACCCCTCACGCGGGTTCCAGCACCATCAGCAGGGGGGTGTCGGCACCTCTGCTGATATGGGGAAAGGGAAAGCACCTGTGTCGATGTCGGACCCGACCCCCAAGAAGCGCGCCCGTTCGCCGCCGTCAGTCCCCTTCGCCCCTCGTCAGGGGTGGCGCCACCTTGCCGCTTGAATCCTCGACGCGCAAGAGGGGGAGGCTCCTCAACGCGGATGGGACCCCAACATTCCCCCACCTTTCGGAGGACCGCCAGACCCCACGGTGCTGCCAACCCCTCCATTTCAGGGGCCCCTGGCTCACGCAGCAGCCCCCACCGCAGGTTCGGGGGGTCCGAACCCCCCAAACCCTTTCGAGAAGCGGTGGAACTTCAACGTCCCCCGATAAGTCTGCATATATTTCATCTTGGACATTCTTTGCCGTGTGCTTACCCTGTAACATCCTTATGATTCGGGTTTGTCTGTTTTCAGCGCAACTGAGCTACTCCTCCGCCCTCGCGCCCTTTTGCTGGTGGGCATGTTGCTCCTGCCAGCTCACGAGGCTCCTCTGCAGCCTCGGACCCTGCTCGGGCGCCCCAGGCTGCTGCTGCCGAGGTGCCCCGGACCTTCATGCTCGAGGCCCCTACAGCGGCTGCTAAGGGGCCGCAGCGTGCGTCGGCGCCTGGTGCCGCACCCGCCAACGACTCTGCATCCATCGGCTACTCTGCACCGGCCGTTGCTACTGCGCCGACTGACACCGCCACGTCGGCTGGCGCCAGCGCCCCGGGTGGAGCTCCTGGAGCCGGCTTAGGAGCCTTTGGCAGCAGTGCTGGAGCCTCCGCTGGGGGGGGGGGGGGGGCTCCTGGAGACAACACGCCTGCTCCCTGGGGCAACTCCCCCCCCCCCCCCCCGCTTTCTCTGACTGGGGGAGCTCTGGTCCCCGTTTCCCCGGTGGTCCTCCCAATGGAGGACGATATTGAAGAGGTGGGGAGGCAGGGACCTGCGGCTACGGTGGAGCCCCTCCCCCTGTCTGAAGCCATGGCCGTTGCCTACTCCGGCTTTTGGCAGGCTTGGGCGGCCCTCGACTGGGAGAGGGGGAGGCTCGAGGACGAGGAGGACCGGCTCCGGGAATGGGCAAGGACCCTGGAAGCCCGAACTCGGTTGGCGAAGAGCCGGGTGGTGCAGCGGGAGGCGGTCGTCCAGGAGGAGATGAAAATTCTCGACCAGGAGCGCGAGCTTATGACTCGCTTGGACGCCGTCACCCAGAAGCTGAAGGCGGACGCCGCGGTGATCCATGCTGAGGCTAGCTCCCGCCTCCAGTCCTACGAGGAGCTCCAGCAGCTGCTATCTCGCTGGGAGGCTGCTCTTGCCGAACGGGAGCAGGAGTTGGCGGCGAAGCAGGCTGAGGTGTAGGTGACCTCCCGCTGGCTCGTCCTCCAGTAGGAAGTGGCGAGAGTCCGCGCCGCCGAGCTAGACCGCCGGGATGCTGCCCTGGCTGAGGCGGAGCAAGCCCAGCTCGCCGAGCGCCAGGCCCTCCTGGACCGCGATTTCAACGTCGCCCTTAAGGAGGGTGACTTGAGCCGCCGTGAGAGGGAGGTCAGCGAGCGCGAGAGGGCCCTGGCAGCCAAGGAGGAGCGGTTCCTGGACGGCGGCACCCGGGCGCTGGCGGCAGCCCAGCAAGAGGTGCAGGAGCTCCGGGCGTCGCGTTCTGCTGAGGCCCGAAAGGTCTGGGAGTTCCTGGGCGGCGCCGACTCAGCTCTGGTGCCGCTCGGGTTCAGCCCGGTGCGCGTGGGGGAACCAGCACGGGAGGTGAGTCAGGTGTTCCCAACCCTTGACTCCACCGGCTTGAGGATGCGTTCGCTGGGGGCCATCATCAACAACCAGCTGGAGGCAGAAGGGAGGATGCTGGTTAAGGAGGTGGCGACGCACATCCTGTCCTGCTACCAGAGCTGGTACCCTGACGTCCCTCTTCAGCCGGTCCTCGAAGGGCCCATCGCCGAGAGGGAGGAGGCCGCCAAGTCTGAAGTCTCAGATGTCGTGGCGCTCATCACCTCGAGGTTCCAGCGGAGCGGCTGAGGGCTCCCCATGCGCTGCTTGTATCTTGTGTTTCTTTCAGTTTTTCTTTGTAGTTGTTTGTGGTGACAGACCTTTATTTTGCAACAAAAAATCTGCTTTGAGTGCCCCTCATACTTAGCATGCTTTACTTTTCAGCAATATCTTCTAGTTGCTTGTTGTTCCTTAGCTTCCTGGACCTGCCGTCCCCCGGAGTGTGACCCCCTGGCGGGCGTGGCCAGTTGTTATGGGCACACCTGTCAGATACCTAGAAGTTAGGCCGGACGATTGCAGGGGAGCTTAGGATGCGTAGGTAGCATTGCTGTAACTGAGTATGCAGGGACGTCGACGGCTGGCCCCCTGGGGGTGCCATCGGAGCTTCAGTCCGGCGGTGCCCACCATCTCTGGTGAAAGGTCAACGGCGGGCCCCCTGGGGTGCCACCGGAGCCTTGGTCCGGCGGTGCCCACCATCTTCGTGGGTACTGTGACGGTTATTGCTGGGATAACTCCTTGAAGACCTGCGTATAGATCAAAAAACAGGAGAAGTAATTCTATCCGCTGGTCATGCTTCCCTGCTCCTTTTTAGTGTCGCTTGACTTACGATCTTGGGCTGACTCATGGGGCTTGGGTAATTCAGTGCATCTGCACCTAGGGCTCGCTATCCATACTACTTAAGGGTGGTCCATCTGGCCCCTAGTACTCAGCTGCAGCGCTGGGGAGGCAGGGCGCACAGGCTTAGGGTACAGGACTAGGCTAAGCAGGCTGTGCCCCTGGACCTCCCGCTCGGCGTAAGCTTTTCCCGGGGGAGACCATCTGGAGACACAGACCCCCGAGTATGGGAACATTCGAGGCCTCAGGCACATTGCAGGTACCTCAAGCAACCCCACCTGCAACCAGACATCAAGGCTCCCACTATTGCTAGAGCAGGGAAAAATGACAGCGCCCATGATAGATTACGAGCTATAGTGAACGTACAGCAATATCATAAAAAATTAAAGATAATTTTTTGAATGAGAAACCCTATACAGGGCATGACAACATTCTTTTCATTGCGGTTTCCCATAAGATGGGACAGGTTTTACAAGGGGAACGACCCGGCTCGGGCGACTAAGAAAGTCGAGTGCACCTACTTAGGGTTCTGGACCAGGCTAAGCGAAATGTGCACTCAGAGCCTCGTCCACGTAGCCTTAGTTACCCTAAGTACCGTTCCTAGGCACCATGTACCTTTTACAATGAAAGGAAAATGTCCTAACGTTGGTCTAGGGGTAGAACTTACGGAGGTGCTCGATGTTCCAGGGGTTGGGCAGTCGCTCTCCATCCTCTGTAGCTAGGCGGACGCACCCAGGGCGGCATACCTCCGTAACCCGGAAGGGGCCCTCCCATCTGGGGGAGAGTTTGTTAGCCCCTTCCCGAGAGAGCATGCGATGCAGCACTAGGTCGTCTACCTTTAGCTCCCTACTCCGCACGGTCCTCTGGTGGTAGCGCCGGAGCGTCTGCCTGTACCGTGCATTTCGGAGAGCCGCTCTCACTCGTCCCTCATCGACGAGGTCCACATCTTCACGCCGGAGCTGGTCCTGCGCGGCTTCATCGTACACCCGGACACGGGGGGAGCCCCTGGTAATTTCTGGGGGGAGGACGGCCTCTGCCCCATACACCAGGAAGAAAGGCGTTTCTCGCCTGGCCCGGCTGGTTGATGTCCGGCTAGCCCATAGTGCACACGGAAGCTCGTCTACCCAGTTTGCACCATGCTTCTCAAGGTGTGTGAATGTGCGAGTCTTGAGGCCCTTGAGGATCTCTGCATTGGCCCTCTCGACCTGTCCATTGCTCTCTGGATGAGCGACAGATGCATAACAGACTTGGATCCCAAGGTCCTCGCAGTATTCCTGGAACGCTGCACTTGTGAATTGGGTCCCGTTATCAGTGATGATTCTGTTCGGGACCCGGAACCGGCAGACGATCGACTTGATGAATTTGACTGCTGACTGCTTGTTGATGGTGACAACTGGGGCGGCTTCCGGCCACTTGGTGAACTTGTCTACGGCAATGTAGAGGTGCCGGAATCCTCCGACGGCTCTGGGAAAGGGTCCCAGGATATCCAACCCCCATACAGCGAATGGCCATGAGGGAGGGATCATCTGCAGCGCATGAGCTGGTGTGTGGATCTGCTTGGCATGGAACTGGCACACCTTGCATCTCCTAACCATCTCCGCGGCATCCTGGAGTGCTGTCGGCCAGTAAAAGCCATGCCGAAAGGCTTTACTTACCAGCGTGTGGGATGACGCGTGGTTCCCACACTCGCCTCCATGGATCTCTGCGAGCAAGTCGCAGCCCTCCTCCCGGGTAATGGAACGCAGCAGGATGTCGTTGGCGCCATGCCGGTAGAGATCCCCTTCCACCAGCGTGTACCTCTTAGCCATGCGAACTATCCTTTCTGCCAGGGCATGTTCTTTGGGAAGAATGTTGTCTTTCAAGTAGTCCCGAACCTCCGAGATCCATGCATCGGGACTTACTTGAGCCTCTGGATCTTGGGCGCCCGGTAGATCGGAGCTCCCGGTGGCACATACGATCCTTGGCGGGCTCCATGGTAGTAGGGCCGCCGGGACTGCTAGCTTCGAGGTGCTGGGCTCGCCCCCTTCACCCGGTTCGGCTTCTCGGGCGGTTGGTCGCGGTAACGTCCTTGCAAAGACTCCTTCGGGTACTGGGGCCCCTGACAGGTCGTCTACGATTGAGTTGTCGGCTCGGGGTACATGGCACAGGTCCAAGACTTCAAAGTCTTTCTCCAGCTTCTGGACATGCAGCAAGTATGCTGCTAGCTGAGGGTCATTGCAGCTGCACTCCCCTTTGGCTTGCTTGATGATCAGCTGGGAATCACCTTTAGTCAGAAGCTGACGGACATTGAGGGTCAGGGCAGTCTTTAGCCCAAAGATTAGGGCTTCATATTCTGCCATGTTGTTAGTCGCCTTGAAGTCGAGGCGCACCATGTACTTGAACTGCTCCCCAGTCGGGGTGAGGAGCAAGACCCCGGCCCCAGCCCCCTGCTTCCGCGAGAAGCCATCGAAGTAGAGTGTCTAGGGGGTTTCGGTGAAAACTGGGGACTTGGGCACCGTTTCTCCGTTGTCCGGGCCCCCTGGGTTGCTTGGCGATGGAGTCCATTCTGCCAAGAAGTCTGCCAGTGCTTGGCTCTTGACTGCATGTCGAGGTAAGAACTCTAGCTCAAATTCCGCCAGCTTCGCTGCCCACCTGGCGACATTGCCAGTCGAGTTGGGGCTGTGGAGTACGGTCTTTAGTGGGAAGGAGGTGACTACTGAAACCCGGTGGGCCTAGAAGTAATGCCGGAGCTTCCTCGACGCTATGAGCACTGCATACAACAGTTTGTGTATCTCAAGATACCTTGTTTTTTCTTCATGGAGGACCTCACTGATGTAGTAGACAGGCCGTTGGGAGGTCCGAACCCTCCCTGGGGGGTCCTGAGCTCCTTGCAATGTGTCTGCATCCTGGGGAATGTGGCCCCCAGGATCTGGTTGGACCTCCGGGGGCTAGGACCCGGAGGGCCCTTGGTCACTGGAGCACACAACAAGGGGGTCCTCTGCTGGATGCGGGCCCTGAGGCTCAGCTTCCTCCCCGGGGGCTCCCTCGGGTGCTTGTTGTGGTAGTAGCTCCGGCCGCTCTGCAACCAAGACCATGCTGACCACCTCCGTTGTTGCGGCAATGTAGAGCAGGAGTGGTTCGCCGGGTTCCAGCACCACCATGATGGGTAGTGTCGTCAGGTGCTTCTTGAGTTCCTGGAACGCTGCTTCCGCTTCCTAGGTCCACACAAAGGGACCCGACTTCCGTAGAATCTTGAAGAAGGGGAGCACTCACTCAGCCAGTCTTGAGATGAACCGGCTGAGGGCCGCCAAACACCCTGCAAGCTTCTGCACATCCTTGATGCGGTCCGGCGGCCGCATCAGCTCTATTGCCTTGATCTTCTCTGGGTTAGCTTCAATTCCTCGGTGCGAGACCAAGAAACCAAGGAGCTTCCCTGCAGAAACCCCAAAGACGCACTTGTCGGGGTTCAGCATCGTGCGCGTCGTGCGCAGCTTGCTGAAGACGTGGGCCAGGTTGTCTAATAAGGATGTGCGGGCTCTAATTTTTACCACAATGTCATCGACATACACCTCTACCACGTCTCTAATGAGGTCCCTAAATGTCTTATCCATTGCACGTACAAAGGTGGGGAGAGCATTCTTAAGTCCATAAGGCATGGAGACATAACAATACAGGTCGTCTACTGTTATGAAAGCAGTGTGTTCTTCATCTTCTCTAGACATTGGTATTTGGTGGAAACCAGAATATGCATCTAGGAAACACAGAAGATCACAACCTAATGTTGAGTCTACTATTTGATCTATCCTAGGAAGAGGGAATGGATCCTTTAGGCATGCCTTATTCAGGTTGGTGTAGTCGATGCACATCCGGAGTTTCCCGCTAGCCTTGGGGACGACAACAGGGTTGGCCAACCACCGTGGGTGGTGGACATCCCGGAAGAAACCAGCATCGAGCAGCTTCTTGATTTCTTCATGGATGAAGTTCTGCCGCTCGATGGACTGTTTCCTGGGCTTCTGTTGCACCGGTCGGGCGTCGAGGTAGATCTTCAGATGGTGCTCAATCACGTCCCTAGGGATCCCGGGCATTTGCGATGGTTGCCATGCAAACACATCAACATTGTCTCGGAGGAAGGTGACGAGCGCGAGTTCCTATTTGCTGTCCAGGTTCCCCGCGATGCGGGTTGTCTGGGCAGCCTCGGAACCAATCCTGATGACCTTTACTGGGACGTCATCATCGACTAGTTGCACACGGGGTGTAGAAGTGGAGGCCCGCTGCGTTGGACCCTGTTCTGGTCGACTCTCCTTCGCGCCCCTGAAGCCGGAGCCCTCCCTGCTGCGAGCGCCTGGAGCTGCTCCAAGGCGGATACTGCAGCTGAGCGGTCCCCTCTGATCCTGAGGACGCCGGAAGGCGTCGGCATCTTCAGGACGAGGTAGCCGTAGTGGGCTACGGCCATGAACCTGTAGAGCGTCGGCCTCTCGATGATTGCGTTGAAGAGGAGGTCGACGTCCGCCACGTCGAACAAGACGCTCTCCGTACGGTAATTCTCTGGGGTCTCAAAGGTCACTGGGAGGTGAATGTTACCGTACAGGAGGATTTGCACCGGTCTGACACCTGAGAATGGGCTCGAAGGTGTGAGCCGGGACATCGGCAGCTGTAGCTTCCGGAAGGCCGCTATGGAGATGAGGTTGAGGCCTGCACCGCCATCAATCAACACGTGAAAGACCTTCACGTTGGCGATGGTCGGGGACACCAGCAGCGGGAGTACGCCTGCTCCCGCCATGTTCTTCGGGCAGTCAGAGGCGTTGAAGCTGATTGTCGTGCTCATCCACTTGTGGTGGGGAGCCGGGCTCGGAGCGGGGGCCACTGCGGCCACTGCCCGTCGCAGAGTCTTCACTGCGTTTCAGGACGTGGGATCTGTGGCTCCCCCGTAGATGACGTGGAGAGTCTTGCGGTGCTCCTTATCGCTGCTGGAGTCAGAGTCGCCACCCTCAAAGACGGCCTTCACCGCCCTCTGGGGTTCCTGGAACCCCATCTCGCTGTGAGTCTAGGCAAAGGCCTTATCCATTCTATTCTTTATTATTGTACTTCCATTCGTTCTTATCCTTGGCTTATCGTCTCTCTCTTCTAACGTGTGCTCCATCAAGAGCACTTGTTTCCTCAAGTCTGCATAATCACTTCGTCTTCAACATGCACTCACGAGTTTGATCTCCCGTGTCATGCTCATACTCAAGCCACGACATCAAGGGGCGTTTGCCGTTTCCAAGCACGGAGTTCATGGCAGGTGAGGCTGTAGCGCTCTTTGCATGGTGGCAATTTTTTCGACCGAGGGTCACGGAGCCATAGGCAACTCAGCACCGCTTATTGTTGTTGCGGTGTCCGTGTTTGTGCTAATCCTGACTTGTTGGGCTAATGAACACCTGATGAGTTCAGGTTGTGTTCGTGAGTGCGTGCACAAGAGTGGTCTGGTGCTGATTATTAGTTGCTGCATCAGAAGAGCTTGTTTGGCTCATGGACAAGGAAAATACTCACGTACAAAGTAAGTTGGTCGGCGTTGCCGTTCGTGCGCGAAGATGTAGCTAGATAGTTGCTCTTGCCGGTGTATGCTAATTATGTGAGTGTTTGGCCTGGTCATGTGGTTAGTCCACGATGCACGTACCCAGTGTTGAGGTCGTGTATGTGCGTACACTAGTGACATGTGACAAAGTGCTCAGTCAATTGCGTTTGGTTTGACGTTGAAGTTGGATTGGATAGAATGATCCATTTCTTTATGAATTGGATCATCCAAACTAACGTTTGGTTGGATGGACTGGACAATACAATTTTTTGTTTGGTAGGTTGGATGAAACTTGGGTGGATTGAATCATCTAAGTTGATAATTTCATAATATTAATTATTTATATACTAATTATCATATTGCTAGCAAATATTAATGTTAATATCATAATTATAATTATTAATCAACAATAAACAAGTTAATTATCACTAATTACATTACTAAGAAGCATAATTAGATAAGGTGGATGGACTCATCCAACCAAATTTCCTGGACCATCTCAACCAACATCTGCGAAGAATATTCCACGAACCTCGATGACCCTGTCCGTCTGACCGTGAAACAATCACATGACTGGACCATCCAATCCAAGTCAATCCAATCCAAGACAAGCAACCAAACACAAATCTTTTTGGTCGCGTCGTTCTCGTGCACATGATGGATCGTGCACGCCGAGCGCTGAGTCATTCGGATCGCTGAGCAAATTTCGAACGTGGAGTTCGTGTGCTCCAAGCCTATAAATGGTGTTGTACTCATTTGTTGAAATGACAGTACGAATAATATAAAAGCAGTGTTCGTTGCTGGCCTTGTTACCTATCAACCGAGAGTGTTTTTTGTTTCCTCTGTTATAGTTCGCTCACTCGTTAATCATTAGTTCTAACAGTCCATCGGCTTTTACCATGCATGGGTAGCTCCACACTTTGAAACGACATTCATCGATTGTTCGATTGTCGCGTTGTGGCCATGTGCGCTGCAAGATTCGGGGCATTGGGGTACATGGCAATCATCAGGGCAGGGTGGCATAGTCGCGGGAACCGTGTAGTGCGCCCTTGGCTGTATGGCTGTAAGATTCAGAGCGTGAACGTACGTGGCAACCATCTGGGCAAGGTCGCACAAAGACGGTTGTGCGGCCTTGTCGCAGAGAATTTGATTCCCGCACCAAGGGGTTAAAGGTAGGCCCAGCTCTGGGCCTAGGCGGGGGGGGGGGGGGGGGGGGGCGACCGCCTAGGGCCAATCCGGGGAGGGGCCCATGATGTCGGCTGTTAAAGAGAAAAGAAATAAAGTTAATTAGTATTTCCATCATCTGTATGCGATGTACAGTTACACGGTCTAGATTTTTATTTTTCGTAATTTTTTGAAATATAATACTACGTCCTAATGTGTTTAATATTTATTAGATATAATACTAATGTGTTAATTTTCCATATGTAATGTTTTTTGATAAAAGGAGAAGTTTTTCGTTAATGCATAGGACACATTGTTCATGAACATAAAAGAATTTTTTATTAACATAAAAATAACACATATATTACAAATAGGGAAAAAAGAAAAACACATAGAAAACAAAAGAAAAAACTACTACTAATTCTACTCTACTCGGAGGAGGACTTGTCCACCTCCTCTGCCACCGTCTTCGCATCCGTCGGCGGTGCCTCCGCCTCCGCCGGTGATGCCTCCGCCTTCGACGCAACCGCGGGTGGCGCCTCCTCCAACACCAGACCGAACTTCCAGCCGACGGCGTTCACTAGTTGCTCGCGGAACTCTACCCCAAACTCCTCATCGATCATCTCATAGAGGAAGTTGAAGACGAGCGGCCACAAAGCCTAACCCGAAGACGTAGTAGCCGCCGGATTCCATGCTGGTGTGGTGGGGAAGGACCCCAAGTCCAAGACGATGACAGGAGCACGATGTATTGTCCAATACATCCCACACCATTGTGTCGAGCACTCTTCCACGCACGTCGGCGGCGGACAGGTTGTCAGTGACCTCCTTAAGCCAGCCCTTGAGTTTGGTGATGCAGTCCTCGAAGAGGCGGACAATCTCAACCGTCGGGCTGAGGAGGTGCAGGCGCCGCGGGCGGAGATGGGGGCAGAGGAGGGTCTGGCGCCGCCTCCAGTTCCACCGGCATTGGCAGCGACGAAAATGGAGAAGGAGATTCAGAGGGCGTCGATGGCCTGGAGTGCTTTGATGCGAGGCAACCCATTTGTGCAGCGATGGAGGTGCGAAGAAAGAGCGAGAGGTGGTTGACGGTGGTACTGCGGAGAAGCAATAGGAGAAGTTTAGAGGCTAAGATCGATGGAGAAGTGCAGCGGAGAAGAAGAGGATGGTGTGCCTTTATAGCGGGTCATCGTCTAAGTGCGCGAGTGGAGATGATCGGACGCTTCAAAAATTGTGCTTTTGAATCAACAGTCGGAGTTACTCCAAACTACTGTTTGCAACCCCTCGGTTATTGCAACGGCTCGACATGTCCCATTGGCCAGTTTTTTAATTTGACACGCAAAGGGCCTAGGGCAATGGACCACCTGGCTTGTAAGTCCGTCCCACGGTGTTCGTAACATTTCATGCGAACAATTTTAATGAGGTGCGGAAGATTGACGTGAACGTGCGTGGCAATCGACCAAGAGTCCATATCTTTTTTTTTTTTGAAAGATCTGACAGTTGCCGACTGAGAGTCCATATTGAGCTGATGATAATTGTCGTGATCATGTATGATGGTGGACATGAATATAATGCATGTGAAAGAGAGCCTGCAATCAAGCATGTTTGATCACGTGTTGAGGATTTTTGTGCCCCCTTGTTGAGGATCATGTTAGTTTGATGACGTTGAGGATCGGATGTGGCGTACGTGTTTTCACAAGTGTGTTCATTTGTTCATAAAATCAGAACACGTAGCAGCTAGCACCTACGGTCGTCGTTTCTTCAAAAGACGAGTACAACACATGCATGTTAGAAAATATACTATATACATGGCAGCATGCGATCGATGGCGCGCAGCGCCGACCTTTTGGCTCGCAGTTTGCAGCCTCACAGTGGAATGCGGAGGCGGGGCACGACATGCGGTGGCGCGTGGAGCTCGGTGCAGCTGTGCTCGAAGCTCGCAGAGGCAGCGCCGCCGCCAGCCGACCGACCAGAAGAAGGGTGAAGTAAGTTTCTTACTTATTAGAAATTATTAATATGTACTACCCCCATCTCCCAAATTACTTGTCACTCTTTAAGTAATTAGTTCATTTTTGAAATAAAAAGAGTGACAAGTAATTTGGGATGGAGGGAGTGGTTAAAATTTCGTAATTGTAAGGACTATGTTAACTTGTAATTGCTTAACCTATAAAATTAATGGTTAATGATTAATTGCAAAATAAGTGACTAATGACAGTAATTACTACATTCTAATGATCTGTTGCCTAAAATTTTCTCAAATTTTGGACACATGACAAATAGACTCCAGCTAATTCTTCCATCACAAAAATTATTCTTTTTTTTAACAGTCATGAGAGAAACTACTAAAACATTAACTTAAATGCCAAGACAGTGGCGATGGAATCATCTGCCATGCAGTTATTACTGCAGCTGACATGTGGACCCGACAACGGTGGTGCACATATGTGATATGAACCCAAGACAGCGTTTCCTCAAGAAAAAATAATTTTATGAGAGATTGAAAGCACAAGTAGAAAAGCTAGAACTTGAACGCTACCTGCGAATTACCTACCGAGATGATCGACGGCAGCCGATCCACAAACTCGGTGGTTAGATCAGTAGTCGCCGGAGAGCAGCTTGCGGCCGACCTCGAAGGAGACGAAGGCATCGATGTAGGCATAGTTGATCTTCTTGCTGGAGAGATTGTACGCGTCCCAGTGGCTCATCCTCACTCAGTAATGTTTCTCCATGTCAGCTCCCATCACGACGCTCGCAATGTCCTTCAGCCGTGCGCGGCGGAGGCTCGGGCGATCCATCTCCTCCACCGCAAGCTCGGCCAGGTCCACCGTTTTCACCACCTTCAGCTGCCAATCCTTCCAAAGCCAGTCGGCATCACCCTCCACGCCCACGCCCACCAAGCGGTAGTCGGAATTGCTAAGGAAATCTTCCAGCTCATCGGGGAAGTAGTGAGCCTGGATGACCTGGAAGATGAGGTAGCGGCTGCCACAGAGCTGCAGAACGGCAACGGGGTTCTGGTCGGTGGAGTAGCTGGGGCGCCACTCGACGTCGAGCCCGAGAACGAGCTTGTGAAGACGCCGACGGTGCACGGAGAGGACTTCGTCGAGCCAATCCTCCAAGGCCTCGCCAGAAGATGTCACGTTGGTGGTGATCACATCATCCTCGAACGTCATGTTGCACACCTGAGTCCCCACCATTGGGTGCTCTTGTTGTCCTTACAGTCGCGGTCTGCGGTGGCACGGCACAACTTCTCTCTTGAGAAAATATTCCTCTACCTCTAGTTTGGATTTTGTAAATGGGCGTGGATATATAACTGATACAATTACGATATGAGTGGAGGAGTTTCCGAATTTGACGGGCCCAAGCCCCGAGTAAAGAAAGTAATGAAGACTTTTGAATCTGATATACTCTTTCTATTTTGTTTTTTAGAAAGCTCTGAGCTGGCGCTCAACCATTATCATAAGCAAGGAAAAATAGGTACAAAGTCAGAGTCAGAAAGAAAAAGATTGATGCACAAGTTGAGCATCGAAAAAGAAAACGATAGACACCTAAAACAAAACCAAAGAAAAATCGGCATCCAAGACCCCTCAGGAGATCAAAGTGGGGGCTCCCACAAAAGTCCAAGTACGGGTTGTCTCCTTTATCTCAAAAAATAGTTGTTGTTTAGTCTACTCCTTCCCATCAAAAAAACTATTTCCATTTTTGAATTCTTATTGTTATGATCACAAGTTGCATTGTCTCAACCAAACACCTCGTACAATAACAACAACTTTTCTCAGGGGGCATGCCGATGGGCCACAACATACCCTGGGTCTAGCCACCAGAGAGTAGCTAGTGTGAATGCATGCTGGAGAGATCAGCGGAATCGGGAAATGACCAATGAAGATGAAAGTCAGCAGTCTCACGGTTCATGGATCGAAACGCGAGCCATCCTTTTTCTTCTTCCATTTTTATTATATTATTTTCCACCAATCTTCTAGCCCTCCTTTATTTGAAGTTGTACGGTTGGATCAGGATACGTGGCCGGCATGAGGCGAGAGCCGTGTGTGCAACACCAGGCGGAACATTGTGGAGAGATGTTGCTCCTCTTGTTGCGGGTCATGTTAATTTGATGATGTTGAGGATCGGATGTGGCGTATGTTTTGTCACAAGTGCATTCATTTGTTCCTAAAATCAGAATACGTAGCAGCTAGCACCTACCGTTGTCGTTTCTTCAAAAGGACGAGCACATCATGTTGGAAATTATATTGTACAAGGCATGCGATTAATTTGATGAACCGCGTAGTGAGCTGTGCCTAGATGGTACATTCTATCCTCAAACCCTCAAGGGAACATACTTCATGTCAAACATGCACGCCAAGAGTGAGGACGACACCCGGTGGACGGCGAAGGCGAGGGTGAGGACGACGCTCGGCGGCGATGCCGAGGGTGAGGACGGCACTTGGCGTTGACTGCGATGGCGAGGGCGAGGACGGCAAGGGTGGGGGTTTGGGAGTGGCGGGGGAGGGCTTGGCAGCAAAATGAAAATGTTAGGGTTGCGGGGCGCGACCGACACATTTATAACTGCCTGAGAAGATACATATCTATAATGAATTTCTACATCAACAATGTATAACACATCCATAGAACAGATAAATAGTCTTTTTTGATAAATTTCCACTGCTTTTTGAATTCTGGGATGACCCGAACGTCGCTATGGCGCAATGTGCTGCACATAGATGGGTTATCCATTTTAGATCTCTGCCATTAAAAATTCACCACTAATGGTATGAGTTGGCAGTTAGCCTGAATGAGCAGAAGTTAACTACTTAGGTTGATCAGGTGATTTGGAAATGGACTAAAACAGGCTCCTTCACCGTCAATTCGGTGTATAAACAATTTTCTGTTGGACACTCATATGCAAGTTTTAATAGGATATGGAAAGCCAAGATTTCTCCCAAGATTAAAACATTCCTATGGCTCATTGAGCACCGATCCAACCTAACTAAAGACTTGATGAAAAGGAAGAATTGGGGAGGATCTGTTACATGCTACTTTTGTAATGAGGATTAGTTGATGAACCATTTGATGTTCGAATCCGAAGTGATGAAGGTTATATGGGGAATCGTTGCTACCTGTTTTTAGTCCTCCAGTAGGGCAACTAATTTGCAGCAGTACTGGAATTGGATTGGGGAGGCCCTACCGGAGGAGAGGATGTTTATGTCCTCGGCTGGGAGCAATTTTCTGGGCTACATGGAAAGCACGAAACAAATCATGTTTTGATAAAAAACCGTTAAAAATCCAGTGGAGATTATGGGTCATGCCTATTCTTTGTTATCATTTTCGGCAGGTCTGTATGGCGAAGACATGTAGGAGACGATCTCCCGAGGGGCGGACACTATGCTTCGGATGGTGATCAGGCTCCTAAAGGAACAGAGGGCTCCATTGATGTTTCTGGCACCTGGAGCAAGCGGTGATCTGGGGGGCTGCTGCGGACCAGAAGTGATGCACTGGAGAGAAGTGAAAAGCGCTCCAAAAAATGATCGTGAATGGATTCGATGCTATTTTGCTATGCTGCTTCTAGGACATGTGGTCTGTTATGTTTAGCTTTGTTAATCTGGGCTAAAGTTGATACTCTAGAAACCGTTCTAGTGTCTTTTGTGATTAACTATGTTGGACCCGTGTTGGGTTTCAACATAGAGAGTGGGCACAGGGTGAGGGGCAAGGTTCTCCCTGTTGCTGTCAGACGAACTGGGTGTAAGTCACTTTCTGGATCTCCAGCTCAGTAGAGTTGGAAGTGGAAATATATTCCATTCTAAATAAAATAAAAGAGACAAATAGTTCACTAGTTTATTGTTAGAACAACAACATTAGAACTATTTTTGCGCACCAATGAATAGCAAAATAAAGTTCATTACCGTAAGACGATATATTACAAATAAGAAAAAAGAAAAACACAAACTCGAAACAAGAAAAGAAAAACAACACAACTAAAAAACAAGAAAAAAACTTCTTCTCCTCCTCCTCCTCCTCTTTGGGCTCCTGCCAGGGCGGGGCGCCTCCCGCAGCGGAGACTACAAGCCCAGTTTTCTGAACATCGCCGCCACCAAGTTGTCTTGGCCGGCAACGCCGAGCTCGACCGCCAGCGTGTCCTAGAGGATGTCAAGGCGACCGGCCAAGTGCGTCATGCCGAAGACGTAGTGGCCCGTGGTCCCCATTCTAGTATGCTCTGGAATGATGTATTGTCAAATACAACGTGTGCCATCTTCTGGAGAGCCCACTCCATGTCCGCGGGCGAGTTCGGTCGGGGACGCTTCCCCTTGGCGTCCTTGGGCAGGCTTGGCAGCAACACTTTCTTGTCAACCATGGTGTTCTTGGCGCAGTTTTGGGAAGAGAGGAAGAGTGGCTGTGCGGAGAAGATGATGGCGTGCCCGGGTGATCTTTTAGCATAGTAGCAGCCTGGTGGTTCGTCTCTCGACGTGCGCAGTAGTGGTGATGGGACGCGGAGCGATTCGAATTGAATTCAAAGATGCGCATGCGCTGCGCGCATTTAAGGCGCCTCGATAACTGACGCACATGTACACTCGATGTGCCCGGTCGCATCAGCCACCTGTACAAATGGCTACCGCTTCAAGGACCAAATCTTATGCGGTAAACGGCTACGTAATACTCCCCCCGTCCCAACTCAACTCTATTTCTAGTTTTGGTCAAACTTACCTTTGACCAATGGTTTATATAGATTTTATTAACTTCAATAACATGTAAATTGTATATTATGGAAATATTTTTCATGATGAATCTAAAAGTACAATTCTTGTATTGTTAAAACTGATCAAAATTACATAAATCATTGGTCAAAGATAGATTTGACCAAACCTAAAAATAGAGTTGACATGGGACAGAGGTAGTAGCTTATGTGGCATGCCAATGTGGATGTCCAACTCAAGGATGAAAGTGAAACGGTTGTGTGAAGTTGAGGGACTAAATTGACCCATTTGAAAATTCAAGGACCAAACTGAGTTTTGGTTGAAAGTTTGAGGATGGAGTTGAGTATTGTGTCAATTCTAAACGAGTCAAGCTTGAGCTTGCGAGCTTCATGAGTTCAAGCTCGAAAAGCTCGAGTAAGCTCATTTATTGTTGTCATCTATGATATGTACGTATGATTAACTAAACTATATAATTCTATTAAAAATGTTTTATAGGACCTAATTTTTATGTATGATAACAAAAAATAATGTGCAACATCGTCCACATTCCTACTCCATTAGTTGTGAACCTAAATTTAGTATATTCTATTGTATATACATGAATTCTGGGCTTGACTCGAGATCGACTCGATATTTTATCAAACTCAAGTTTAGAAAGACAAGCTCGTTCGAGTTTGACTCGTTGACAGCCCTAGATGCAATTAAAGTTTTGGTGCAATCGTGTAATCAGCGATTTTCATCTGTTGGATCTACATCTTACGGTTATTACATCTTTTCATTTAACCCCTTCCACCACGCCGACGAAGCGGTAATCGGAACCGCCGAGGAAATCTTCCAGCTCGTCGGGGAAGTAGTCAGCGTGGATGACCTAGAAGATGAGGCAGCGACGGCCGACGTAGAGCTACAGAACGACGACGGGGTTCTGGTCAGTGGAGTAGCTGGGGAACCACTCGACGTCGAGCCCGATGTGACACCCGGTTCTGAAAATGGACCAAGTGCGACGCATATGTGTGCCCAGGATGTTCAACACACATACACGAGTGCATCGCAAACGATATACAGAAAAATTACCACATCACAAATTATTAAACAAGTACTTTTATTACAATATTCAAATAATCCTCAAATTACAACTCTAATGATCATTATTGAACTATAACCACGACGGAGATTATTTAACTAAGGCAACTACGCAAACTAAGCAAACTGAGCATAGGGGTATGCGTGGCTCCAAGCAACACCATAGGCAAATCGATGGCAGCACATAGCGTAGTACTCTGCATTATCCTCAGGATACTCCCAAACATCACATGAAACTGTTGGTGGGGAATTGAAAGAGTGAGCACATGTCGTACTCATCAAGTGTGGGAAAAATAATGACATGTAGCTTAAACAAGGAGCGATAATAAATAATGGCTATTTGTGGAAAAGTACATTTAGAACATATCAAAAGCAACCTACAATGTCCATGCAAAATTAATCCCATCATATCCCAAATAAACATAATAACTCATATCCATCATTCATTATCCATCCATATGCTAGTTTCTTATCATCATCATTAACCATGACCATTTATCACCGTCCAATCCATAACAATACCAAACCATAACCAAACCATCCCAAATTCTACCCAATCATAGAAGTTCAGCTGCTCATAATCGGGAGGACGACTATCATGATAGTTTTTTAACACTATGCAGAGGTTGTACCACTTTACCCACATGTTCGTGATTTCATCACCTTTTGGTGACTAAGAACCTCTATGATGCCTTATCACACTTCCGTTGGTGTGTGGCCAAGAGATCACAAAATAGCTTTTACAAAGGGACTACTATTATGTACGGACCCACTAAGGTTTCTCCAGCAGGCTTGAATCTCCATTCACCCACCCACGGGCCCCCTCATGTGCCATGTGGTTCCCAGGGTAGCCCTTATCGACTGCCATTCCCTGCACCATCCGATGGTCCATACAATACCAGCAGCACACCTAATTATTCAGCTACGCCGCACCCATACTTGGCCTTGTGGTGGCACTGTTATCCTGGCTTATTCTCGCATGAACCAGTCCTTAGATCTAAGGCAAGCAAACTACCATAACATGTGACCCAGTTCACTATCCATGCTTGCTTAGATCTCCCAATCCCATATTACTAGTTAACCATACCCATCAATTCTCATCATATACATGCACATTAATTCATAGTTAAGCCATTTGATTGTTTTCCCATCCCAATTAATTAGAGCGAAGCTGTCAACAAGTTTTGATCTGGCAGATCTCCCGACACTACTGCAAGTGTTTGCGGAGTTTGAAGTTCGGTGTGGGCGCGCGGAGATTCAAGAAGGCGAAATGTAAAATGACACAGGAGACACGAAAATTTACGTGGTTCGGGCCGCCTGAGCGTAATACCCTACTCCACGGGGTATGTTGGTGTTGTATTGGATGTATGAACTCAACTCAGGTGAGTTGAGAGCGCGTGTGAGCCAATCCGACCAGATTAGATCAGAGCTGAGAGATCTGAGAGCCCCCCTATGTATCATTGGTCTGTCCTTTTATAGTACAAGGACAGGCCGTTACAAGTTGGCCTGGCCCGACATGTGGCCCCGGCGGTTACTAATATTGATACACATTTGATGCGCTTAATTACCCTTAATGACTGAGTTACGGGCTTTGACAGCACCGTTACTAGTAATTAAGGTCGTCCGATCGTGTGTCATTAACATAGGATTAATGACACTTAATCGGGTCTTGAAGTTCTTGATTCCCCTTTGAAGATCCGGAGCAGTTGTGGAGTCTACCGGAGGTTTGAGGCTGAAGATCCAACGGTAGGACACGTGGCAGCTCTGGAGCATGCTGTGAGGAACAGATAGGTCCGGTGCCACCAGAGATGTGTCAATTCTAGAGTCCTCGGTCTGGGGTTAGGTCCGGGGGTGCCGTTATGGTACATAGCCCGGAGCTTCCCCCTTGTGGGCGGTAGCTCCGGTTTGATGGTACACGTGGCGATCCTGAGACTAACCATATTGGGGAAGTGGGTCCGGTTATGTCTGACATGTGGGCCTCCGAAGGTCTTCAAATCAAGTAGAGGACATTTCCTTGAGATCTTTGCAATCTCAAGGGTATACGGTACCCAGGGTACCAACAGTGGCCCCTTGGGCCCACCTCTGGGGGAGACCCCTTGGGTGAAGTCATTCCGCCGGAGGTGGGTCCATCCTTCGACTTTTGAGCCGAGTCTTCAAAGGTCTTCAGATGTGTCATTGGCGATAGTTTTGGAGTTAAATCCTCGCCGCGTGGCACATCCCGGGTGCGGCAAATGAGATCTTTGGCGTGCGGATCTCACGCAATTGAAGGTCGCCGGTTCTCGATACGAAAATCGTATCGGTTCCGCGCGCCTTGTCAGGCCGCCGCCTTCGGGCTTCCCGCCTTTCATGATGACAACCGTTCGCCTGAGTAAGAACCTCGACTTGATCGTCGGGGTGGTCCCAGGCCCTCTTGTCATCGGCAGGGTGAAATTTTTGAATAGTATCTTTGGCTTCCCTGCGGTTTCCATCCAATCGTTGCGGGGGCTTACTTAAGAAGGAAAGCGCGCACCGTCTGGGGTTCTTTTATGCCTCTCATCTGATCTTGCGCTCGAACTCCCAAACTTGTGCTTGCTTTTCCTCTCTTGCCTCGCTGTGCTGCGATGGAGTTGGGTCTCCGCAAGAGCCGCTTGAAGACCAAAAGTGACTTGAAGAAGGTCCAGGCCCTCATGGGGTGGTCCCTGGACTTCTTCAACCACTTGGTCCACGCCGGGGGAGAGCTCCCATTCGAGAAGGAGCACGCTGGCGAGATGGTGTATTTTTCTGCGTACGCCATGGTGGGGTTGATACCACCTTTCTCCTCCTTTTTCTTGATGCTGATAGACTTCTATGGTCTGCAGCTGTATCACCTTGGCCCCCACTCCATTCTTCTAGTGTCTGTCTTCGTCCACTTCTGTGAAATGTGGGTGGGCATCTCCCCCTGCATTGAGCTTTTCCGGACCTTCTTCACCATCCATACCACCGGAAGGAGTGATGAGTACCTTGGCTTCTACTATTTTGTGAAGCGCAAGAAGTGCCCATTCAAGTACCTCTGGTCATTTCCCTCTGGAAAGTGGGACAATTGGAAGAAAGACTGGATAGTCATCCAGGTGGAGGAGCACGAGAAGCTGGAGCTTCCCGAAGGCCTCCCAAACATCGACACTGCAGTCTGGAGTGAAGCTCCGGTGCTGTCGGATGCCTTCAACCCTGCTCTAACCAGGATCCGCCATTGTGTGGAGGGAGGAGTAACTCCTCAGGCGGTATTTTGCAATTTCCTGGTCAACAGGTGGGCACCGCTGAAGAGGAGAGAAAAACTCGCTTGGTCCCTCAATAGTGTGATGGACGACGACCGGGTCGAGATCGGGCTGAAGTCCAACATGGAGGGGTCGACCTTGGAGTTTCATCTCAAGAAGTTCCAGCACGGCATCGACGTCGCGGGTGATTACTTGACCCCGCCAGCAGCTTTCCTCCCTCTGAACGTGGAAGTACAATTCAGCAGGGAGCTCTGGCGGACGATGTCGGTGCTTGACGACCTCGGTTTCATCGAGAGACGATCGACTTCTGGGGTGGTGATCCCTGGGGCTTCTGAAGGTGGCTCCGCCCCTGCCCCGAAGCCAAGGACCGAAGTCGTCGGCAAGGGCAAGGAGCCAGCGGCCGAACCCTCGAGCCGAAAGAGGAAGCTGAAGCATGCCGATGGAAGGTCCGTCAGGCCTGCATCCTCTGCACTAGCTCCTTCTCCCCGGAGGGGGAGGTCTTCTACAACTGCGGTGACTGTACCTGCAGCAGTGTCTTCCCGGGGTGCTAGCCCCAGGCATGTGACTCCAGTACCAGGGCCAGCTGAGGCCTCTGGGTCCGGAGGTCCTTCCCGGTTGAGGGGGACCTCGACTAAGGAAATGCCCGCGGCTGCAACAAGTTCTGGGGGGGGCCTTCCGGAGCTACCACGCCGGCGGCGGCCATGGTCAGTACAGAACACCCGGGAAAGAGATTCCATGCAAGCTGGTGCGGAAGCCTTCCGAGGTAATTTTTAATCTTTACCTCAGACAGTTGTTTTGTTGTAGTAACTGTTTTTTAAGTTTCTTCATCCATCATCTGCAGCGTCCTCGAGAAGAGGAGTGAGGCTCCACCCTCAGCCACAGCAGCTGAAGCTGTGAGGGCGGAGGCTTCTGCTCCTGTCCCGGTGCCGCCCAAAGTGGTGGCTGAAGCTGCGGCAGCTCCGGCGCCAGCTGTCATGGTCATGGACCTCGACTCACCCCCCGAGACTCCCGTGGTAGCGTCGGACCACGGGAGAGAAGATGCGCCAGCGGCACCTGCCCCGGAGGTTGAAGCCCCGGGTCTTGATGCTGAGATGTTGGAAGCTTCGGCCGTTGAGCCGGACGAAGCAGTGATTCCGGCCCCAGAGCCGGAAATTGTCGAAGCCCCGGCGGTTGAGCCGGAGGTTTTTGAAGTTCCGGCGAGCGAGCCGGATGTTGATGAAGTCCCGACGGTTGAGCCGGCTACCTCCGAACCTCCGGCCTTAGAGTCGGTTGCCACTGAAGCTCCAGCTGCAGAGCCGGTTGCAGTTGAAGACCTTTTGGCGCCTGAGCCGGTTGAGGTTGAAGCTCCGGCCTCAGGGCCGGTTGTTGCGGACCTTCCAGCGCCCGAGCCGGTCGTTGCGGAGGTATCAGCACTCGAACCCATGATGGTTGAGGCGCCAACAGCCGAGCCACCAGCGGAGGAGGAGCCCAGGCCGGAGCCGGAAGTAGCCCCTGTTCCAAAAGTGATGACGGCGGAGGTGCCTGCTGTTGAGCCAGGGTGCCCTGATGAAGTCGCTGGCCCCCTGCATGAGGGGGTAAATGAATACCTGGCGGCAGGGCCTTCAGAACCACTTCCGGAGGTCGGAACTTCTTCTGCGGGACCCTCCTCGGTGGCGACTGAGGCTATCCCAGAGGACGGCCCTAGTGCCGTGGAGGCTCAGGGGACCACTCTTGTGGAGTGGGACCCAACTTTTGTAAGCGAGAACCCGCTGGAACCAGCGGAGGAGACCCCAGCAGGTCCGGACCCTATTCCCCTGTCATTGTCCATTGACAACGCATGCTCCAGTCTGCGTCAAGTCCATCTGGCGTTCTACCACGACAGCAAGGCTCTTGAAGAGGAGCGCCAAACCCTTAGGCGGTGGCGTAATCGGCTCTACTTCGAGACCAAGCTGGCACAGTCGAGGCTGGCAGACGACAAGGAGTGGATCAAACAGGAGAAGGTCCGCCTGGAATACCGAGGCAAATTATTGGATGATAGGGAGAGCTTGACTCGTGCCCTCGACACTCAATCCCGGGCCATTTATGAGCAGGCCAAGGCAACTTATAGTTCGGCTGATGATCGCCAAGAAAGGCTTGAAGCCATTAACACTACTCTCATCAAGTGCCGGGAGGCACTTGAGGAGAGGGAGAAGAGGCTCGAAGACGAAGAGCAAAAACTCCTAGAGCTGCGGGATGATGTCTTGAAGAGGGAGGAGGAGCTCGCCGAAAAGGTGGCTCTGGCTGACAAGGGCCTCGAGGAACGCACCAAGAAGTTGGAGGAGCGTTGCGTTGAGGAGGAGGAGAAGGTCTGGGTGCGAGGGTAGGAACTCTACAAGCAAGAGTGTGCCATCGCTGCCAGGGAGAAGAAAGTTAGGGGCCGGGAGAAGGACCTGGTCGACCGCCGGAAAAAGATCCACCTCCGGGAGGAGGAGCTCGGAAAACTCGAGAAGCAGGTTGCTGAAAAGATTTAGCAAAATGCCAAAGAGGTTGAGTGCCTTGCTCATGAGAATTCTGAACTGGCAGCGACCAAAAGATCCTTGGAGGAACTGAAGGGCTTGAGGACTGCGGACTCCCTACAGGTTTGGGAGTTCCTGAGCAAAGACAATGACGCGCTGACACCAATGGGCTTCAGTCCCGTGCGTCCGGATGATCCGGAGCCGGAGCCGGACCTGTCGTTGCAAGCGTTGAGCTCGGCGGGTGACAAACTCTCCAAGGTGGGTGACGTCATTGCGGACCAGTTGGAGGTTGAGGGGCAGTCCCTGGCGAAGAACGTCGTAGAGTATGTGTTGACGTGCTACACCAGCCAGGATCCCCAATTTCGTCTGGACCCGGTGCTTGAAGGTCCCGTCGAAGGAGAAGGTGAAGCCACCCGAGCCAATGTGTCGGAGGTTGCTCAGAAGGTCGCCCAGTTCTTCCATAGGGTCTAGGACCATCTCTGTAGCTCCCACTTGTATTCTCTCTTTTTCCTCCCCAATTTTGTAATCCCTTGTCTCCAGATGAATGAAATCCACAATTTGTTAATGAATTTCATTTTTTGTCTTCAACACTTCTGTCTTCACTTGGCCCCCTGGTAGATGTACACAATTTGATTGTGAACATGTACCAAGAGGATATTGTGTTTTGTTGAAGACTCGTTTGCTTCGAACTTGTAGAGTGTAGGTCCGAAGTCTTCGATAGTGAAGGCCCCCTGAGGTTGTCGGAGCTCAGAAGCTCCGGCATTGACTACCGTCGGAGCTTAGTAGCTCCAGGAATAGTCCCTATCAACGCGTAGAGCATCGATAGCTAGCCCTCCAGGGTGTCGGAGCTTAGTAGCTCTGGCAGGGACCTTTGCCAACGCGTAGCTTGTCGGCGGCAGACTCCGCTTGTGGGGTCTTCTCACCATCTTTTATTTTGCGTCGACGGCTGGCCCCCGTAGCTTTTCCGGAGCTTGGTTGCTCCGGTAATGCTCGTTTTCAATGTTTAACATTGATCACAAGCCACCTAGGGGGAGTCGGAGCTTTGTTAGCTCTGGCTTTTCTCCATCAGCGATGATTCTTTATTTTTCCTGCACACTGAAGCCAAGAAAAATAGTAAAATTCGCTCCTTGCCTATAACTTCATCGCAGATTACGATTCCCAAGGAAAATTTTAGGTCAAACACAATTCTGAATACAACCGAATGCGTTGCCTTCTTTCTTCCAGATCCAATTGTACTTGGACCCGCCTTACTTCGGCCTGCCGGGGTGTAGGTAGAGTGGCGTACTTAGGGTGCTTGACCAGGCTAAGTCGATAGCACACTCCGGCCCTAGATTGGCTTGGCGGCATTCAGGCGAGTGGGCCATGAACAATATTTGAATCCAAAAGAATTGACAATACAACTCGAATTGTACATGAACTGGTCGAACTAAAATTTCTTAAGAATTGCACAACTTTGTTATAGACAAGAAAGAGAAAAATAAAAAATGTTGAGCCTGTACAAAATAAATGCACGTGGAGTCTGTTTCACATGAGGATGTCTTTCATTATAGGTCCGAGGTACAGGGGAAACAAGTACACTCTTAGGGTACGGAACCAGGCTAAGCGTGTTTCATTTCTCGTTTGACCCAAGGTAGCTAGACACACTTTTAGTCCTGAGACTGTGACAAGTGTTGCATGAACTTTGCGGACCTTCCGGGAAAGGTCCGGCTGTTCTCCCGGAGGAACTACCCGACTCTGTACAATGACTCTATAACCTACACCTCAAGTTACTACAGACTCACCTCCGTGATATTAAGTGTAGAACTTACGGAGGTGCTCAATATTCCAAGGATTTGGGAGAGGTGTCCCAACCTCGGTAGCCAAGCGAACGCTTCCGGGACGGGATACTTTAATCACTCGGAAGGGTCCCTCCCAACTGGGGGAGAGTTTGTTTAACCCTTCTCTGGATTGTATTCTCCGTAGCACCAGATCACCTTCCTCGAGCTGTCGGTTGTGTACATGCTGCTGATGATAGCGCCGAAGGGCTTGGCGGTATCGGGCAATTCGAACAGCTGCTTGGCACTTTCCCTCCTCAAGGAGGTCTAGGTCTTCATGCCGGAGCTGGTCCTGCATAGCTTCGTCGAAGGTCCGGACCCGGAGTGACCCCAAGGTGATTTCCGGAGGAAGGATTGCTTCAGCTCCATACACCAAAAAGAAGGGTGTCTCTCCAGTTAACCGGTTTGAAGTTGTCTTGTTGGCCCATAGAGTGGGCGGAAGCTCTTCAATCCAGTTAGCTCCATGTTTTTTCAAGCGCTCATAGGTGCGCGTTTTGAGTCCTTTCAGGATTTCAGCATTTGCTCTCTCGTCCTGGCCATTGCTTGTCGGGTGAGCTACGAAGGCGTAGCAAACTTGTAACCTCCGACGGCTCTTGGGAAAGGTCCCAAGATGTCCATCCCCCACACGGCGAAGGGCCATGTAGGAGGTATCATTTGTAGAGGCTGAGCCGGTGTGTGAATTTTCTTTGCATGAAATTGGCATGCTTCGCATTTCTTCACCAGCTCAGTTGCATCCTGGAGTGCTGTAGGCCAGTAGAAGCCATGTCGGAAGGCTTTACCGACCAGCGTGCGGGAAGACGCCTGGTTCCCACACTGGCCTCCATGGATTTCCGCGAGGAGCTCGCAGTCTTCTTCCCTTGTGATGCACCGCATTAGGACGTCGTTGGCACCGCGCCGGTAGAGATCTCCTTCTACCAATGTGTATCTTTTAGCCAATCTGACTATCCGGTCAGTGGATACATCATCGTCAGGAAGGATGTTGTTTTTCAAGTAGCTCCGGATCTCCGAGATCCATGCATCGAAGCTAACTTGAGCATTTGAGTCTTGCGTGCTGGGTTGCTCGGAGCTTCCAGCAGCACCTACGACCCTTGATGGCTGCCATGGTAACAGGGCCATCGGGACCGTCAGCTTCGGGATGCTGATCTCGCCGCCTTCGCTCAGTTCGGCAGGCTGAGCTGTGGGTTTTGACAACCTCCAGACAAAAGTTACGTCAGGAGCTGGAGCTCTGGTTGACGCTTTCGTCGAGAGTTCGTCGGCTTCAGCGTTGTGGACACGCTGTACGTGGTGGAGGTCTAGGACTTCGAAGTCCTTTTGAAGCCTCTGGACTTCAAGGAGGTAAGCAGCTAGCTGGTGATTGTTGCAGGAGCATTCACCCTTCACTTGTTTAATGATGAGCTGTGAATCTCCCTTGACTAGCAGCTGCTTGACACCGTATGACAGTGCCACCTTTAGTCCGTAGATGAGTGCTTCGTACTCCGCCATGTTGTTGGTCGCCTTGAAGTCAAGGTGTACCATGTATTTTACCTTCTCCCCGGTTGGTGCGAGGAGAAGAATTCCAGCTCCGGCCCCCTGCTTTTGCATGGAGCCGTCGAAGTAGAGGGTCCAGTGAGGCTCGGTTAAAACCGGAGCCTTGTGTTTCGGCTTCTGCTCACTGGGGCCCCCAGGGTTTGAGAGGGAGTCCATTCCGCCACAAAATATGCCAATGCTTGACTCTTGATTGCTTGTCTTGGAATGAATTCGAGATCGAATTCGGCCAATTCCGCTGCCCACTTTGCAATATTCCCAATTGAATTGGGATTATGCAAGATTGCTCGAAGTGGGTAAGAAGTCACCACTGAAATCTTGTGAGCTTGGAAGTAATGGAGAAGCTTCCTGGAGGCGATAAGAACTGCATATAGTAGCTTATGCACCTCTAGGTATCGAGTCTTGGCATCATGAAGTACTTCACTGATGAAGTACACTGGGCGCTGGATGGTTCGGACCCTCCCGGAGGGCCCCGGAGCTTCCTCTTCATTGACTTGGATCCTCCCGGAGGGATCCGGACCTTCTTCGGGGACCTCCGGGTCCTTGCTGGAGGGACCCAGAGCTTTTTCAGAAGCGACCTGGACCCTCCCGGAGGGGTCTGGGTCTTCTGAAGTAACTTCTTGTGGACTCAAGTCTGGGAACTGGGACCCAGACTCACTTTGAGGAACCTCCGGACCCTCCCGGAGGGGTCTAGATTCCTGAGCATGGGATGGTTCTGGTCTCTCCGCAACCAGGACCATACTGACGACTTCATCAGTTGCTGAAATGTAAAGCAGCAAAGGCTCACCAGGGTTCAGTGCTACCAGAGTTGGTAGGGTGGTGAGGAACTGTTTTAGCTCCTGGACCGCCTTTTCTGCTTCTTTAGACCATTGGAATGGTCCGAACTTCCTCAATAACTTGAAGAAGGGAAGTGCCCATTCTGCCAGTCTTGAAATGAACTGGTTGAGGGCTGCTAGACATCCAGTCAGCTTTTGGACATCCTTGATGCGGGCTGGTGGCCGCATGTCTTCAATGGATTTGATCTTCGCCGGATTAGCCTCTATGCCCCGGTGATTTACCAGGAAACCAAGAAGTTTTCCGGAGCTAACCCCGAAGACACACTTGTCTGGGTTTAGCTTTGTGCGGGTGACCGGAGCTTGTCGAAGATAGCCTGTAAGGTGTCAAGGAGTGACTCCTTGTTCTTGACCTTGACCACGATGTCATCGACGTACACTTCCACTATGTCTCTAATGAGTTCTTCAAAAGTTTTGTACATGGCTCGTACAAAGGTTGAAGCTGCATTCTTGAGACCAAATGGCATGGCTGTATAACAGTACAATCCATCTACTGTGATGAAAGAGGTATGCTCTTCATCTTCCCTAGACATTCTAATTTGATGATACCCAGAATATGCGTCTAGAAAACACAGTAATTCACACCCAGAGGTGGAATCCACTATCTAATCTATTCTAGGTAGTGGGAATGGATCTTTTGGACACGCCTTATTTAGTGTTGTGTAGTCAATACATCCGAAGCTTCCCGCCGGCCTTGGGCACAACGACTGGGTTTGCCAGCCATTTTGGATGTAAGACTTCTCGAATGAATCCAGCTTCGGGCAACTTCTTCACTTCTTGTCGAATGAAGTTCTGTCGCTCCACGGATTGCTTCCGAGGCTTCTGATGCACAGGCCGGGCATCAGGGTAGATCTTCAGATTGTGCTCAATCACTTCCCTGGGGATCCCAGGCATTTGTGACGGTTGCCAGGCAAACACGTCGACATTAGCCCGGAGGAAAGCGATGAGCGTGAGTTCCTATTTGTCATTCAGTCCCCCCGATATACGGGTGGTCTGAGCGGCATCGGAACCGATTTGGACGACTTTGACGGGAATGTCGGTATCGCCGCTTGGCTGCACACGAGGTGCAGAAGTCGAGCCTCGTTGACGAATGCTCGGGGGTTTTAGAGCTTGCTCCTGCCTGGAGTCCTCCTCTTGCGCCGTAGTAAGCGCATGAAGTTCTTCCAGAGCGGTTACTCTAGCAGTGCGATCTTCGCGGATCCGGAGAACGCCTACTGGTGTTGGCATCTTTAACACTAGGTAGCCATAATGAGCAGCTGCCATGAATTTGTACGAGGCAGGCCTACCCAAGATGGCGTTGAAAGGTAAGTTGATCTGAGCAACGTCAAAGACCAACTTCTCAGTGCGATACTTCTCCTGGGTCCCGAAGGTAACGGGGAGAGTAATAGCACCGAGTGGGGTAATGGCTCCCGGACCTACTCCGGAGAAAGGTCGGGAGGGGTGAAGATCTGAAGGTCGGAGTTGAAGCTTGGTAAAAGCTTCGAAGCTTATGAGGTTCAGCCCCGAACCTCCGTCTACCATAACATGGTGGAGTTGAATGTTATTGATGGTAGGAGATACCATCAAAGGTAACTGGCCTGCTCCAACCATGCTTCGAGGGCAGTTCGAAGCATCAAAAGTGATGGTTGTGTCCATCCACTTCCGATGAGGCTCCGCCCTGGCTGTAGGAGCTACGACGGCCATGTCCCGACGCATTGTCTTGAGGACGCGGCGGGAGGTGATGTCCCATGATCCACCAAAAATGGTGTTCATGGTCTTCCGACGCTCGTTGTCAGAGACGTCAAAATCATCGTCGACGGAGGTGTAGACGGCCTTCAGGACCTTTTTAGGATTCTGAAAACCTAACTCCTCTTCAGCCAGAGCTTCGTCAACTTTTTGTTTTCCTTTCCTCTGTCGGAAAGGAACTTCTTCCCGGCGCTTGTTGTAGCGCTCGGCAAGGTTTTGGACCTCCCGGCAGTCTTCCAAACTATGGCTGTCCGTCTTATGAATTGGACACCACACCTTGGGTTTGCCACCAACTTCAGAAGACGGTCGAGGTCGCTTCTCGGGGCATGGCCCCCGGCCACCCGTAGCTGCAGCATCTGCAGCATTAGATGCGCCGACCGACGACTTTTCTTGTCATTGGTCTTTTTCTTCTTCTTGCCACTCCCGCAGGTAGTGGCTTCGCCTTTGGAGGATTTCTTGTGATCCTCCGGAGGTGGTTTGGAGTGCATTTCATGGCCCTCCGCAGCTCTGGCACATTTGTCAGCCAAGCTGAAGAGTTCCGTGACACTGGTGATCTCCTTGATCGCCAGTTTCTCCAACATCTTCTTATCCTGTACGCCTTGTCTAAATGCCACAATGACAGAAGCGCTAGAGATAGAAGGGATAGTGTTTCGTACCTGAGAGAATCTCTGGATGAATGATCGCAGGGATTCTCCCCCTTTTTGCACGACTGCAAAAAGGTCCAGCTTGGTGCCTGGTCGGTTGTATGAACTCCCGAAGTTGGCGGCGAACTGCCGGCACAACTCCTCCAAACTGTTGATGGAGTTTGGTGGAAGGCTCATAAACCAGGACCGGGCGGTCCCAGTTAAAGCCACTGGAAAAATAGTTGGCCATTACGACCTCATTTCCTCCAGCTGCCAGGATAGCAGTGGAGTAAATCTAAAGAAATTCGACAGGATTAACGGTCCCGTCAAACTTCTCCGGCAGGTGAGGCCAGAATTTATGTGGCCACCTGACCATACGCAGATGCATGGCCAGGGATGAACAGCCTCTTCCTACTCCTTCAGGAGCAGGAATGTCCTGAGCTTCTCGTCTTTCACGAGCATGCTCGATATGGACTCGGCCGTCTTGTTGACGGTATCAGCGATCAAGCTCCGCCCAGAGGTCATGAGTTGAAAGCCTTGATACCGTGTGAGTGTGTCGCCCCCCGGAGGGCAAAGACGTCACTTGCTGTGATGGAGCACGTCTCCTGTTGTTGGAAACGTGTGGACCAAGTCTGCCAAACAAGGTCCGTCACTGCGACGGAGCCCGTCCTGAAGGAGGAGGACCCTGTTTACTGATGCGGTCGGCTGCTGCTGCAACCAAGTGTTCCACATCGGCCCTCCACTGCTCCATTGCATCCCGAGATGCATCCGGAGGTGGTGGGCGCTGAAGGAGAGCACGTGCTGCATGGAGCGCATGTTCCGGGTTGTCATGATTCGCCAATGTAGTGATTGATGCCGGTGCACCATCGCGCTGCCCAGCTTGATTTGCTGGTGGGGGCGACGGTGGTGGAAGTGGGACTCCTGCTAGAACTGAGGTTCCTGCTGGTGGCTGCATATTGGAGGGATTGCCCCCAGCAGCTTGAACAGCGGGATGACCATTGGATGATTCAGCAGCTGAGTTCACCATTCTTGAAATCTCAGGCGCCCCTACCTGGCGCGCCAACTGTCAACAAGTTTTGATCCGGCAGATCTCCCGACACTACTGAAAGTGTTTGTGGAGTTTGAAATTCGGTGTGGGCGCTCGGAGATTCAAGAAGGTGAAATGTAAAATGACACAGGAGACACGAAGGTTTACGTGGTTCGGGCCGCCTGAGCGTAATACCCTACTCCACGGAGTGTGTTGGTGTTGTATTGGATGTATGAACTCAACTCAGGTGAGTTGAGAGAGCGTGTGAGCCAATCCGACCAGATCAAATCAGAGCTGAGAGATCCGAGAGCCCCCCTATGTATCGTCGGCCTGTCCTTATATAGTACAAGGACAGGCCGTTACAAGTTGGCCTGGCCCGACATGGCCCCGACGGTTACTAATATTGATACACATTTGATGCGCTTAATTACCCTTAATGACCGAGTTACGGGCTTTGACAGCACCGTTACTGGTAATTAAGGTCATCCGATCGTGTGTCATTAACATAGTATTAATGACACTTAATCGGGTCTTGAAGTCCTTGATTCCCCTTTGAAGATCCAGAGCAGTTGTGGAGTCTACCGGAGGTTTGAGGCTGAAGATCCGACGGTAGGACACGTGGCAGCTACGGAGCATGCTGTGAGGAACAGATAGGTCCGGTGCCACCAGACACGTGTCGGTTCCGGAGCTTTCCTCGGTCTGGGGTTAGGTCCGGGGGTGCCGCTATGGTACATAGCTCGGAGCTTCCCCCTTGTGGGCGGTAGCTCCGGTTTGATGGTACACGTGGCGACCCTGAGACTAACCATATTGGAGAAGCGGGTCCGGTTATGTCTGACATGTGGGCCTCCGAAGGTCTTCAAATCAAGTAGACGACATTTCCTTGAGATATTTTCAATCTCAAGGGGTATACGGTACCCAGGGTACCGACAGAAGCAAAAAGGTAAAAATTCCTTCCCAACTCTCTACATTACATTCCAAGCGACAAGGATGGTCAAACAAGATTAGTAAACTTCAATCATGGGTATCCCGTCAATTTGACACATGCATGCAGTTTTTCAAACAAAACATTTAAAAACAAGATCAAAATGTTCAAGGACACTTGCCTTGCTCTTAAGACTGGATAGGGTCAAAAGCTTCATTGTTATGGTGCTGAAGGTCCTCGGCAGCACCCTCTAGAGCAACACCTTCTATTCCGCACAAAAGACATACAAAACAAACATTATAATCAATAAATGCCCATATATTACTCAATATGGCATGACATGCATGAACAATACAATTATGTGGTAAAACTTGTTAATGAGTTTCTATTAATGTTTACTTACTAGTTACAATGGTTTTTAACAAGTTTGAACTGGTTTCGAGTTGATTTGAGTCAAATTGGATTCAATTCAGCAATAACAGATTCAGGTGGCCGAACAAGTTTGTACTCGGAACGGGACTAGTTTGCCTGGACCAGAAAGAAAATCGGATTAGCCCGCACTTGGACCGGACAAGTCCGCTTGGCTAGGGTTTTTGGCGAATTTCCAATTAGAGCATAGTTTGAGTTAATATGGAATCATAATTTTCGTTGAAAAGATGCATCTAAGATAATTATCATGAATCCTAGGGTTCAAGGGTCGAGGATTCGAGAATTGGACGTCGAGATTGAACGAGACAAGAATTGGTGGAGAATTGACGACGATGAAAGATTGATGATGAAGATCGTAGCGGCGACGACGATCTTGATTGATCCTCCTCCTTCCTCCCTTCTCCTTCTTCTCTCTGCGAAGAACTCCTCTTGATGGCGGCTCTCACGAATTAGGGCTAGGGTTTTCTTCAAAAGTGGCAAGAGATGAAAAGTTTGGGTGGTGGTGTGTTTATATAGAGGTGGAGGTAGTAGGGTTTGACGAATATCGTGTTTGAGGCGGTGGAGGCCAGGTAGGGGTACCACAATGGCTCCACAGAGGTTGGACACGACGTTCTTGGGCCCAATTAAGGCAAATACCCAATAACATATCATGGAGGAAAAATTGAATTCGAGTCGGGCAGACCAGACATGTCCGCTACGGGCCAGACTAGTTCGATATGGAACAGAGAGTTGAACAGACAAATCTGGAGGTCGTCCGGACAAGTCCAATTTTGTCCAGAGAGGAAAACGAACAAGTCTCGTATGGGACCGGACAAGTCCAGGGGTCTTCTAAGATTTTCAAAAACCGGACCAAAGCGATGAAGCACCGGACAACTCCGAATTTTTCGAGTGACGGGGAATGGACTAGTCCGTACTAAATAATGGACAACTCCAGACAACAACAAAAACTCAATCAGACTAATCCGCAGCAAGAGCGGACAAGTCTAGAGAACAATAGAGAGCAAAACCGGACTGCTCGAGGTTCAAACCAGACAAGTCCGCAACTGTACAGGTTTTTAAATGATGTGTTGCTTCTAATTTATTTTAAACTTGTTTCTTTTTATGCTTCTTAATGTTAAACATGTGTAAGAATGTATGCAATGCATGATGGATGAAAATGAGGGTGTTATAAAGCTACCCCCTTAAAATGAATCTCGCCCTCGATATTCGACGTAGAAGAGAAGAGATAGGGAAATTCTCTCCAAGTTGCTTCTGATTCTGTATGATGCTTCCATTGTACTTTGCACCATCGAATCACCTTGTTCCTTGTGACCCTCTCATTGGTTTCCAAAATTTTGACAAGTTGCTCAGCATAAGTCAAATCTGCCTCCAATTCCAATTCTTCCATTGGCACATGTTCCTTCGGTACTCTTAAGCACATTTTGAGCTGAGAAACGTTAAACACATCATGAACATCAGAAATATGTGCTGACATCTCCAACTTATATGTCACTTCTCCACGTTTGGCCAAAACCTTGAATAGCCCAATATAGCGAGGGGCCAACTTGCCCCTGACATTAAACCGCTTATGTCCTCACATAGGTGACACTTTGAGATATACGAAGTCTCCCACTTCAAAGGATAAGTTTCTTCGCCTATTATCTACATAGCCCTTTTGTCTCAATTGAGCAACCCTCAAATTCTCGCGATTGTCTGAACTTGTTTTTCAACTTCTTGCAACACATCAGGTCCAAATATTTGGTTTTCTCCCGTCTCATTCCAAAACAAGGGTGTCCTACACTTCCTTCCATATAGTGCTTCATATGGCGACATTTTCAAACTAGCTTGGTAACTGTTATTGTAGGAAAACACCGCATACGACAAGCTCTTGTCCCAGCTGCGTCCATGCTTCAAGGCACAAGCTCTCAACATATCTTCTAATATTTGGTTGGTCCTCTCGGTTTGTCCATCCGTTTGAGGGTGACGTGAATAGCTGGAATTTAACCTTGTACCCATAGCTTTCATGCAATTTCTGCCAGAACCTAGAGGTGAATTGAGAACCTCGGCCCGAGACTATTTTCTTGGATACTCCATGTCAGCATACAATTTTCTTCATGTACAACTCAACTAACTGTGCATCGGTATACTTGGTCTTGATAGGAATGAAATGAGCTGATTTGGTCAACCGATCCACAATAACCCATATTGAGTCATAGCCGGACTGGGTTCGAGGTAATTCAACTATGAAGTCCATACCGATTTCTTCCCACTTCCATTCTGGAATCTTCAATGACTGCAATAATCCAGCTGTCCTTTGATGTTCCGCTTTGACCCGTTGGCACACGTCACACAAGGCAACATACTCAGCCATGTCCCTTTTCATGCTGGCCCACCAATAACATGTCTTCATGTCCTTGTACATCTTTGTACAGCCGGGATGATTGAGTAAGTTGAGCATGTACCGCCTTTAATATTGTTTCCCGAATATGCTTTACATTAGGCACAACAGTTCTTTTCCCAAGCTATAGAGTACCATGTTCGTCCTCATCGAATCTTAATTCTCTCCCTTCCTGGGTCCGTTCCTGAATTTCCTGAATTTCCGCATTCTTGGTCTTACCTTCTCGAATTTCTTGCTCCAAGGTCAGATTTAACTCCATTATTCCCATCTCATTCACAAATCCAAGATTCAACCGTTCAAACTCCTTGAAAGCTCGGATGGCAATTCACGAACCATGAGTTGGTGGCTTACTCCCTTCCGACTCAAAGCATCGGTCACTACATTAGCCTTCTCCCGGTGGTAATTGATTCCCACATCATAATCCTTGATGAGCTCCAACTATCTTTGCTGCCTCAAATTTCAGATCTGTTTGTGCGAATATGTACTTGAGGCTCTTATGATCCGTATAAATCTCACATCTATGACCAAGAATGTAGTGTCTCCATATATTCAAAGCATGCACTACGGCTGCAAGTTCGAGATCATGCATAGGATAATTCTACTCATGTTTCTTCAATTGTCTCGATGCATAGGATACCCCTTGACTTTCTTGCATGAGCACACATCCAAGTCCTTGTCTTGATGCATCACAATAAATATCAAAGCTTTTGCTCACGTTTGGCAATACCAACACAAGTGCAGTGGTTAACCTCTTCTTTATCTCCTCAAAGATGTTTTAGAAAGCTTGAGTCCATTGGAATGATTTCCCCTTCATCAATAACTCAGTCATAGGCTTGACTATTTTGGAAAATTCCTTGATGAACCAACGGTAATATCTAGCCATTCCAAACCCTCGAGGGAACATCCTCCCTGTCAAACATGCATGTCGGGGGCCGCCCCCGCAGTCAGTTTCTCATCATGAAACTTGCATGCCGCTCATCACCAAGGTTGTGCTGGCTTGTTTAGTGGTGAACCGTCTGTGTCATCGGAAACCTAGATGGAGTTGGAGGACAGGAATCGGAGCATACCTGCAAGGCTCTTCCCAACAACCAATAGGGACGCATGACAGGGGTTAAAGTACACCAGTACACTCAGATCGTACGTGTACCCGACCAGCCGTGTAGCTTCGTTCGAACCTCTGGTTAGATGCCTAGATGGTATACCTTTCATCCTCAAACCCTCGAGGGAACATCATTCCTGTCAAACATGCATGCCGGGGGCCGCCCCCGCAGTCAGTTTCTCATAAAAAAACTTGCATGCCACTCATCATCGAGGCTTTGCTAGTTTGTCTGGTTGTGAACCACCTGCGTCATCAAAAACCTAGATGGTGTTAGAGGACAGGAATTAGAGCATAACTGCAAGTCTCCTCCCAACCACCACCGGGGTTGCACGACGGTGGTTAAGGTACACCGATACACGCGGACCGTACGTGTACCTGGCCAGCCGTGCAGCTTCATTCGAACCTCAGGCTGGCTTCCTAGATGGTATACCTTTTATCTTCAAACCCTCAAGGGAACATCCCTCCTGTCAAACATGCATGCTGAGGGCCACCCCCACAGTCAGTTTCTCATCAAGAAACTTGCATGTCGCACATCACTGAGGCTTTGCTAGTTTGTCTGGTGGTGAACCGCCTGCATCATCGAAAACCTAGATGGAGTTGGAGGACAGGAATCGGAGCATACCTGCAAGGCTCTTCCCAACCACCACCGGGGATGCACGATGGGAGTTAAGGTACACCGGCACACCTAGACCGTACGTGTACCCGACCAGCCGTGTAGCTTCGTTTGAACCTTTGGATGGCTACCTAGATGATATACCTTATATCCTCAAACCCTCGAGGGAACATCCTTCCTATCCAACATGCATGTCGGGGGCCGCCCCCGCAATCAGTTTCTCATCAAGAAACTTGCATGTCGCTCATCACCGATGCTTTGCTGGTTTTGGAGTTGACGCCATGGAAGAAGTAAAAGTGCATCTAGGCAATCCCTTGTGGGTTTTGGACGATTGATGACAAACAAATGAGATCCTATGAACTTGTTGAGATGACTGCAGGTCAATTTAAATGAGATAGTTTGGTTCACTCAAAAAGTGAAAAAAGAAGTGGTGTAGAAAAAGAGAAAAGCCCAACTGACGACTGAAGCTCAAAGTAGATTTAAATGTATAGGATGTGTGTGAGAGACACATCCAGAGATCTCAAGTCTTTGCGTAGGGGTAAGGGCTTAAAATCACCTAAAAATTCACTGAGCACCGGACTAGTCCGTTCAACTCTCTGTTGTCCAAATACACTGTGCACTGGACTAGTCCGACCATTTATCAGACTAGTCCGATAAACTTTCTGGAACCACATTTCACTGTGACCGGACTAGTCCGATATTGTATCGGACTAGTCCGTTCAAGTCTCTGTAAACCCGTTACACTACACTTCGGACAAGTACGTCCATAGGACCGGACTAGTCCACTGAACTCTCTGATGTTCTATAACACATAGCACCGGACAAGTCAGCTCTTGGACCGAACTAGTCCGTTCGACTCTCTGGAGTTCAATTACACAGGGCATCGGACAAGTCCGGACATCTACCGGACTAGTCCAGTATACCTTGCACAATTAGGGTTTCTAGTGTACCCACTGGACAAGTCCGGACCCCAGGGCGGACTAGTCCGGTTGTCAGGATCCCTAAGAGTAACTTTTTTGGAAACCCTATAAATAGGAGATCTACGACCCAACAATCACAACTTTCGATTCCGACTGTCAAACTCAGAAACCCTAGCGCCGCCACCTGTCCCAAGAGCACCAAAACACATCTCCTCACACATCTAAAATCCTCAAAGGTGAAAATCAATTGAGTATTCAGATTTGGGGTTGGGAGATCGTTTTCTACACGTCGTTGAGCTCTTGGGGTTTGGTCTCTTCACACTCATGCTTTTCTTTGTAATCTTTTCGAGTGTATTTATCATCTTTTCGTTGTAATTGTTGTGGGAGCCCTGAACGTGTGAGGTTGCCCCCATAGACTCGGTGATTACCCTTGATAGTGGAATCAAGTCGGCCTTGTGTTGTGATATGACGAGGGAAAGGGTTTGAAGAGACCCGGCTCTGTGTGGGCTTTCTCAACGAGGAGGTAGATCTCTGTGGTGGGATCGAACCTCGGTAAAAATTTGTGTCCCGCGTGCTTCTTTATTTTTGCCTTCATTAATTAGGACACATAATTGATCAAGCTTGTAACTTGAATTGCAGTTGCTTTTCACGTGTAACTTCACAATATTGATTGATAATTCAAGTGATCTCATCAGTTGTTCAAATTTCTGCTGCTATAAAGTTTAATTCCTGAATCAACACTTAATCAACTCCACACACATATAGCACACCGGACTAGTCCGCACCTCCAACCGGACAAGTCCGGTCTATCAAGCATTTGACCATTTGATTAAGTGTGCAGGAAATTTTCAAAGCCTATCACCTCCCCTCTAGGCCACATTCAATTGGTATCAGAGCTGGTTCTCCATCGACGAGACTTACCGCTCGAAGAGATCAATGTCCTATGAGAAGAACAACGAGATCCCGAAGGTGCCCAACACCAAAGAAGAGCAAGATACAAAAGCCTTCGATGTACTCAGGGAAAATCAACATGACAATGAAGTGCGTAACCTCAAGGTACTTGTAAGGAAGAAACACCTGAGCCAAAAGGGAAAAGAGCACGAGAAGACAACGGGGAGTGGTCATCACGACTACTACCGATATCCTTACAACTACAATCGTCTTAATGCAAATAATCATTATGTTTCTATTCCTTTGGGAAAGCCTCCACAACTCAACGGAAACGACTACACCATGTGGAAATACAATATGAAAATGCATCTAATCTCTTTGAATCCCAGTCTTTGGCATATTGTGTGTACAGGTGTAGATATCCTGAATACGGATGAAGAACTAACTCTGGAACAAGAAGAAGAAATTCACGACAACGCACAAGTCGTTGCACTGATTACCTCATCACTGAGTCGGGAGAAGTTCACCAAGATCGATGGAATAGAAAGCGCAAAAGAAATCTGGGATACACTTAAAACAGCACATGAAAGAAATAGGTCAGTCCGAGAAGCCAAAATTGAGATGCTTGAAGGAGAATTGGGGAGATTTGCCATTAAAGAAGGCAAATCGCCTCAAGACATGTACAACCAGATGAAGGCACTTATCAACAAGATCCGCTCCTACGGAAGCAAGAAGTGGATTGACCATGAGGTGGTCAAAAGGATGATTAGAGCCTTCATGCCAAGAAATGTCACCTTATGCTTAATGATCCGAGAAAACTCGGGGTTTCACAAAATGACTCTGGATGAACTATTGAGCAAAATCATAAACCATGAGATGATGGAGAAAGAAGCCCAATACGTCAAAGATCTAGCTGAGCTCACCTCCTCCAAAAAGAAGGAAGTTGCTCTCAAAGCAACCTGCAAGCCTAAAGGAAAGGAAACCCATGAAGCTCAAGACGAAGGATGTAACACCCTGATTTTCGAGTTTTGGCAAATTAAAAACTTAAATGGGAATTTAGAGTTAAATTGGAAGAAATTGTTTTTATAAGAAAAATATAAAATATATGCATCTCATTTTGCATTTTGCATTCATCCTCATGTATTGAAAATTTATTACCAAAATAATAAGCTAAAAGTAATTTATTTACCAGAATAAATACATTAAAAGTAATTAAGTTGGAATAACGAATATAGAAGAAAAGAAATAAAGAAAAGAAAATTTTAATATAAAAGATAGAAACAATAGTTAATAAAAAAGAAAGAAAAGTCAACGGGCCAGAGTGTTGGTTGCATGCAGCCAGCGAGTCCTATCAGGACTCAAGTCCTGTAGCACTCCAGCATGCGAGCCGGCGCCAGGCCACGGGGCCGAGCGGGGTCACGTGCGCTTGCCAGCGCGTCTGCGCGCCCAACGCACCCGAGTCGGTTGCGGCTCTTGCTGCCTCGCCGCCTATAAAAGCAGTCATAAGCCTCCGTAGTTTTCGTCGACAGAAGCAAAGCAACACTGCCAGAAACCCTAGCACTAGAAGAAAAAAAAAGGAGAGAGCAGAGGTTGCACCGCCAGGAAGAAAAAGAGAAGAAAAAAAGGAGGAAGAAGAAGAAAAGGTGGAAGGAGCCGCCGTCCGCTGGAGATCATTGCGCCGCCGCCGTCGTGCCGTCTAAGGATCGCATCGCCGTCTCCTTCATGTGCGTCATGCCTCCGCCCTCTTCATCTACGTCAGCCCGCCGTCATCTTCATCAACGAAACTCTAGATCCCGGAGACACACGTCACACCGCCATTCCACGACCGTCCTGACTAGATGCGCACACGGTAGGTATTACGGTCTAGATCTAGACAACTATTTTGGTTCTGATACTTGAATTAAATCACGTATAGGATGTGTTTTATTTGAGCAGCCGTTAATCATCGTCAGACCATCTTAAATCACTTGGAACTCACAAGTTAGATCAAATCATGCAACATCAGTAGGTTATTCTAGATTTACTAAATTTTATATTTTAAGTATTATTTAATCTGTTTTTCAGATGTAATAAATAAGATTAAGCCTAGTTAATTCATAAAGTATCAAAATAAATCTAGAAAAATTCCAGAAAATTTAGAATAAATTCTACTAAGTTATTAATAATATTTTTAGTATATTTAATATTCTGAAAAAAATACTTTGCCTCTGAATTAATTGTAATTAATTCTAGACTTGCTCAAATAAATAGTAAATCAATAAGGAAAATTATTTAAAAGGCGTAGAAAATTCAGAATAAATTATAGGAAATATTTTATGATATTTTCAACCTAATTATTATCCTAGGATAATTATTTCAATTCTGAGTTAATAGTTATTAATCCAAAAACTCGCTTAAATAATTGTTAATAAATATGAAACACATGTAATAAATTATTAATCATCATAAAAAAATTATTCACGTGCATTCATGTCATTGCATATTTGTTAGTGTTGTTTGCAATGCATTTATTGTGTATGTTTGCTTGTGTATGTGGTTGATTACGAGTAGACGAGTACACTCAAGTGATTACGATCAAGAAGCAAATATCTGTGGATCTCCATGAGCAAGACCTTGATTTGCTTGAGCCATCAAATTGCGGGATACAAGGCAAGTGTCCTTGATCATTTTAATCATATGTTTTAAAATTTTTTGTTTGCAAAATTGCATGCTTGTGTCAATCTGATGGGAAACCCCTGATAGGTGTTTACTAGACTTGTTTGACCATCCTTGTGGCTTGGAATATATTGTAGAGACTCGGGAAGGGATTTTCACCTTTTTGCTTTGCTCTAATTAATTGGGATGGAAAAACAACCAAATGAACTAATTACGAATTAACGGATGATGTAAATTGATGAATATGGCTAAATGGTAATGTGGGACTTGGGAGATCTAAGCAAGCATGATTTGTGGTTTGGGTTGGACTGTTTTGGCGGTTTAGCTTGCTCTAGATCTAAGGATCGGTTCGTGGAGTGACCATCCAGGATTTATAGTGCCACCACGAGGCCAAGTATGGGTGCGGCGTAGCTGATTAATTAGGGCATTGTTGGTATTGCGCGGATCATTTGGCACACTGGAGAAGGGGAGTCATATTGGGTTTGGATTTGTGGCGGGACCCCCTGGGATCCGAATGACACAATGGGAGGCCCTTGGTTGAAGATGTGCTCAGTTGGAGGCATCGCCACCGGTTGGGTTGGCTCAGGTGGGTTGGACTGTTATGGATTGAATTATGGTATTGGATATGATTAATGGTAATGGTGAAATCGGGTATAATGGTGATGGATATGGAATATGGATTTATACTATGATAATCATGTGGGATACAATGGGTTTACTTCACATACCTATAATATACCACTCTTCAAATGTTTTAATGTACTTTTCAACACTTAGCCTTTATTATTGTTGTCATTTGTATCAACTACATGTCATACTTTCCCACGCTTGTTGAGTACGACATGTACTCATCCTTGCAATTCCCTCACAAAAAGTTTCAAGTCAGGATTGGGAGTATCATGACGTTAATGCGGAGTACTAGGTTGTGTGGTGCCGTCAACTTGCCTGTGGTGTTGCTTGGAGCCGCGCTACCCTATTTGCTTAGTTTGCTTAGTTGATTAATTAGATTATTTCTACTGGAGTTATAGTTCAATAATGATCATTAGACTTGCATCATGAAGATTATTTGGATATTGTAATAAAATTACTTATTTAATAATTTGAGTTGTGGTAATTATCTGTTTATCTTTTGTGAATCACTTGTATATGTGTGTTAAACATCCTGGGCACACATATACTGCACTTGGTTCATTTCCAAAACTGGGTGTCACAAAGGAGACACAAGTTGTCGGTGGTTTGGAACCGGCAGATCTCCCTACACTACTAAAGTGATAGGGGAGTTTGATGTTCGGTGTGGGCGCGCGGAGATTCAAGAAGGTGAATAAGAATTGACACAGGAGACACAAGAATTTACGTGGTTCGGGCCGCCTGAGCGTAATACCCTACTCCACGGGTGTGTTGGTGTTGTATTAGCAGTATGAGCTTGTGATGAGCGTATGAGGCTCGTATGTGTGTGTTTGTCTAGCCCCTGAACGTGTCGTCGGCCTGTCCTTTTATAGTACAAGGGCAGGCCGTTACAAGTTAGCCTTGCCCGACATGTGGCCCCGGCGGTTACTAGTATTGATACACGTTTAATTGCTCTTAATGACCCTGTAACGGATTTGAAAGCACCGTTACTGGTGTTAAGATCGTCCGTTTAAGTGTCATTAATATGGTATTAATGACACTTAATCGGGTCTTGAAGTCCTTGATTCTCCTTTGAAGATCCGGAGCCGTTACGGGGTCTTCCGGAGGTTAGAGGCTGAAGATCCGGCGGTTGGACACGTGGCAGCTCCGGAGTATACTGTGGAAACAGGTAGCCCCGGGGCTACCCGGCACGTGTCAGGTCTGGAGCTTCTCTCGGTCTGGGGTTAAGTCCGGAGGTGCCATTTCGGTACATGGCCCGGAGCTTCCCCCTTGTGGGCGGGAGCTCCGGTTTGGTAGTACACGTGGCGACCCAGGATTTAACCATGTTGGAGAAGCGGGTCCGGTTATGTCTAACATGTGGGCCTTCGAGGGTCTTCAAACCAAGTAGATGATTTTCCTTTGAGATCTTTGTAACCTCAACGGGTGTACAGTTTCTAGGGTACCGACAGTGGCCCCCTGGACCTACCTCCGGGGAAGATCACTGGGGTGAAGTCATTCCGCCGGAGGTGGGTCCATCCTCGCGACTCTTGAACTGAGTCTTCAAGGGTCTTTGAAGGTGCCGTTGGCAGGGATTTATAGTTAGATTCCTGCCGCGTAGCGCACCCTGCGTGCGGCAGATGAGATCTTTGACGTGCGGATCTCACTCAATTGAAGGTCGCCGGTTCTCGATACGAAAACCGTATCGGTTCCGCGCGCCTTGTCAGGCCGCCGCCTTTGGGTTTCCCGCCTCGTGATGACAACCGTTCGCCTGGGTAAGAGCCTCAACTTGATCGGTGGTCCCGGGCCCTCTTGTCATTGGCTGGGTGGAATTTTTGAATGGTATCTTCGACTTCCTTGCGGTTTCCATCCAAGCGTTGCGAGGGCTTACTTAAGAAGGAAAGCGCGCACCGTCGGGAGTTCTTTATGCCTCTCATCTGATCTTGTGCTCAAACTCCCAACTCGTGCTTCGCTCTTCTTCTCTTGCCTAGCCGTGCCGCGATGGAGTTGGGTCTCCGCGAGAGTCGCTTGAAGACCGACGGCGATTTGAAGAAGGTCCGGGCCCTCATGGGGTGGTCCTCGGACTTCTTCAACCGCTCAGTCCGTGCCGGCGGAGAGCTCCCCTTCGAGAAGGAGCACGCCGGCAAAATGGTGTACTTTTCCTCGTACGCCATGGTTGGATTGATCCCGCCTTTTTCTTCCTTTTTCTTGATGCTGCTAGACTTCTATGGTCTGCAGTTATACCACCTTGGCCCTCACTCCATTCTCCTCGTGTCTATCTTCGTCCACTTCTGTGAGATGTGGGTGGGCATCCCCCCCTGCATTGAACTCTTCCGGACCTTCTTCACCGTCCACACCACCGGCCGGAGCAATGAGTACCTTGGCTTCTACTACTTCGTGAAGCGCAAGAAGTGCCCATTCAAGTACCTCCGGTCATTTCCTTCTGGGAAGTGGGATGACTGGAAGAAAGACTAGATAGTCGTCAGGGTGGAGGAGCACGAGAGGCTGGAGCTGCCCGATAGTCTGCCCGGCATCAACACGACGATCTAGAGTGAAGCTCCGGTGCTGGGGGAAGCTTTTGACCCTGCTTTGACCAGGATCCGCCAATGCGTGGAGGGAGGATTGACTCCTCAGGCGGTATTTTGCAATTTCCTGGTCAACAGGTGGGCGCCGCTAAAGAGGAGGGAGAAACTCGCTTGGGCCCTCAACAGCGTGATGGACGACGACCGGGTCGAGACCAGGTTGAAGTCCAACATGGTGGGGAAAACCCTGGAGTTCCACCTCAAGAAATTCCAGCACGGCATCAACGTCGATGGTGATGACTTGACTCCTCCGTCGGCCTTCCTCCCTCTGAACGGGGAAGTAGAGTTCAGCAGGGAGCTCCGGCGAAAGATGCCCGTACTTGACGACCTTGGTGTCGTCGAGAGAAGATCAACCACCCGGGTGGCGATCCCCGGAATGCCCGAAGATGGCTCCGTCCCTGCCCCAAAGCCAAGGGTCGAGGTCGTCGGCAAGGGCAAGGAGCTGGCTGATGAACCGGAGAGCCGGAAGAGGAAGCTGCAACATGCCGACAAAAGGTTCGTCAGGCCCGCTACTTCCGCCTCGGCTCCTTCTCCCCGGAGGGGAAGGTCTTCTACCATCATGGTGACTGTCCCCGTAATGGGGTCCTCCCAGAACGAGACCGTTCCTGCAGTGGGGTCCCCCCGGAGCGCGTCTGTTCCCGCGATGGGATCCTCCCGGGGTGTTAGCTCCGGGCGCGCGACTCCAGCACCTGGGCCGGTGGAGGCCTCCAGGTCCGGGGGTTCCTCCCGATCGAGGAGAGCCTCGACACGGGAAACGCCCATGGCTGCGACAAGTTCCGGGGGGCCTTCCGGAGCTTCTACGCCGACTATGGCCAGCCCAGAACGTCCGGGAAAAAGGTTCTGCGCAAGCTGGTGCGGAAGCCTCCCAAGGTAATTTTTAATCTCTACCTTGGTCAATTATTTTAATTGTAGCAACTATTTGTTAATTTTCTTCGTTCATCATCTGCAGCGTTCCCAAGAAGGGGAGTGAGGCTCCATCCCCAGCCACAGTGTCTGAGGCCGTGAGGGTGGGAGCTTCTGCTCCTGTCCCGGTGCCACCCCAAGTGGTGGCTGAAGCTGCGACAGCTCCGGCTGTTGTGGTCATGGACCTCGACTCATCCCCAAAAGTTCCCGTGGTAGCGCCGGACCACGGAAGTGAAGATGCGCCAGCGTCACCTGTCTCGAAGGTTGAAGCTCCGGGTCCTGGTGCTGCAATGTAGCTCCGGCTGTTGAGTCGGAGGAAGTAGTAATCCCGGCCTCTGAGCCGGAAAGTGTCGAAGCCCCGGCGGTTGAGCCGGAGGTGGCTGAAGCCCCAGCATGCGAGCCGGAAACCGAGGTAGTTCCGGCAGTTGGGCCGGCTACCTCCGAAGCACCGGCTGCTGAGCCGGTCATTGTTGGAGCTCCGGTCACAAGGCCGGTCGAAGTTGAAGATCCTCCAGCTCCTGAACCGGTGGTTGAAGAGGTGACAGAGCTCGATCCTCCCTCGGAATAGGTATCCAGGCTGGAGCCAGTAGCGGCTCCTGCTCCGGAGGCGACGATGTCAGAGGTACATGCGGCCGAGCCGGAGTGCCCAAGCGAAGTCGCTGGCCCCCTGCCTGAGGGGGTGAACGAAGACTTGGCGGTGGGGCCTTCTTCGATGGCGACTGAGGCCATCCCGGAGGACGGCCCTAGTGCCTTGGAAACTCAAGGGTCCACTCTTGTGGAGTGGGACCCAATTTTTGTATCTCAAGACCCGCTGGAACCAGCAGAGGAGACCCCAGCAGGTCCGGAACCCATCCCGTTGTCACTTTCTATTGACAACGCATGTTCCAGTCTGCGTCAAGTCCAATTGGCCTTCTTCCACGATAGCAAGGCTCTTGAAGAGGAGCGCCAAACCCTTAGGCGGTGGCGTAACCTGCTCTACTTCAAGACCAAGCTGGCGCAGTCGAGGCTAGCGGATGACAAGGAGTGGATCAAACGGGAGAAGATCCGCCTGGAGTACTGGGGCAAGTTGCTGGATGACAGGGAGAGTATGACTCATGCCCTCGATGCTCAATCCCGGGAGATCTATGATCAGGCCAAAGCAGCCAATAATGCGGCCGATGCACGCCATGAGCAGCTTGAGGCCATCAACACTGCACTCATCAAGCGCCAAGAGGCACTTGAAGTGAGGGAGAAACGGCTCGAGGATGAAGAGCAGAAACTCCTAGAGCTGCGGGATGACGTCCTGAGGAGGGAAGAGGAGCTCACTGAGAAAATAGCTCTGACTGACAAGGGCCTCGAGGAGCACGCCAAGAAATTGAAAGAGCGCTGCCAAGAGGAAGAGGAGAAGACCTGGGTGCGAGGGCGGGAACTCTACGAACAAGAGTGTGCCCTTGCTGCCCGGGAGAAGAAAGTGAGGGGTAGGGAGAAGGACCTGGTTGACCGCCGGAACAAGATCCACCTCCGGGAGGAGGAGCTCGGAAAACTCGAAAGGCGGGTTGCTGAAAAGATTCAGCAAAACGCCAAAGAAGTTGAGCGCCTCGCCCGTGAGAATTTCGAACTGACGGCGACCAGGAGATCCCTGGAAGAGATGAAGGGCTTGAGGACCGCGGACTCCCTACAGATTTGGGAGTTCCTGGGCAAGGCCAACGACGCGCTGACACCGATGGGTTTCAGCCCCGTGCGCCCGGATGATCCGGAGCCGGAGCTGGACCTAGCGCTGTAGGCGTTGAGCGCAGCAGGTACCAAGCTCTCCAAGGTGGGCGATGTCATCGCGGACCAACTGGAGGTTGAGGGGCAATCCCTGGCGAAGAACGTCGCAGAGTATGTGTTGACGTGCTACACCAGCCGGAACTCCCAATTTCCCCTGAACCCTGTGCTTGAAGGCCCCGTCGAAGGAGAAGGCGAAGCTACCCAAGCCAGCGTATCGGAGGTTGCCCAGAAGGTCGCCCAATTCTTCCATAGGGTCTAGGACCATCTATGTAATTCTCACTTGTATTTTCTCTTCTTCTTCCTCAATTTTGTAATCCCTTGTCTCCAGATATAATCTCTTGTCTCCAGATAAATGAAATCCCCAAATTTTGCGAATTTCACTTTTTGTCTTCAACACTTTTATCTTCACTTGGCCCCCTGGTAGATGTACACAATTTGATTGTGAACATGTACCAAGAGGATATTGTGTGTTGAAGACTCTTTTGCTTCAAACTTGTAGAATTTAGGTTCGAAGTCTTCGATAGTGAAGGCCCCCCGAGGTTGTCGGAGCTTAGTAGCTCCGGCATTGTCTATCGCTGGAGCTTAGTAGCTCCGGCAATAGTCTCTATCAACGCGTAGAGCATCGATAGTTAATCCTCTGGGGTGTCAAAGCTTAGCAGCTCCGGCAGGGACCTTTGCCAACACTTAGTTTGTTGGCAGCAGACTCCATTTACGGGGTCTTCTCACCATCTTTTATTCGGCATCGACGGCCGGCCCCCTTAGGAGAGTCGGAGCTTAGTTAGCTCCGGCTTTTCTCCATCAACGTAGATTTTATTTTTCCTGCACACTTAAGCCAAGAAAAATAGTAAAATTTGTTTCTTGTCTATAACTTCGTCGCGGCTTATGACTCTCAAGAAGATTTTAAGTCAAACGCGATTCTAAATACAGCCGAATGTGTTATCTTTTCTTCTAGATCCAACTGTACACGGACCCACCTTACTTCGGCCTACCGGGGTGTAGGTAGAGTGGCGTACTTAGGGTGCTTGACCAGGCTAAGTCGATAGCACACTCTAGCCCTAGATTGGCTTGGCGGCTTTCAGGCGAGTTGGCCATGAACAATATTTGAATCCAAAAGAATTGACAATACAACTCGAATCATATATAAACCGGTCGAACTAAAATTTCTTAAGAATTGCACATCTTTGTTATAGACAAGAAAGAGAAAAATAAAAATGTTGAGCCTGTACAAAATAAATGCACGTGGAGTCTATTTCACATGAAAATGTCTTTCATTATAGGTCTGGGGTACAGGGGAAACAAGTACACTCTTAGGGTACGGAACCAGGCTAAGGGTGTTTCATTTCTCGTTTGACCCAGGGTAGTTAGCGACACTTTTAGTCCTGAGACTGTGACAAGCGTTGCATGAACTTTGCGGACCTTTCGGGAAAGGTCCGGCTGCTCTCTCGGAGGAACTACCCAACTCTGTACAATGACTCTATAACATACATCTCAAGTTACTGAAGACTCACCTCCGTGGTATTAAGTGTAGAACTTACGGAGGTGCTCGATGTTCCAAGGATTTGGGAGAGGTGTCCCATCCTCGATAGCCAAGCGAACGCTTCTGGGACGAGATACTTTAATCACTCGGAAGGGTCCCTCCCAGCCGGGGGAGAGTTTGTTTAACCCTTCTCTGGATTGTATTCTCCGTAGCACCAGATCGCCTTCCTCGAGCTGTCGGTTGTGTACATGCCGCTGGTGATAACGCCGTAGGGTTTGACGGTATCGGACATTCCAAACAACTGCTTGGCACCTTCCCTCCTCAAGGAGGTCTAGGTCTTCACGCCGGAGCTGGTCCTGCGCGGCTTCGTCAAAGGTCTGGACCCGGAGTGAACCCAAGGTGATTTCTGGAGGAAGGATTGCTTCAGCTCCGTACACCAGAAAGAAGGGTGTTTCTCCGGTTGACCGGTTTGGAGATGTCATGTTGGCCCATAGAGTGGGCGGAAGCTCTTCGATCCAGTTGGCTCCATGTTTTTTCAAGCGCTCATAAGTGCACGTTTTTAAGTCCTTTAAGGATTTCAGTATTTGCTCTCTCGGCTTGGCCATTGCTGGCTGGGTGAGCTACGGAGGCGTAGCAAACATGTATGCCGAGGTCTTCGCAATATCCTTGGAATGCGGAGCTTGTGAATTGGGTCCCATTATCAGTGATAATTTTGTTTGGGACTCCAAATCTGCATACAATGGACTGCAGAAAGTTGATAGCAGATTGCTTGTTGATTGTCACAACTGGAGTTGCTTCCGGCCACCTGGTGAACTTGTCAATGGCGACGTACAGGAACTTGTAACCTCCGACGGCTCTTGGGAAAGGTCCCAAGATGTCCATCCCCCACACAACGAAGGGCCATGTAGGAGGTATCATTTGTAAGGGTTGAGCCGGAGTGTGAATTTGCTTTGCATGAAATTGACATGCTTTGCATTTTTTCACCAGCTCAGTTGCATCCTGGAGTGCCGTAGGCCGGTAGAAGCTATGCCGAAAGGCTTTACCAACCAACGTGCGGGAAGACGCGTGGTTCCCACACTCACCTCCATGGATTTCTGCGAGGAGCTCGCAGCCTTCTTCCCTTGTGATGCACCACATTAGGATGCCGTTGGCACCGCGCCGGTAGAGATCCCCTTCTATCAGCGTGTATCTTTTAGCCAATCTGACTACCCGGTCAGCGGATACATCATCATCAGGAAGGATGTTGTCTTTCAAGTAGTTCCGGATCTCTGAGATCCATGCATCGGAACTAACTTGAGCATTTGAGTCTTGCGTGCTGGGTAGCTCGGAGCTTCCGGCAGCACCTACGACCCTTGATGGCTGCCATGGTAACAGGGTCATCGGGACCATCAGCTTCGGGATGCTGATCTCGCCCCCTTCGCTCAGTTCGGCGGGTTGAGCTGTGGGTTTTGACAATCTCCGGACAAAAGTTCCATCAGGAGCTGGAGCTCCGGTTAACGCTTTTGTCGAGAGTTCGTCGGCTTCAGCGTTGTGGGCACGCTGAACATGGTGGAGATATAGGACTTCAAAGTCCTTCTGAAGCCTCTGGACTTCGAGGAGGTAAGCAGCTAGCTGGAGATTATTGCAGGAGCATTCACCCTTCACCTGCTTAATGATGAGCTGTGAATCTCCCTTGACCAGCAATTGCTTGACACCATATGACAGTGCCACCTTTAGTCCGTAGATGAGTGCTTCATACTCTGCCATGTTGTTGGTTGCCTTGAAGTCAAGGTGTACCATATATTTCACCTTCTCCCCAGTCGGTGCGAGGAGAAGGATTCCAGCTCCGGCCCCCTGCTTCTGCATGGAGCCGTCGAAGTAGAGGGTCCAGTGAGGCTCGGTGAAAGTTGGAGCTTGATATTTCGTCTTCTGCTCACTGGGGCCCCCAGGGTTTGATGGAGAGGGAGTCCATTCTGCCACAAAATCTGCCAATGCTTGACTCTTGACTGCTTGCCTTGAAATAAATTCAAGATCAAATTCAGCCAATTCCGCTGCCCACTTTGCAATATTCCCAGTTGAATTGGGATTATGCAAAATTGCTCGAAGTGGGTAAGAGGTCACCACTGAGACTTTGTGAGCTTGGAAGTAATGGCGAAGCTTCCTGGAGGCAATAAGAACTGCATAGAGCAGCTTATGCACCTCTAGGTATCGAGTCTTGGCATCATGTAGTACTTCACTAATGAAGTACACCAGGCGTTGAATGGTCTGGACCTTCCTGGAGGGGTCCGGAGCTTCCTCTTCACTGACCCGGACCCTCTCGGAAGGGTCCGGATTTTCTTCGGGGACCTCCGGGTTCTGGTTGGAGGAACCCGGAGCTTCTTCAGAAGTGACCTGGACCCTCCCGGAGGGGTCTAGGTCTCTTGAAGCGACTTCTGGTGGATTCGAATCCGGGAGCTGGGACCCAGACTCGCTTTCAGGAACCTCCGGACCCTCCCGAAGGGGTCTGGATTCTTGAGTATGAGGTAGTTCTGGTCTCTCCGCGACCAGAACCATACTAACGACTTCGTCAGTAGCTGAGATATAAAGCAACAAAGGCTCACCAGGGTTCGGAGCTACCAGAATCGGTAGGGTGGTGAGGAACTATTTCAGCTCCTGGAATGCCTTTTCTGCTTCTTCGGACCATTGGAATGGTCCGGACTTCCTCAATAACTTGAAGAAGGGAAGTGCCCGTTCTGCCAGTCTTGAAATGAACCGGCTGAGGGTTGATAGACATCCAGTCAACTTTTGGACGTCTTTGATGCGGGTTGGTGGCCACATGTCTTCAATGGCTTTAATCTTCGCCGGATTAGCTTCTATGCCACGGTGACTTACCAGGAAACCAAGAAGTTTTCCGGAGCTAACCCCAAAGACAAACTTGTCTGGGTTTAGCTTCGTGCGGGTGGCCTGCAGTTTGTCGAAGACAGCCTGCAAGGTGTCAAGGAGTGACTCCTTGTTCCTGACCTTGACCACGATGTCATCGACGTACACTTCCACTATGTCTCTAATGAGTTCTTCAAAAGTTTTGTACATAGCTCGTACAAAAGTTGAAGCTGCATTCTTGAGACCAAAGGGCATGGCTGTGTAACAATATAATCCATCTACTGTGATGAATGAAGTATGCTCTTCATCTTCCCTAGACATCCTGATTTGATGATATCCGGAATATGCATCTAGGAAACACAGTAATTCACACCCGGAGGTGGAATCCACTATCTGATCTATTCTAGATAGCGGGAATGGATCTTTTGGACATGCCTTACTTAGTGTGGTGTAGTCGATGCACATCCGAAGCTTCCCGCCAGCCTTGGGCACTACAACTGGGTTTGCCAGCCATTTTGGATGGAAGACTTCTCGGATGAATCCGTCTTCAAGTAGCTTCTTCACTTCTTGTCAGATGAAGTTCTGCCGCTCTACGGATTGCTTCCGAGGCTTCTGATGCACAGGCCGAGCATCGGAGTAGATCTTCAGATTGTGCTCATCACTTCACTAGGGATCCCAGGCATTTGTGACTGTTGCCAAGCAAACACGTCGACGTTAGCCCGGAGGAAAGTGATGAGCGCGAGTTCCTATTTGTCGTTCAATCCTCCCGATATACGGGTGGTTTGAGCGGCATCGGAACCAATTTGGACGACTTTGACGGGAATGTCGGTGTCGCCGCTTGGCTGCACTCGAGGTGCAAAAGTCGAGCCTCGTTGACGAATGCTCGGGGGTTTTGGAGCTTGCTCCTGCCTGGAGTCCTTCTCTTGCGCCGTGGTGAGCACATGGAGCTCTTCCAGTGCAGTTACTCTGGCAGTGCGATCTTCACGGATCCGGAGAACGCCTACTGGCGTTGGCATCTTCAACACTAGATAGCAATAATGAGCAGCCGCCATGAATTTGTACAGGGCAGGTCTACCCAAGATGGCATTGAAGGGTAAGTTGATCTGCGCGACGTCGAAGACCAACTTCTCGGTGCGGTACTTCTCCCGTGTCCCGAAGGTAATAGGGAGAGTAATAGCTCCGAGTGGGGTGATGGCCCCCGGACCTACTCCGGAGAAAGGTCGAGAGGGGTGGAGATCCGAAGGTCGGAGCTGAAGCTTAGTGAAAGCTTCGAAGCTGATGAGGTTAAGCCCCGAACCTCCATCTACCATGACATGGTGGAGCTGGATGTTGTTGATGGTAGGAGATACCATCAAGGGTAACTGTCCTGCTCCAACCATGCTCCGGGGACAATCCGAAGCATCAAAAGTGATGGCTGTGTCCATCCACTTTCGGTGAGGTTCCGGCCTGACTGTAGGAGCTACAGCGGCCATATCCCGACGCATAGTCTTGATGACGCGACGGGAGGTGATATCCCATGATCCACCAAAAATGGTGTTCATGGTCTTCCGACGCTCGTTGTCAGAGACGTCAGAATCATCATCGACGGAGGTGTAGACGGCCTTCAGGACCTTTTTGGGATCCTGGAACCCTAACTCCTCTTCAGCCGGAGCTTCGTCAACTTTTTGCTTTCCTTCCCTCTGTCGGAAAGGAGATTCCTCCCGGCGCTTGTTGTAGCGCTCAGCAAGGTTTTGGACCTCCCGGCAGTCTTCCAAACTGTGGCTGCCCGTTTTGTGAATGAGACACCACACTTTGGGTTTGCCACCATCTTCAGAAGACGGTCGAGGTCGCTTCTTGGGGCGTGGCCCCCGGCCACCCGGAGCTGCAGCAGCTGCAACGTTGGGTGTGCCGGCCGACGGCTTCTTCTTGCCGTTGGTCTTCTTTTTCTTCTTGCCACCCCCGAAGGTAGCGGCTTCTTCTTTGGAGGATTTCTTGTGATCCTCCGAGGCTGGTTTGGAGTGCATTTCACGGCCCTCCGCAGCTCTGGCACATTTGTCTGCCACGCTGAAGAGTTCTGTGACGCTGGTGATCTCCTTGATCGCCAGCTTCTCCAACATCTTCTTGTCTCGTACACCCTGTCTAAATGCCACAATGACAGAGGCGCTAGAGATAGAAGGGATAGTGTTTCGTACCTGAGAGAACCTTTGGATGAATGACCGCAAGGATTCTCCCCCTTTTTGTACGACCGCAAAAAGGTCCAGTTCAGTGCCTGGCCGGATGTATGAACTCCCGAAGTTGGCAGTGAACTGACGGCACAACTCCTCCCAACTATTGATAGAGTTGGGTGGAAGGCTCATAAACCAGGACCCGACAGTCCCAGTTAAGGCCACTGGAAAGTAATTGTCCATCACGGCCTCGTTTCCTCCGACTGCCAAGATTGCAGTGGAGTATATCTGAAGAAATTCGGCGGTATTAACAGTCCCGGCGAATTTTTCCGGCAGGTGAGGCCGAAACTTCTGTGGCCATCTAACCATGCGCATATGCATGGCTAAGGCTGAACAGCCTCCTCCTACTCCTTCAGGAGTAGAAAGGTCCTGAGCTTCCCGTCTTTCACGGGCACGCTCAATATGGACTCGGCCGTCCTGCTGGCGGTATCGGTGATCAAGCTCCACCCGGAGGTCGTGAGTCGAAAGCCTGGATACCGTATGAGTGCGTCGTGCCCCGGAGGGCAATGACGTCACTTGTTGTGACGCAGCACGTCTCCTGCTATTGAAGAACGTGCAGACCAAGTCTTCCAGACAAAGTCCGCCGCTGCGACGGGGCTCGTCCTGAAGGAGGAGGACCCTGGTTGCTGAGGCGTTCGGCTGCTGCTGCAACCAAATGCTCTACATCGGCCCTCCACTGCTCCAGTGCATCCCGGGATGCATCCGGAGGTGGTGGGCGTTGGAGAAGAGCACGCGCTGCATGAAGCGCGTGTTCTGGGTTGTCATGATTTGCCAACGCAGTGATTGACGCTGGCGCACCATCACGCTGCCCAGCACGATTTGCTGGAGGAGACAGTGGTGGTGGGAGTGTGACTCCTGCTGGTGCTGAGGCTCCTGCTGGTGGCTGCCTATTGGAGGGATTGCCTCCAACAGCCTGAGCAGCAGGTTGGTCGTTGGATGATCCAGCAGCAGAGTTCACCATTCTCGAAATCTCAGGCCCCCCTTCCTGGCGCGCCAACTGTCGGTGGTTTGGAACCGGCAGATCTCCCTACACTACTAAAGTGATAGGGGAGTTTGATGTTCGGTGTGGGCGCGCGGAGATTCAAGAAGGTGAATAAGAATTGACACAGGTGACATAAGAATTTACGTGGTTCGGGCCGCCTGAGTGTAATACCCTACTCCACGGGTGTGTTGGTGTTGTATTAGCAGTATGAGCTTGTGATGAGCGTATGAGGCGCGTATGTGTGTGTTTGTCTAGCCCTTGAAAGTGTCGTCGGCCTGTCCTTTTATAGTACAAGGGAAGGCCGTTACAAGTTAGCCTGGCCCGACATGTGGCCCCGACGGTTACTAGTATTGATACATGTTTAATTGCTCTTAATGACCCTGTAACGGCTTTGACGGCACCATTACTGGTGTTAAGATCGTCCGTTTAAGTGTCATTAATATGGTATTAATGACACTTAATCGGGTCTTGAAGTCCTTGATTCTCCTTTGAAGATCCGGAGCCGTTGCGGGGTCTTCCGGAGGTTAGAGGCTGAAGATCCGGCGGTTGGACACGTGGCAGCTCCGGAGCATACTGTGGAAACAGGTAGCTCCGGGGCTACCCGACACGTGTCAGGTCTGGAGCTTCTCTCGGTCTGGGGTTAAGTCCGGAGGTGCCATTTCGGTACATGGCCCGGAGCATCCCCCTTGTGGGCGGGAGCTCCGGTTTGGTAGTACACGTGGCGACCCAGGGTTTAACCATGTTGGAGAAGCGGGTCCGGTTATGTCTGACATGTGGGCCTTCAAGGGTCTTCAAACCAAGTAGATGATTTTCCTTTGAGATCTTTGTAACCTCGAGGGGTGTACGATTTCTAGGGTACCGACACAAGTGATGTGAGCACTAACCTAGATCATGAAGAGATGGTACTCTTCATCAAGAAATTCAAGAGCAAAATGAAAAGAAAAAACAGCAGCAACTCGAATGAAGGGAAGAGCAAAGAAAAGGGAAAATCCAAGGCTCGATGTACCTGCTATAACTGTGGCGAGTATGGTCACTTCATGGTTGACTGCATTCATGAAGAGAATAAGAGGAAGAAGGAAACAAAGCCTCAAGAAAATAAAATCTTGAGAAAAAAAGGCAAGCTCATCAAGCGCATATTGGCAAGGAGTAGGACTCAAACGACGAGTCCTCCTCTGATGAAGAAGAGGAGATCGCCACCATTGCTATCAAGAAGCTTATTAAGAGGGCTACACTCTTCCCGAACATGGGAGGATGGGAGACACACAATCACACTTCCCTTATGGCTAAAGAAGGCAAGAAAAAGGTTCGACTTACTCCCTCCTTGCTAAATTCCTCTATTGAGGATTTTGACAGCTCTAGTGAAAATGAGGAGATGTTTAGGGGATTAAGTAAAACTACATTGAAGAAAATGAAAATGTTGTCAGATGAAATCTTTGAGAAGGAGGAGCTTGTCAACCGACATGAAGATATGCTCATCCATGAAAGGAATTGGTATCAAGAGGTTGAGAAACTCTTTGAGCTTGAAAGAGAGAAGAGCAAGTCACTTGAGCATGAGCTAGCCTTGAGTAAGGAAACTTACTCAAAGCTAGAAGACTCACACGTTGCAATCAAGGTTGACCTTGCTAACTTGTCAAAAGTTAACAAGATTCTTGAAGTGCAAGTTGAGTCGCTCAAGCAAAGTGAGTCCTCCTCCTCCAAAAGCTCACTTTCTGAAGGTGTAAATCCAACAACTATTGCAACTTGCACATGTTCCATTAAAAAAATGTTGTCAAACTTGATTCCTCTACTTCTCATGCTAAACATCCATCCCAAAGTGGCATCTTTGACAAGGAGAAGATCAAATATGCACATAGTGCATATATGATCACTAGACCTCCTAACATCAAAGATGGTCTTGGGTTTAACAAGAACAAACACATGTCCACCAATATTAATGCTAAGAAGAAAATTACTTTTGTTAAGGAAACATCACGTGAATCTGACTTGCAAATACTATTTCGTACTTTTTATGCTTCCTATGTACTTATAAAAGACAAGTTTGGACATGTATTTGCTAAATATGCAGGGCCACGCCATAGAAGTCAAAAACTTGTGTGTGGGTGCCCAAGACTCTTGTGACTAACCTGAGAGGACCCAAGCAAACTTGGGTACCTAAAATCAAGGAATAATTCTGTTTTGCAGGCCTACTCCTCTGGTGGATCAAAATGGGTGCTAGAAAGCTGATGCACAAATCTTATGACCGGAGAGAGGAATATGTACGTGCAGTATGAGCGCAACGCAGATCCAAGTGAAGGGATATACTTTGGAGACAGCTGCCAAGGAAAGGTCCTTGGTAGCGGTAAAATTGAAATCTCTTCTTAACATACTCTCTTGAATGTTTACATGTAGATTCTTTAGATTATAACCTTCTGTTCATATCTCAACTATGCAACAAAGGTTATAACTGTTTATTCACTAATGAGGGTGTAACCATTTTTAGAAGAAGCGATGGATCGATTGCATTCAAGGGGATGTTGAAGGGAAAGCTTTATCTTGTTGACTTCAACAAAGATAAAGTTGAACTAACACTTGCTTGGTTGCTAAAACTAACATGGGATGGTTGTGGCATAGACGGCTAGCCCATGTTGGGATGAGAAATCTGCAGAAACTTCTAAAAGGTGGTCACATCCACGGTTTAAAGGATGTTGTTTTTGAGAAAGACAGATCGTGCAATGCTTGCCAGGCGGGAAAACAAGTTGGAGCACAGCACCCTGCCAAGAACGTGATGACTACCACAAGACTGTTGGAACTTCTTCACATGGACCTTTTCTGTCCAATGGCTTATATAAGCATCGGCGGTAACATATATGGTTTAGTTATTATTGATGATTTTTCAAGATTCACCTGAGTATTTTTCTTGTATGATAAATCAGAAACTTAGGGAATCCTCAAGAAATTCTTGAAAAGAGCTCAGAGAAAATTCTCCTCAACTGTGAAGAACATTAGAAGTGACAACAGGACATAATTCAAGAATACACAAGTTGAGGAGTACCTAGAAGAAGAAGGAATAAAGCACGAATTTTCGGCACCCTACTCCCCTCAACAAAACAGGGTGGTCGAAAGGAAAAACAGAACACTAATCGAGATGGCAAGGACAATGCTAGATAAATACAAGACATCGGACCAGTTTTGGGCTGAAGCGGTGAACACCGCTTGTCACGCCACAAACCGGTTGTATCTTCGCCTACTCTTGAAGAAAATGCCATATGAGCTTCTCACTGGTAACAAACCAAATGTTTCATATTTTAAAGTATTTGGTTGCAAATTTTTTATTCTGAACAAGAAACCGAGGACTTCGAAGTTCGCTTCGAAAACTGATGAAGGGTTCTTGCTCGGTTATGATTCGAGCGCCTACGCCTATAGTCTCTTCAACAAAGTCTCTGGCCTTGTTGATGTAGCACGTGATGTAGTGTTCAATGAAACTAACGGCTCCCAGAGCAAGTTGATAAGTGTGTGCAAAATCAAGAAGAAGCCCCATGTCAAGCGTTGAGGAGGATGGCACTTGGTGATATTTGACCTCAATAGCAACCACAAGATGAACCTCAACAGGAAAGCAATGATCAAGGGGGAGCTCATGCACAAGATCAATATCAGGAAGATCAAGAAGATCAACATAACCGCAGAAGCAATGATCTAGGGGGAGACAATGAATATGAAGACAATGAAGAACAAGCGATTCACAAGTTCGTCACCCAAGAGTACATCAAAGTGTACAAAGATATCATCCCGTCAACAACATCATTGGAGACATTGCTAAGGGAGTAACTATCTCGCATAGCAAATTTTTGTGAACACTACTCTTTTGTCTCTTTTTTGGAACCATACAGGGTAGAAGAAGCACTAAAGGATCCGGATTGGGTGATTGCAATGCAAGAGGAGCTAAACAACTTCAAGAGAAATCAAGTATGAGAGCTTGTGGAAAGACCAAAGGCAAACATTGTTGGAACCAAATGGGTCTTTCAGAACAAACAAAATGAACATGGAGTGGTAACGAGAAATAAAGAGAGACTTGTGACTAAAGGTTACTCACAAGTCGAAGGTTTGGACTTCGACGAAATTTTCGCTCCCGTAGCTAGACTTGAGTCCATTCGTATTTTATTGGCATATGCTACTCACCATAATTTCAAGTTGTATCAAATGGACGTCAAAAGTGCCTTCCTCAACAGACCAATTAAGGAGGAAGTGTACGTGGAGCAACCACCAGGATTTGAAGATCAAGAGCACCCCAACCATGTTTATAAACTGCATAAGGCTCTCTATGGCCTCAAACAAGCTCCTCGAGCTTGGTATGAGTGCCCTAGAGATTTTTTGACTCAAAATGGTTTTAAAATTGGAAAAGTTGATTATACTCTATTCACAAAACACTTTGATGATCATCTATTTGTATGTCAAATCTATGTTGATGATATCATCTTTGGTCCTATTAATAAGTCATTTTGTGAAGAGTTTAGCAAAATTATGACAGATAGGTTCGAGATGTCGATGATGTGCGAATTGAAGTTCTTGTTGGGATTCCAAGTGAAGCAATTAAGAGAGGGCACTTTCATAAGCCAAACCAAGTACACGCAGGACATCCTCAAGAAGTTCAATATGGACAAGTCCAAGCCCATCAAGACACCCATGGCAACTCACGGACATCTCGATCTCAACGAAGATGGTCCAAATGTGGATCAAAAGGTATATCAGTCTATGATTGGCTCATTACTCTATTTATATGCATCTAGGTCAGACATTATACTTAGTGTGTGTATGTGTGCAAGGTTTCAAGCCGCACCTAAAGAGTGCCATTTAATTGCTGTAAAAAGAATCTTAAGATACCTTGTGCACACACCCAACTTGGGCCTTTGGTATCCCAAAGGATTCAAGTTTAACTTGATAGGTTATTCCGATGCCGACTATGCAGGATGCAAAGTCGATAGAAAGAGCACGTCGGGACTTGTCAATTACTTTGGTAGATCCCTAGTTTCATGGTCATCTAAAAAGAAAAACTCCATTGCTCTTTCCACAGCCAAAGCGGAGTATGTTGTAGCCGATAGTTGTTGCGCACAACTACTTTGAATGCGACAAACTCTAAGGGACTATGGTTACAATCTGAACCATATTCCACTCCTATGTGATAATAAGAGTGCTATAAAAATTACACAAAACCCAGTAGAGCACTCAAGAACTAAGCACATAGATATTCGTCACCATTTTCTAAGAGATCATTCATTAAAAGGTGACATAGTAATCTCACATGTTAGGACTGAAAACAACTTGTAGACATTTTCACCAAGCCACTAGATGAAAAGAGGTTTTGTGAGCTAAGAAACGAGCTAAATATACTTGACTCTAGAAATGTGGCTTGAAACATTGCATACCTGATTGTGATTTTAAAGTTTACTCATTTTTGCAAAAATTTGCCCCTTATCTCGATTCTCTCTTCAAAACTATTTAAATAAGTAAATCTTGGTGAATTATGGCCATTGTATGATTGTTGATTGCTTACTGGTCATGTTCATCAAGATTATTTGTGAAATGATGTCATTTAGATCACTATTAGATTAAACACCCAAAATCTAGTTGATCCACTCTGTTATGTCCTGCTGACACCAGACTTGTCCGGCGTCAGCATCGGACTAGTCCATTGACAAAGACTAGTCCGACCCTAGTCCAACACACTGGACTTGTTCGGTGTCGACCGAACTAGTCTGGATTTGTCGGGGTTAACCCTAATCCGCCGCCAGGAGCTCATCTTCCATCTTCTACAATCTCCATTGCACTTTCTCTTCTCCACCGTGAGCTCAACTTCCAGCCATCAAAAATGTGGATTTCTCCAAGGGAAATCTCCTCCTTGGCGTGAATCTTGTCCACTCCGGACTAATCCGGCCCCCACTTCGCTCCTTCAACTCGAATCTTCAATCTTTCGGTAAAATCTCACACAAACCCTAGATCTCAACTTTTCTTGATTCTTCCTTATTTTACTTGATTCCTAGGGCATACATTACTCTTCTAGATGTACTCCTACTGTTTCCTAGATTTGTTGAAAATAGGAAATTAGGGTTCTTATGCCAGACCAGACTAGTGGAGTGCTGAAGATGCTCTCATCCATCTTTGCTTCCTGTCGCAAAGTGGAAATCAAGCAACACAAGGAGAGTCTGGCCAGGAAGAAGTATCAATGATATTTGAAGGCCAATATCAAAGCAATCTGTGAGAAGCTAGAAATAGAGCCAGTGGGGTCGCCTCAGATCTCAGAAGACTCTAAAGAAGACATCACAAAGATAGCACCTCTAACTGAACAAGAGATGGCTTCATTCAGACTAGCTGGCACCTCTGCTCCTCCTCCTCCTCCTACTCAAGCACCTGAAGATGAAGAAGAAGATGAAGAGAGGACTGGGAGTGAGGGAGGCAGTGGCGATGAGTGATTTCACTCATTTTTTTCCCTTTTTTGGTGCCTTGATGCCAAAGGTGGAGAGATTGAGACTAGCTGTCTATTTTGTAGTCATTAAGCCATTAAGGACTTGTAATCAAGGACATGTACTCATTTTCAAACTGTTGTAATTTATTTTGGATGTGCTTAATTTACTTAATGTGTGATGCTTAGTTAATGGTAATGTGATGATTGTTGCTATAATTGTCAAGTGCTTATGTATTGCTCATCACATCTTTTGGTCACACACTGTTAGGCGCCCCACCATAAAGAGTGCATGTATGTGAGAAGTTTTTGTTGTTACTCATTTATTATTATCATATATGCACACTTTATGAAAATCAATTTTTACTCTTAATTGTGAAATCTCAATTGGTTGTCATCAATCCCCAAAAAGGGGGAGATTGAAAGTGCATCTAGGCAATTCCTTGTGGGTTTGGATGATTGATGACAAACAAATGAGATCCTAATGAACTTGTTGAGATGACTGTAGGTCAATTCAAATGAGATATTTTGGTGCACTCAAAAAGTGAAAAATGAAGTGGTGTAGAAAAAGAGAAAAGCCCAACTGACGACTGAAGCGCAAAGTAGATTTAAATGTATAGGATGTGTGTGAGAGACACATCCAGAGAGCTCAAGTCTTTGCATAGGGGTAAGGGCTTAAAATCACCTAAAAATTCACTGAGCACCGGACTAGTCCGTTCAACTCCATGTTGTCCAAATACACTGTGCACTGGATTAGTCTGACCATTTATCGTACTAGTCCAATAAACTTTTTGGAACCACATTTCACAGTGCATCAGACTAGTCCGATATTGTACCGGACTAGTCTGTCCAAGTCTCTGCAAACCCATTACACTACACTCTAGACAAGTCTGTCCATAGGACCAGACTAGTCCGTTGAACTCTCTAATGTTCTATAACACATAGCACCGGACAAGTCCGCTCTTGGACCAGACTAGTCCGTTCAACTTTCTGGAGTTCAATTACACAGGGCACCGGAAAAGTACGGACTAGTTTGTTATACTTCACACAATTAGGGTTTCTAGTGTACCCACCGGACAAGTCCGGACCCCAGGGCGGACCAGTCCGGTTGTCGGGATCCCTAACAGTAACTTTATTGGAAACCCTATAAATAGGAGATCCACGACCCCACAATCACAACTTTGATTCCTACTATCAAACTCAGAAACCCTAGCGCCCCCACCTGTCCCAAGAGCACAAAAACACATATCCCCATGCATCTAAAGTCCTCAAAGGTTAAAATAAATTGAGTATTCAGATTTGGGGTTGGGAGATCGTTGTATACACGTCATTGAGATATTGGGGTTGGATCTCTTCACACTTGTGCTTTTCTTTGTAATATTTTCAAGTGTATTTGATCATCTTTTCATTGTAATTCTTGTTGGAGCCCTCAACGTGTGAGGTTGCCCATAAACTCGGTGATTACCCTTGATAGTGGAATCAAGTCGGCCTTGTGTGGTGACTTGATGAGGGAAAGGGTTTGAAGAGACCCGACTCTGTGTGGGCTTCCTCAATGAGGAGGTAGATCTCTGTGGTGGGATCGAACCTCGGTAAAAAATCATGTTTCGCGTCCTTCTTTATTTTTGCATCTTCATTAATTAGGGCACATAATTGATCAAGCTTGTAACTTGAATTGCAATAGCATTTCACGTGTAACTGGAAAATATTGATTGATAACACAAGCGATCTCATCAGTTGTTCAAATTTCCATTGCTATAAAGTTTAATTCCTGAATCAACACTGTCGGTACCCGGCATACCGGGTACCCTCGCGCACAAGCTAGAGCTGCCTAGGAACCCTGCCTCCCAGCAGAGGTGGGGTCCGAGGGCGCCACGTGTTTAAGAGACCCTGACCCATCAGCCTCAAATGGGTGGTCCAGGGTACCCGCAAGAAGCCCCGAAGGAGAAGCTCAACACCCCCTTTGGAGACTAGCCTCCAGGTAACCACGTGTCCAGCAGGTAAGGATCCCTCCTCCCTGTAAGACAGGGCTCCGGAGCTGCTGCATGGACCAAGACATCAGACGGGCCACCTCCCATATGGGCGGGCTCCGGCGCTGCCACATGTCCCGCAAGGCGGGACCTAACCTCCTCCGCGGAGGTGAGCTACCGACACCACCACGTGTCCAGCAGGACGGGACCTAGCCTCCTCCGCAAAGATGAGCTCCCGAGCTGCCAGGTGGTCCGCAAGGCGGGACCTGACTCCTCCATAGAGGCGAGCTCCCGAGTTGTCACATAGTCCAGCCACTTGCCCTGAATGGAGGGACGCGGGAGTTAAGAGGGCGGTGCGCCTTCTCCCTGTCAATAATTGAAGATATGCAGCTTCTCCAGATGCATGGCGTGGTGCACGCCTAATGTCAGGTACTGCTGCAACCAATCGCATCACAGTGAAGATGCCACAGGCCTATCCCACTCCGCCAAGTGGGTACCTTACGGCGACAAAGACAGTTGGACGGGACATCTCCTACCAATGTCAATAACGGCGCATGGGCTACTGACAACTCGGACGGCAAGACAGCGAGTCTTGAAAGCCGTGGTCAGAGGAAGCTTATGCGAGAAGCCTTAGATCTTATGATAAGATCGTCCCGGGACCACCTGTCGGGCCGCGGGACCCCACTTGTAAGGTGTCCGTCCTTGTCTATAAAGGGCCCGGACCGCCACCGTTACAAAGGACCGAACATCACACACACATGCATACACACATACTAGCAATACCATCCACCGTGGAGTAGGGTGTTATGCTCCTTTCCCCCGAACCACGCAAAAACCACCGTCTCATATTCTCATCCGCTAGAACACTTGATTGAGGCCTAAGCTCCGCTGAACAAAGAACCTCCGCGGGGTGCTACTTAGCAGATCCGGGGGATGTGTCGCATTAACACTTTGACATTTGGCGCGCCAGGAAGGGGCTTTTTCCTGAAAAAAGTGGTAGCTCTTTCACCAATCATGGTGTTCATCAGGGCCGTGGAAGGCGGATTTCGCGACCATCGTCCGATGACCAGATACGTCACCTGAGCGGCACTCTCTAGTCCATCATGCCCCCGTGCAGGTACAGCTGGCCAGAATGGCACGTCAGGACACATCCCGGCTGAGTCGGCTTCCCCAGCACCGCCGACAGCAAGCCTAGAGAGCGCTCTAGCAGCGGCCAGGGCTCTTCTCCACCACCCATCGTTGCAAAATGCTTCCCAGGGAGCGGCTCGGCAGTGGGTCAAAGACATCGACCACTTCGTCGTCGCGGCCATCAACTCTCCCAACAGAGGGAGACGTCACATGTCACTATCGCGCACGTCGTCCATTGACTGTGGCACCGCCGACTCCAGATCTACCAGTCTTACCAGCACTGGTAAGATCCCCACGGAGGACCTGAGGGCTGAGCTAGACTCTCGTCAAGCTTAGTTAGATGGCCGCGTCATCATCGAGCTGCAACAGGAGAGACGGGCAACCTCGACGCCGAGTACGGGCCTCGAGGGCCTGAGCAGGATGACTCCTCCGTCCGAGGCGCACCTCAGGTAAACCCTCCACCGCCGCCATCAGACCAGGAATAAGTTGTGTCGATTGCACCCCTGCACTGCTCGGTACACCAGGTACTGCAGCAGTATTTGCCACAGCAGCAGGTCCCGCAACAGCCACACGTGTCGCAGCAAACCCACTAGCGTATGTTGTCCCCTACACCTCTCCGGTGAAGCCCGTTGGAGGGTGCATGGCCTAGGCGCCATACCTCCGACTGGCGACATGGCCACGCAAGTTCCGGCCACACCTGCCGGAAAGGTTCGATGGGAGCATCAACCCTGTAGAGTTTTTGCAGATTTACACCACGACACTCCTAGCGGCAGGAGCAGATGAACAAGTCCTGGTGAACTACTTCCCCATCGCCCTGGTCGGCTCAGCCCAGTCATGGCTGATGAACCTGCCCGAGGGTTCCATAACCTCTTGCGATGAGCTTTGCCGATAGTTCATAGTGAACTTTGGCAGCTCCTACACGCGGCCCGACACCAAGCTCGATCTCCATGCTGTGCGCCAGCAACCCAAGGAGACGCTGAGGTCATTCATCCAGTGCTTCTCCCAGGTACGCAACTCCATCCCCGACATCTCGAATGCTTCTGTTATAGTAGCATTCCGGCAGGGAGTGCGTGACCAGAAGATGCTCGAGAAGCTAGCCACGCACAACATGCAAGATGTCTCCAAGCTCTTCTCCATCGCCAACCGGTGTGCCCGCACGGCTGAGGGCCGTGACTGGCACACCCAGACCTCCCCTGGAGCAGGTGGAATCAGCCAGGCCAGCGATAGTGCCATTACCTCCGGTAGCGACAAGAAGAAGAATCGGGGCAGTGGCCAGAACAAGCTGCTGCACAGATCTCCTATTGCTGCAGCAGCGGCGACAGGTGGGGGGAAACCCCCACGCTCCGACAAGCACCCACATCATCCACCTACTACTGACAACGGCGTTGAGCCCTGCCCGGTGCACAAGACTCATGACCACACCGCGAGCGAGTGCCAGGAGATCAATAGATGCGCCGAATGCTACCAAGAGCGGGTGTAGCAGCGCCCGGACGGCGCTCCCTTCCGCCAGTAGGAGGGCAAGCAGAAGGTCCACCCCAAAGTCGGCGATGATGAGGAGATGGAGTACCAAAAGCAAGAGCGGGCCATCAAAGTGGTCCACCAAGATGAGGACTCCGACACCAGCAGCAACCACGAGCGTCACAAGACACTCCACGTTATCTTCGGAGGGTCTTGGTATCCAGTGTCTTAGAACGCGGTCAAGACCCTCCACTGTGCAGTGGCTTCAATAGCCCCTGCCCCTACTCCAGCGTGGCACCACCGGTGGAAGGAGACGTCGATCAACTTTGATGCCTCCGACCGCCCCAAGAACATGGTCGGGGCAGAGGTTTTACCTCTCCTGGTCGCCCCCACCATTGCCAACGTCAAGCGCCACTACGTCTTGATAGATGGTGGGGCCAGCCTCAACCTCCTCAACCGCGCAGCCTTTGAGCAGCTGTAGATCCCGGTATCCAAGCTCACCCCTCGAGCCCATTCTCGGGGGTGGGACCAGGGAGCATCATCCCATACGGCAACATCCATCTTCGGGTGACATTCGGGACACCTGACCACTAAAGGACAGAGAGCATCCTCTTCGACGTCGCTAATGTCAGCCTCCCCATTAACGCCATCATAGGCAGGTCGACCCTGTACTGGTTCATGGTCGTAGCCCACTACGGCTACCTTGTCCTGAAGATGACAACCCCCCTCCGGCATCCTCTGGATCCGCGGAGACCGCACCGCTGCAATTTTAGCCTAGGAGCAGCTCCAAGCCCTCTCAGCATACCCGACACCCAACCTGCGCGGCGCTGGATCAAGTCAGGCTCCGCCGAGCTCACGTCAGTGCAGAGCACCCGCTACGTCCCGACTGCAGCCCTCCGACAACACCAATATTTCGGTCAAATCTGCAGCGCTCAGTCCCAACACTGCTCAGACCACCCACAAGATGGGCAGCAGGGGCAGGAAGTAGGGACGCTCGCTCATCGCCCCTCTAGTAGCTGTCGATAACAAGGTTGCACCACAACCATCACAGTTGCCTTGGATCCTTGGGCACCCCTATTGTAAATATTAAGTTTAATAGGACAGTGTAAAGGTTTTCATAGGACCTAGGAGCAGCACTAAAGACAACCGAGCACCGGGAGGGTCAGGTCCAGAGTGTGCAGTCAGCTTAGCTTTGTTTCGAACCCTAAGTCTGTACAACCTGCCTCCCTCATCATCCGGAAGCAAGCTGTTGCCCTCTTTTGTAATAGCTTGTCTCCTCCTATGAACTCCAATAAAAAAAAAGAATCACTATTTTACTTAATGATTTCTTAAAAAACATTATTCATTCAAATTACTCATTAATTTTTTGAACATGTCATACTAGACTCATTTATCGCATATTACCTTTATGTGCATAGTTGTACGCCTTGTAACTCACCCATGTAGGAGTCATGCAGCCCTAATGCAGGTGGGTTCGCTTGAGGTACCTGCAGTGTATGAGGGGTTCTTCCGGCTGTTCTCATCATTAGGGTCCTGTGGCGCCAGAAGGCTTCCCAGGAAACGCCTGTGCCGAGCAGGAGGTCCAGGGGGTGTAAACTACTTAGCCTGGTCCCGTACCCTAAGCATTCACACCCTGCCTCCCAGCGCTACGGCCAAGTACTGGAGCCAGAAAGCTCACACCCTGAGGACGGTGGGAGCCGGACCCCTGAGCACCAAAGCATCAAATTACCCAAGCACCGTACGACGGTCCAGGACAGTAACACATGACAAAGCTAAGGGAGAAGAACAGGTAAACCAGCGAGCAGACTAGTACACCCTTTTTTTTATCATATGTGTAGGACATCCAGCTTCGGCACCTTGCAAGGGGCCTGCCGTCAACGTCCAAGCGCGACAATGACAACAACAAGCGCGGACAAATGAGTAACATCTCCTGCCTCGCTTTTGTTGCTAACAGGGTTCTCTTGTGATAACCTGTAAACCAGGGGCCTGCTGTCAACGTCTTCACGATGATGGTGGGCGACGCCAGAGCATCTAGCTCCGGCACCCCCCTAGAGGCCTGCCATCGATGTCTTCACGATGATGGTGGATGATGCCAGAGCACCCAGCTCCCCCCCCAAGGGGCTTGCCGTCAACGTCTTAACGATGATTGTCGGCGATGCCGGAGCATCCAGCTTTGGCACCCCCAGGGGGCCTGACATTGACGTCTTCACGACGATGGTGGGCAACACCGGAGCATCCAACTCTGACACCTTGCATGGGGCCTGCCGTTGACATCCCAGCGCGACAACGACAACAAAAAGCAAGGACAAATGAGTAACCTCTCCTGCCTCGCTTTTGTTGCTAACAGGGTTCTCTTGTGATAACCTGTAAACCAGGGGCCTGCCATCGACGTCTCCACGACGATGGCAGATGACGCCGGAGCACCCAGCTCCTGCACCCCCCAAGGGGCCTGCCGTCAATATCTTCACGACGATGGTGGGCGACAATAGAGAATCTAGCTTCGGCACCCCCCAAGGGGCCTGCCGTCGACGTCTTCACGATGATGTGGGCGATGCTGGAGCATCCAACTCCGGCACCCCCCAAGGGGCCTGCCGTCGACGTCTTCACGATGATGGTGGGCGATGTCAGAGCATCCAGCTCTGGCACCTCCCAGGGGCCTGCCATCAACATATCTATGAAAATGACGGAAGACACCAGAGCATCCAGCTCCGGCACCTCGCAAGGGGACTGCCATCGATGTCTCAGCGTGTCAATGACAACAACAAGCGCGGACAAATGAGTAAACTATCCTACCTTGTTTTTGTTGCTAACAAGATTCTCTTGTGATAACCTGTAAATCAGGGGCCTGTCGTCAACGTCTTCACGACCATGGTGGGCGACGCCAGAGCATCCAGCTCCGGCACCCCTCAAGGGGCCTGCCGTCGATGTCTTCACGATGATGGCAGACCACAATGGAGCACCCAGCTTCGGCACCCCCTAAGGGGCCTGCCGTCGATGTCTTCACTACGATGGTGGGCGATGCCGGAGCATCCAGCTCTGGCACCCCCCAAGGGGCCTGCCGTCGACGTCTTCATGATGATGGTGGCGACGCCGGAGCATCCAGCTTTGGCACCTCGCAAGGGGCCTGCCGTCGACGTCCCAGCGCGACAACGACAGCAACAAGCACGGACAAATGAGTAACCTCTCCTACCTCGCTTTTGTTGCTAACAGGATTCTCTTGTGATAACCTATAAACCAGGGGCCTGCCGTCGACGTCTCCACGACGATGGCAGATGAACGTCGGAGCACCAAGCTCTGGCACCCCCCAAGGGGCCTACCGTCGATGTCTTCACGATGATGGTGGGCAACGCCAGAGCATCTAGCTCCGGCACCCCCCAAGGGGCTTGCCATCGACGTCTTCATGATGATGGTGGGCGACGTCGGAGCATCCAGCTCCGTCGCCTCCCAGGGGGCCTTCCGTCGACGTATCTACGAAGATAGCGAAAGACGTCGGAGCATCCAGCTCTGGCACCTCGCAAGGGGCCTACCGTCGACGTCCCAGCGCGTCAACGGCAGCAACAAGCGCGGACAAATGAGTAAACTCTCCTGCCTTGCTTTTGTTGCTAACAAGGTTCTCTTGTGATAACATGTAAACCAGGGGCCTACCGTCGACGATCCTACGTAGATGGCGGACGATGCCGGAGTATCCAACTCTGGCACCTCCCGAGGGGCCTGCCGTAAACGCCTCCACGACTATTGTGGGAGACGTCGGAGCATCCAGCTCCAGCACCCCCCAAGGGGCCTGCCATCGATGTCTCCACAATGGTGGTGGCCAACGCTAGAGCACCCAGCTTCGACACCTCCCAAGGGGTCTGCTTTTGACGTCTCCACAATGGTGGTGGGCAACGCTGGAGCGTCCAGCTCTGGCAACTGGTGGCGCTCCGACACTCCAACTCCCCTGCTCCACTCGGGGCATGTTGAAGACATCCTACAAATGAAATGGTAGATGTGCCCAGCCAACTAACCACATCTACCAAGGGGCCTTTAAGGGGGTTCCATAGGCAGGAAGTCAATAGGAACACCTCGGCCATATCAATTGTGCAACCGTCGGCCCTCAAAAGCTTATGGGCTCAGCAAATGTTCTGCAAACCGTTACGCAACTAAAGACTCAGAGCAACAGTTGAGAAGCACAAAGACAAGCCAAGAAGCCAAACACAAATTCAAATTCATTGAGGAATTTTTACAAGAGGGCGAACCCCGGATTCAAAGACGAGCTACCAGCCTCAACCCCGGCTGAATTGCACTACGACGTGTTTGGCGGCATCCTTAACCTCCGCTGCTGCTGCCTCACGCTCCTCAACAGGGCCTTAAAAAACTAGCTCCAAAGGCAGATCGAGATACCGGCTACGGTAGCACACCAAGACATGGGACACCTTTGTCTCTGTCGTTGCCCTACCCTCGGCTTCCAGACGCTAAGTCAGCTAACGCACCCAGAGATTGAGCTCCCGGGCACGGCGCTCGGCTGTGTGCTTCTAGGCTTGGACGTTGAGATCATGCAGGAGGAGTTCCTGACGCTCAACCAAGTGTTGCGCCCGATCCCGCACCAAGTCGCTCTCCTGGAGCTCAAGGTCTTCGAGGCGGGACTGCAGCCTATCCCGATCGACCTCAGGCCGGGCCATCATCGCCTAAGCTGCCACCTCTTGTTTGGCAACAACAGCCTTCCTCTCGGCAACAGTGGCTTCTTGGCGACTCAGGGCCTCTCGACCTTCTTCAAGGGCGTGCAGGCGGGTGTCAGCCGTGTCGTTGGCTACCTTGGTGTCGACCAAAACCTTCTGGGACAGGGCGTCTGTGGCCTTCACCAAGCGGTGCCTCAACTCCATCTCCTTGCTCTCCTTTTGGTACTTTGCCTTTGCCTCAGCGATCTTGGACCTCAGAAGGTCCTCCCAGCCTCGAAGGTGCTCGCCCTCGACACGTAGCTTCTCCCACTCTGGGGCGAGAGCCTCCTGCGCTCGGCAGAGGTTGGATTGCACCTAAAGGATGCTGGATTGCGTCAAGTCCATGATGTCGGAGAGGCGCTCCAGTTGCGCTAAAGTCAAGGAAGGTCGTACGGTGATCATCTCGGGGACCTCTTCCTCCCGTAGCGGTGAAGGTGAGGACACTATTACCGGGGATCTTGCCCCCGAAGACTGAGCAGGAGTTGCAGTGCCATTCGAAGCAGCAGCGCCATCATCCTCAAGGAGTCGCCCGCTGGATAAGCAGCAGTGAATGCCATGCATTTAGCCCCCTGAGTCGACTCCAACATTGCTTCTGCCATGACGGTCGGAGGTGCCTATGGTGCGACGGCTGGAGGTGCCTCTGGCGTGACAGCTAGAAGTGCCTCCGGTGCTACAGCTGGAGATGCAGCCGAAGATGCTTCACTACCCGCGCTGGGCACGGACGCCGGAGGAGCGCTCCCCTGAACAAGCTTGGCGGGCTGCCTCGCTGGCGCATCCGTAGCCTCTTCGGCAGCCTTTGAAGCGCTCTGACGCACAACCCTCGGCGGTAAGAGCGTCACAACAGCTGACGTAGCCCTGCAAATCAAGAAAAAGCCCTGACCGATTAACAAAGGCAGGCAAGATAATATAGCAAGTGTTGGTGAGAATTCCTTAGAGACATCCCCGGAAGCTCCAGCGAGCCTCCACTTTCGGTGACCCTGAAGCCGTGGGCCCTGACGATGGCATAACAAGCGAGGTCATCCCGGCTGGGCCTCCGCCAAAACCACCAGCGATGCTGCCACCCTGCGCCGGTGTGTCTCCACCGACTCCGATGGAGCCACTCCTGGAGCCTCCTCCCGAGCTGCCGACGATGTCGGCTCAAAGCCTTTTGGATGAGGCTCCGCGGGTGTGACGCCGTCGGGCCCCTCAGTGGCACGCTGGACCGCGCTGGACCGAGCTGACCACGGGGATGCTGGATGATGTGTCGACCGCTGACGTCAGCGAAGCTGTCGATTGACGGACCGAGCCTCCCACCAAAGAGATGTCAACGCCCAATACTGAAGAGGGGCGCGTTGGGGGACGCTGACTTGGAGCGAAGGCCACCAGCAGCAGCGCTCTCAGTGGCGATCGAGGGCGTTTCTCCTTCACAAACCCGACCACCGGGACCTTCCCCTTACCTGCGTCAGGGACCGGCACCTTGCCTTTTTCCTCGACACAAGGTGCCCCCTCCAACCTAGAAGCTTTAGAGCCTGAAGAAGGTGCGGACTCCTGCGGAGAGTCGACGATGGCCAGGCCCTGACTCTGTAGAATCAAAGAGCACATGAAAAGCTACCAGAGGGGGGTGAATGGTAGATTTAAAAATCTTACACAGCGGAAACAATTAAACCCCAACCCCTTCTACAGAAAAACGATCTGTTAAAGAAATCATGTGTGAGACTAATCTAAACGTGTTTCACCGTGACAAAAGTGATAGATATCAGAGAGAATCAAGTCACAAAGACAACACAACAAGAATCACTCAAATCCGTCGAGAAAAACTCAAGTTATGATCGAAAGATCAAACAAAGGTCAATCTGCCCTACCCGAGAAAGAAACAGTTCTGGAACGCTGCAAAGAAACTTGTGTAGATCATAGACCACAAATCCAATGACCGTGAAATTTTGACAAATGATAGATAATCAAGTTCTGAAGACAACCCAAACTGAATCACGTCAATTGGATCTGTAAAACTCGATTTATGATAAAACCGCCGACGAAATGTAGTGCTGTCCAGAAACTCGATGAGTAAAACTTGTCTGGAATAAGTCTGACGAACAAGGCACAAAAGTTCCTTCAAACTACGAATTTTATTTAATAGAACACAAGAGGAACATCCCCAAAGTCGTGCACCACAAGCTCTGGGCTCCCTTGCTTATATAACCAGCTCGAAAGCCAACTCAACTCAAATCAGGAACTTAGTCCTACTCTCTTCATGAATCGTAACTTTCCATAACTGCTTAGGATTCTTCTATACGCAGATAGAAGCAATCTTAAGACTTCCAAACACCTTAGGAACATATCCCACATTCCTAAACAACTCAAATTCGTGACCCACACAAAATCCTATCATAACCAACTCAAATCTTTCTATATTTGAGTCAAACCCGACTCAACCGCAGCCTGAGTCCATAACCTAGTCAGTTGCACCTTTCCGACCAACTCTTTACGTCCACATCTCTTCATCACGTCTCGGAACCATGTAGCCACATCCATGCACTCCTTGCACACGTGCAAACATATTCCAATGACGTCCATGATACCTTCACATGCATTGTTCTTGATTCAATCACGCTGCGCAACCTCCTGATCAGCTCAACCACAATTCCTCCTGAATTTGGTTGTTGGAACCTCATCTCCTCCTTGAGACTAGTCCAATGGATCCCATCACCAGCCATGTCTTGAACTCAAGCAACACCTGCACATGAATAAACAACCAATCCATACGAGCCCAAGTCCTCGACTTGACTCAAGTTAGTTCCGAACACAACACCTTACGTGAGAACCTCACATAAGCATGTTGCAAAACCACAATAACACGATATCATCCATGTCAACCAAAACGCACCAAAGACTTAGCAAATGAATACTAAACAATCTTTCCAGAGATGTAAAGCAAGTACGAAACATTGCAAATTAAAAACAGAAGCATTGCAGTCAAGTTCTGGACCTTGCCACAGCAACCCGGACCTTGAGCTGGAGCTAACAAAAACTAGTCGGACCTTACCAACAAGTCGGACCTAGCATCTAACGTAGCCGGAGCTACCCAAAACAAGCTGAACCTACCGTCGGACCTTGCTGTAGCTCGGTGCTAGAGTCGGACCTTGATAAAAAGGTGTTTTGGTGATATTCAAAACTTTTATCGTCAAAGCAAGTGTATTTACTACAAGCCAATGTATTCAGCACACATAGGTCTTACAATGTCCCCCTTGATGAATGCATTGGCAACACTATTTAAAATCCGAACATTGGCTTATTCACATAAAAGTTTTGAAGGCAATTTCCCCCCCCTTTGTAAATGAAAAGTAAAATGAGAAGAAAAAACAAAAATTATCCCATATTATCTCTCCTTATGCACATATTCTCTTTCTCTTCATGCTTATCTCTCCCCCTTTGACAATGTATTCAGCAAGTCATGAGCATATAAACAAATTATCTCTCCCCCTTTAGTTGTTATGAGCATATTATAACATATGCATATAAACAAAGCTCATCCAAGTCATACTATCAAGTACCTTACATTATCACATCAATGAAATACATAAAGTAGTGTAAGCCATGCTAGAGATCAAATGTAATTTTCAATTTAAGTAAGTCATGATCTCACAAACTTAACTATTTCAAAACCTAAAATCATGACACTAGTTGTTGCATTTTATTATTTTTCAAAGCATAAATTTAGATCATATGATATTTGCAAGAGATTATATGCGCATCTGCCTTATTCTAACCAACCAAGCCAAGCCTATGTCATTTGACAATCAGAAGCTTAAGGACATGGTTTTAGTCATACACAACTTCTTTCAAGTTCATATCTAAGTGCAATGATAAGCCATCTCAAAAGAAGAAGTGTGATGCATGCATATTCTCTTGATCTTTTCTCAATTTATATTTGTTCATAAAAACTCAACATGTGAGTTGATTACTTGATTAATTCTTAATGATTAAAAGCACTTGTGAACATGTAACAAGTTCAAAACAGCAAGAAAGTTCGACCATGACCAGTTTTAGTGTAAGTAATTATTCCAATTACTAGACATGGCAAAAACTACAAATGTATAACACGAGTAATGTAGTAAGAACTTTCAGCATGTAAAAGAAATCACAAAGTCATATATGTATGAAATACTATGCTCATATTATTCTAATTTCAGATTCACACATATAGACTTCCCAAGTTTCAAAACTCCCCCTCAATTTAAGCCATGAGGATGCATAACCCCTATTTCACTACGAATGTAACAAAAACGAGTGAAATCCAAAGGTTTTGTAAAAATGTCAGCCAATTGTTGTTCGGTATCTACATGGTGAAGCACAATGTTTCCTTTTTCAACATTATCTCGGAGAAAGTGATACCTAATATCAATGTGCTTAGTTCTAGAATGTTGCACAAAGGTTTTAGCAATGAAAATGGCACTAGTGTTATCACAGAATAGTGGAACACTATCTAGATCAACCCCATAGTCCTTAAGTGTTTGAATGATCCAAAGAATTTGTGAGCAAGCACTAGCAGCAGCTACATATTCAAATTCGACTGTGGATTGTGCAACTAAATTTTGTTTTCTAGAGGACCAAGCAACAAGAGAATTACCAAGAAAATGACAAGCACCGGAAGTACTTTTCCTATCAATCCTACAACCCCCAAAATCAGCATCCGAAAAAGCTTTCAAAGTAACGGTTGAGGAAGAAGGAAGAAAAATTTCAAATTCTTGAGTTCCATGTAAGTACCTGAGAATCCTTTTAACGGCTTCACGATGTGAAGCACGTGGGGAGGCTTGAAACCGTGCACAAAGACATACGCTGAATTGTATGTCTGGTCTTGATGCCGTGAGGTACAAAAGTGATCCGATCATGCTTCTATATTCTTTTTGATCCACGGGTTCACCATCTTCATCAAGTCCAAGTGTTGTTGCTGTTCCCATTGGTGTCCGAAGAGGCTTGCTTTTGTCCATGTTGAAGCGCCTTAGGAGATCTTTTGTATACTTCGTTTGATGCACAAAGGTACCCTCCTTTGTTTGCTTGATTTGCAGCCCCAAAAAGTAAGTGAGTTCACCCATCATACTCATTTCAAATTCGGAACTCATCATTGCTGAAAACTTGGACACAAGATCATGAGAAGCACAACCAAAGATAATATCATCCACATACACTTGAACGAATAATGAGTCATTGCCATGCTTAAGCACAAAAAGAGTTTTATCAACCTTGCCCATGGTAAACCCTTTTTCAAGTAAGAATGTTTTTAACCTGTCATACCATGCTCTAGGGGCTTGTTTGAGACCGTACAAGGCTTTGGACAGTTTGTAAACATGATTAGGAAAATCTGGATTTTCAAAACCTGGTGGTTGTTTCACATAAACCTCCTCATCTATGTAGCCATTAAGAAAAGCACTTTTAACATCCATTTGATATAGCTTAAAACCAGTAGATGCAGCAAAAGCTAACAAAATTCTTATGGCTTCTAATCTAGCAATAGGAGCAAAAGTTTCATCAAAATCTAGACCTTCAACTTGAGTGAAACCTTGAGCAACCAGCCTAGCCTTATTCCTAACCACAACCCCATCCTCACTTTGTTTATTTTTAAATACCCATTTAGTTCCAATTAAAGTGTGACCTTGAGGTGGAGGTACAAGATTCCAAACATTATTTCTTTCAAAATTTTCTAACTCTTCTTGCATGGCAATAATCCAAGATTCATTAGTGAGTGCGTGTGATATATCTTTGGGTTCAAAAGAAGCAACAAAAGCAGAATGAGCATAAGAGTTTGGATCGCAAAACCTGGACCGTGTGACTCGTTCGTGCAAGCTTCCAATGATCTGTTGCGGGGGATGATCTTTGTAAAACCGTAGGGGAACAAATGTCTCACAAGCTTCTTCTTTTTCATGTTCATCACAAATCGATGAGCTTGTGACTTGGGGACGATTTGAATCAGCATTGATGGTTGTCGGTGCTGGTTGAGAATTAACATCCAGAGCTGAACCAAAGTCTTTAGCTCCTGAATTTTCGGGCAGCAGCTCCAATTCTTCCTCATTTTCAACGAAAATGCTCCCCCCTTGCGGATATGGATCTGGACCTGCAATGTTTGAGCTAGTACCTGGGCTAGCTTCATCAAAAGACACTTCACAAGTCTCCACAATTTTATTAGTGTCAAGTAAAAGCACACGGTAGCCTTTAGTATGAGATGGATAACCAAGAAACATGCCAACAATGGATCTAGGTTCAAATTTATCAAGATTACCATGTGTTTCTTAACAAAGCATTTGCAACCAAAGACCCAAAAGTGTGTAACACTAGGCCTATGTCCAAACCGGAGCTCATATGGTGTTTTACCTAGCTTAGCACGCAAGAAAACACGATTTGAGACATAACAAGCGGTTGCTAACGCATCAGCCCAAAATTTCCTAGGAGTTTGATATTCATCAAGCATAGTCCTAGCCATCTCAACTAAGGTTCTGTTCTTTCTTTCTACAACACCGTTTTGTTGAAGTACATATGGTGAAGAAAATTGATGATCTATTCTATTTTCAGCACAAAAGTGATCAAAAGATTGATTTTTAAATTCAGTTCCATTATCACTTCTAATTGCTTATAAAGATCCTGGGTAATCAATTGATAATCTAAGAAATAAAGTTCTAAAGTGACTAAAAACTTCATTCTTAGACGCCATATAAACCCAAGAGTATCTAGAATAATCATCAACAATCACAAGTACATACCATTTACCTCCGAAGGATTGAACACGTGAATGTCCTACGGTGTCAAGATGCAAAAGTTGACATGGTTTAGTTGTCATGATCATTGTGAGAGGAGTATGTGAACCTGCAACCATCTTAGCATGTCTACAAGAAGAGCACACAATTTCTTTGTCCCCTTTAAGCTTAGGCAGCCCACGTATGCGATCAAGAGCACTAACACGCGTTAGGTGATCAAAGCCTACGTGACCAAGTCTACGATGCCAAAAATATAGGTCATTTGAATCATTAGCAACTAGAAACCTATGCTTAGAGGAAAACATATCAGAATAAGCTTTAAAAACTCTTCCAAACCGAGACATGTTAAAAATAAGCTCACTATTTGAACTTACAACTTTGCAGCAGTTTTTATTGAAAATAATTCCCAGATTTTCATCTAGCAATGTGAAACAGAAAGCAAGTTGTATTTCAATTTTTTGACAAGTGCCACATCCTTCAAAGTGTAGTGATCATTTACTCTAACCGAACCCTTAGCAATTATAGGAGTTGAAGAATTATCGGCAAAAGTAACATTCTCTACACATGACACAAAAGAGAGGGAGGAGAACCAATCTTTGTTACCGGTCATGTGGCGTGAGCAACCTGAATCCACAATCCAAATGTTCTCCTTCTTCAAACGTGTAACCTACATAGAAGCACAATACGTCGATGACTCAATACTGGGGTTAGTCAAAAGGCATTTAGGAATCCAGTACTGACTCACGCGACGTGCAGCAGGAAAAACACGCGAAAGCTGAGACAAAACAGCAGGTTTATGAGTCAAAGTTTGAGATTTTTTATTCTTAACTACTGACCTATAAGGTGTTACTTGTGTAGCACAAAAATCAGTAGCTCCGGAGGCAAAAACAGAAGGTCTGGAGGTAAACTTTGAATGTTTTTGACTCAAAACAGCAGGTTGTACATTCGGTTCAATATGTGCAGCAAATTTTGCATGAAAGTTATGAGATCTAGCAACCATTCTTTCCCTTTTCTGTTGTTTAGCTAGTCTATAACAAAAATCTATGACATGACCATCTCTACCACAGTAGGTACAATGAAATTTAACTTTGTGTTCATGTCTAGATGAGCAAACAATATTTTTATTTGAAACTGAATGAGACAACACTCCTGCAGATTTGAAAACCACTTCTTTTTGTTTAGGAACTGTTTGAATCAAACCACTTCCTAATGACTTTACAATTTTAGGTGGATGTGCCTTAGCATGAGCATGAGAATCAAAACCTAAACACGTTTTATCATTGCAAGACTTGGATGAATTCAGCAGCAAGTTTAGGTTCTTATTCCCATTACAAAACCGATAAAATGTCTTATGCATGTTATCAAGTTTATTGGATAGATCAAGGCAATTTTTACATGAAGGTTTTCCTTTTAATTTGCAATAGGAACAATATTTAACTTCATGACAACGTAAAGCATTGTTCAATACAGAGATTTCATTCATAGCATCTTGCAGTTTCTTATCAAGATCATCACAACAAGAACAATGCAAATCAATTGTGAACAAGAAGCATCTTTTAAGTTTCCAATATTAAGTGCAGCAAGCTTTTTGTTCTTTTCAATTTCAAGTTCAAGTTTATCAAGTGTGGAGGTATGTGCACTTCTTACAAAGGACAATTGTTCATATATTAAATCACATGAGGAACAAGAATCATCACTAGGAATCAAGGATTTCAAACGATTAATTTCAGATTCTAGTGACTCAATTTTAACAGCATTGTCCCTGAGCTTTTTGTCCTTTTTCTTAACAATAACAGTGGCACGAGAAATAGCATCACACATTTCTTCGCAAGTAGGACATACCTCTTCATTGTCGCTGTTGTGTTCTGCCTCCTCCATACTTAATCTTGACTTGCCCGCCATGAAGCACAAGTTTGCCAAATCATCTTCATCTTCATCACTTCCAATGTCCACGTCGCTTGAGCCAAGTTCCTGGAGTGCTGAGATAAAACTGCTCACCAATTGACGTCCTGTAAAACCCTTCTTTTTCTTCGTATCTTTTGCAGGGGAGTGCTTCGTTCTTGTTTTCTTTTCATCCCGGGAAGTAGGACCTGAAAGGTTAGGGCAATCTGAACGAAAATGTCATGTCTTACCACATTCAAAGCATCGTTGAGGTCCAGAGCTTCCTCTCCTTCTAGTTCTCACATTTTGCAATGCTTTTGAGAACCGGGTAGAGATGAGCGCTATCTCCTCCTCTGGAAACTCCTCAATCTGTTCAAGGGTTAGAGAGGACAGCAAAGCAAGTGTACCACAAGATGATGTTTGACCGGAACTAGGCATGTCACGTTGAGAAACAAAAGCAATAGACTTGTTGGGGTTCTTACGTGAGATTATGTCAATTTCATGAGTTTTTAACTTGGAATATAACACATCTAAAGTAAGTGAACTCATGACAGTAGATTCACGAATAGATGTGACTTTCATCTCCCAAATTGACATATCTAATGCACTTAGCAATTGCCTAGCATTTTCAGCACCTGAAAAATTAACATTGACACTACGCAAGTTGCTGAGAATCTTATTAAAGCGAGCTAAAAGGTCATCAATAGACTCACCGGGTTGCATCTCGAAGCGCATGTATTCTTTCTTGAACATGTCTTGCCTTACCTCTTTGATCATGTTGGATCCTTCATGGTAGTCACAAAGTGCTTTCCACACATCGTATGCAGATCAGAGGTGTGCAACACGGTCGAAGTCTCTTTGTGTTAATCCTTGTATGATCAAGTTCCGAGCCTTGTTGTTGTTGTTGACATCTCTCAGATTTGTAGCTGTAACTTGATCATTTGATGGCACTTCGTAAGGCTTGTATACCTTCTCCCATATTGCAAAGCCTTGTGCCTGGATGAAAGCCTCCATGCGTGCCTTCCAAATCTGAAAATCAATACCAGCGAACACACAAGGTTTGGCAGAGTACTCCTCCATGATGATTAGTCAAAAACACACGCAAATCACTAAGATTAGAGCACCGTGGCTCCGATACCAATTGTAGGATCGAAGAGCACGTGAAAAGCTACCAGAGGGGGGGGGGGGTGAATGGTAGATTTAAAAATCTTACGCAGTGGAAACAATTAAACCCCAACCCCTTCAGCAGAAAAACAATCTGTTAAAGAAATCGTGTGTGAGACTAATCTAAACGTGTTTCACTGTGACAAAAGTGATAGATATCAGAGAGAATCAAGTCACGAAGACAACACAACAAGAATCACTCAAATCAGTCAAGAAAAACTCAAGTTATGATCGAAAGATCAAACAAAGGTCAATCTGCCCTACCCAAGAAAGAAACAGTTATGGAACTCTGCAAAGAAACTCGTGTAGATCATAGACCACAAATCCAATGACCGTGAAATTTTGACAAATGATAGATAATCAAGTTGTGAAGACAACCCAAAAAGAATCACGTCAATTGGGTCTGTAAAACTCGAGTTATGATAAAACTACCGATGAAAGGTAGTGCTCTCCAGAAACTCGATGAGTAAAACTTGTCTGGAACAAGTCTGACGAACAATGCACAAAAGTTCCTTGAAACTACGAATTTTATTCAATAGAACACAAGAGGAACAACCACAAAGTCATGCACCACGAGCTCTGGGCTCCCTTGCTTATATAACCAGCTGGAAAGCCAACTCAACTCAAATTAGGAACCTAATCCTACTCTGTTCACGAATCGTAACTTTCTATAACTTCTTAGGATTCTTCTATACGCAGATAGAAGCAATCTTAAGACTTCCAAACACCTTAGGAACATATCCCACATTCCTAAACAACTCAAATTCGTGACCCACACAAAATCGTATCATAACCAACTCAAATCTTTCCATATTTGAGTTAAACCCGACTCAGCCGCAGCCTGAGTCCATAACCTAGTCGGTTGGACCTTTCCGACCAACTCTTTACGTCCACATCTCTTCATCACGTCTCGGAACCATGTAGCCACGTCCATGCACTCCTTGCACACGTGCAAACATCTTCCAATGACGTCCACGATACCTTCACATGCATTGTTCTTAATTCGATCATGTTGCGCAACCTCCTGATTAGCTCAACCACAATTCCTCCTGAATTTGGTTGTTGGAACCTCATCTCCTCCCTGAGACTAGTCCAATGGATCCCATCACCATCCATGTCTTGAACTAAAGCAACACCTGCACATGAATAAACAACCAATCCATACGAGCCCAAGTCCTCGACTTGACTCAAGTTAGTTCCGAACACAACACCTTACGTGAGAACCTCACATAAGCATGTTGCAAAACCACAGTAACACGATGTCATCCATGTCAACCAAAAACGCACCAAAGACTTAGCAAATGAATACTAAGCAATCTTTCCAGAGATGTAAAGCAAGTACGAAACATTGCAAATGAAAAACAGAAGCATTGCGATCAAGTTCGGACCTTGCCAGAGCAACCCGGACCTTGAGCCGGAGCTAACAAAAACTAGTCGGACCATACCAACAAGTCAGACCTAGCATCTAACGTAGTTGGAGCTACCCAAAACAAGCCAAACCTACCGTCGGACCTTGCTGTAGCTCGGTGCTAGAGTCGGACCTTGATAAAAAGGTGTTTTGGTGATATTCAAAACTTTTATCGTCAAAGCAAGTGTATTCACTATAAGCCAATGTATTCAGCACACATAGGTCTTACGGACTCTCATCACCAACCTGTCGTGGCGCAAGACCTATCGCGTCCAGGTTGGGCATCTCCTTCAGAACCTTCGTCCAAAGGTCCCGATCCGTGCAAAGCGGTGGGAAAGTCCGCGGGAGGTTGAAGACATCTGGCGATAGCGGGTGTCGCACGCCTTAGACACTACGTCAAACACCTCCTGCTAGGTTGTCTCCATGTCGCGACCCCTCAACAACCTGGTGCCATCTTGGAGCCTGAAGTAGAGCCATGCAGGGTGGCAACGGTGCTGAAGGGGGGCAAGACGACGATGAACGAAGTCTGCCATCACCGCCAGCTCCGACAGGCCATGGTCTGCCAGGAATCGGATCCTCTCCATCACCAAATTGTACGTCGCCTCCAGCTCTGGGCGTTCCTCCCAGGCCGCCTTCCTAACCGCTGGCCAGGCGATAGGCAGGACCATGCGATCGTGGGCGTCGGTGTGTACAACCACCCACTCGCTCCTCTAGCTAGGCCACTTCGCCGAGGAGAGCGGAGTAATGTACTTAGAGGGGTTGTACACCCGACGCTGGAAGTAGTAGGCACTGAGGAATTCTGTCTTGTTCTTCTTCCTGGTCCGTCTCAGCACGAAGAACTGCCAGAACACTGGCACTCTCGGATGTACTCCGACGAACATCTCGCAGAGATGCGAGAACACCAGCGCCACCACCAAAGAGTTTGGCGACAGTTGATGAAGTTGAAGCGCGAGAACCTCTAGAAGTGTCACTAGGAAGGAGGAAACGGGAGGGACGAACCTGGAGTATGCATATGCCTGGAAGAAGACGGTCTCTCCCATCTCCAACTCCAGAGGTAAGGAGCCGGGACGGATCAAATCCCACCGCTCCTCGTCCTCCCAGCCAAAAAGTCGCCGCACGGATGAGACATCCTCCATCTGGCAAGGAGGCAAGGCTGAGTCCATTGAGACAGGAGTTGAGAACCTCAAAGTTGAGGAAGGAGTGGGCGCTCAAGAAGGAAGTTGAAGACTCAAATGCTAGGGGCGTGCGTAAGGGGGGAACCACCGTTACCCACAGAGGTATCCTTTTAAAGCACCCTAACGGCGTTTAAGCGCACCTTGCAAATTTGGGCGGGCTCATTCATAATCAGCAACTCATGCCCCAACTTCCATGACAAGGGGGGCAGATCCCCCGTTAGAAAAACCGGCCTGGGCAGTTCTCCGCCTGAGAAGGAAACCCAGCAGTTCCCATAAAGTCAGAAGTGAAAGCAGCAGAAGAGCGGCAGCCGCATTGGAACCATCACAATAATCTTGTAGCAAGCAAAGATCCTTTTGCCACAACCCCTCAACCAGAGAGGGAAGCATGGACACAGCGGCAGAGGCGCGCATCGCTTCGGCTGATCAAGACAAAATTAAAGGACTGCGCGGGAAAGCAGGATAGGGTGCCACCCTCAGGCTCATTGCCTCCCCCCAAGGTGGACTCAGGGGCCATTGTTGGTACCCGGCATACCGGGTACCCTCGCGCACAAGCTAGAGCGGCCTAGGTACCCTGCCTCCCAGCAGAGGCGGGGTTTGAGGGTGCCACGTGTTCAAGAGACCCTGACCCATCAACCTCAGATGGGTGGTCCAGGGTACCCGCAAGAAGCCCCGAAGGAGAAGCTCAACACCCCCTTTGGAGACTAGCCCCCAGGTAACCACGTGTCCAGGAGGTAAGGATCCCTCCTCCCCATGAGATAGGGCTCCAGAGCTACCGCATGGACCAATACATCAGACGGGCCACCTCCCATATGGGCGGGCTCTGGCGCTGCCACATGTCCCACAAGGCGGGACCTAACATCCTCTGTGGGGGTGAGCTCTCGGCACCGCCACGTGTCCAGGAGGACGGTACCTAGCCTCCTCCGCAGAGATGTGCTCCCGAGCTGCCACGTGGTCCGCAAGGCAGGACCTGACCTCCTCCGCAGATGTGAGCTCCTGAGCTATCACATAGTCCAACCACTTGCCCTGGACGGAGGGACGCGGGAGTTAAGAGGGCGGTGCGCCTTGTCCCTGTCAAGGATTGAATATATGTCGCTTCCCTAGACGCATGGAGCGGCGCATGCCTAATGTCTGGTACCGCTGCGACCAATCGCATCACAGTGAAGATGCTGCAGGCCTATCCCACTCTGCCAAGTGGGTAGCTTATGGCGACATAGACAGTTGGACGGGACATCTGCCAATGTCAGCAACGGCACATGGGCTACTGACAACTCGGACGGCAAGACAGCGAGTCTTCAAAGCCGCGATTAGAGGAATCTTATGCAAGAAGCCTTAGATCTTTAGGATAAGATCGCCCCGGGACCATCTGTCGGGCCCCGGGATCCCACTTGTAAGGCGTCCGACTTTGTCTATAAAAGGCCCGGACCGCCACTATTACAAAGGACCGAACATTGCACACACGCATACTAGCAATACCATCCACCGTGGAGTAGGGTGTTACGCTCCTTGCGGCCCGAAGCATGTAAAAACCACCGTCTCATATTCTCATCCGCTATAACACTTGATTGAGGTCTAAGCCCCATCGAACAAAGAACCGCCGCGGGTTTCTCCTTAGCAGATCCGGGGGAAGTGTCACATTAACACTTCGACAAACACTTAATCAACTCTACACACATTTAGCACACCGGACAAGTCCGGTCTATCAAGCATTTGACCATTTGATTAAGTGTGCGGGAAATTTTCAAAGCCTATTCACACCCCCCCAAGCCACATTCAATAAGAAAGCGGAAGCAGGGAAAGATTATTGGTCTCGTGATACCATATAGAGAATGGTTACTGGACTAATCTGTATGGAGAATGTTTGTTGTGTATTCATCAAAGAACACAGGTACACTTTATATAGGCTAGCTAGTGTAGTGTGAAACCAAAACTAAACCCTTTCACACTACACAGATTCAAAGGCTAGCGTTAATGACTAAAAGTAGGCCAACGCAGTCAAACAATGACTGTTAACGTAGACCAACGTAGTCAACAATGATTGTTACATGTGTGTGTGCTTATCATTCCTACAATCTGGTGGTGAACCGCCTGCGTCATTGGAAGCCTAGATAGAGTTGGAGGACAGGAATCAGAGCATATGTGCAAGGGTCTTCCCAACCACCACCGGAGATGCACAACGGGGGTTAAGGTGCACCGGCACACCCGTACCGTACGTGTACCCGGCCAGCTTGTAGGTTCATTTTATTTTATTCCCTAGGCTTAAAAGTTGGCTCTTCCTCTCTGTTTGCTCTGTTTTCTCTTCCCTAGGCTTAAAAGTTTTATATTTTACAATATTTTTACATATTTAATATCACATAGGATATATCACTTGACAGTTTTGCAGGAAAAAATGGAGGAGACATATGTATATCCCATGCAACTATGTAAATCTACCCCAATTAATTAGCTAGTTATTTTTTAAGATGATAAAAAATTATTATCTTTTTCTAAGTGTGGTGACCAGGGTAGATGATGTGGCATAATAGCTTATGTGGCATGCCAATGTGGATGTCCAACTCAGACTAAGGATGAAAGTGAAACGGTTGTTGTGTGAAGTTGAGGGACTAAATTGACCCATTTGAAAGTTCAAGGACCAAACTGAGTTCTGATTGAATGTTTGATGATGAACTTAAGTATTGTGCCAATTCTAAACGAGCCAAGCTTGAGCTAGCGAGTTTGATGAGCTCAAGCTCGAAAAGCTCGAGTAAGCTCATTTATTGTTGCCACATATGATATATACGTATGATTAACTAAACTCTATAATTCTATTAAAATGTTTTATGAGACACAATTTTTATATATGATAGCAACGAATAATGTGCAACATCATCCACCTTCCTACTCGAACTTTTTTATCAAACTCAAGCTTAGAAAGACAAGCTCGCTTGAGTTCGACTCGTTGACAGCCCTAGATGCAATTAAAGTTTTGGTGCAATCGTGTAATCAACGATTTTCATCCGATGGATCTACATCCTACGGTTATTACATTTTTTCATTTAACCCCTTCCACCACCACCCCTCCACCTGGTGGAGGGGGTTAAATAAAAAGATTCAACGACCGTAAGATGTAAATCGATCCAACGATTGAAGATAGTTGATTGCACGATTGCACCAAACATCTGATTACATTCTAGTCAAACCCAACTTTAAAACAGGAAATCTTTTGACATAGATTAATCCAGTCGTGATGTTTTTCTCTTCTTGTTTTGTGAGGTTTTATTTTTTCTTGTTTTGAGATGTTGTTTTTCTTGTTTTGTACTTCCTCCTTCCCATATTACATGTCGTTAATAATTAGAAGAAGTTTTCTAGTTCAAAAATTAACTAAAAAACTTGTTCTAACGACAAGTAATATAGGAAGGGGGGAGTAATGTTTTATGATAATGAAGTAAATGTTGTTCGCCTGTTCTATCTGTTATTTTGTTTTCTATCTACTGTTTAGTGAAGTATCTGTATTCTCTATTAATGAATGACCGTCCACACCGCCGGTGGCCTCCAAAGTGGCTTGTATGATACTTTAGCCGCTGGAGGTGCCTGGAGGTGCCAGGAGATCGCCCGTAGCAGGGCCTACAAAGTGATCTGTAAAGTAGTATAGTAACAGGAAAACGCAACAGGTAGCGACGACTGAAAAGAAAAGTGGAGACAATGAACAGAGAGAAAAGAAAAGAAAGGACGAGAAAAATGTTAGAAAAAGATAGGTAGTACGTACGTATTAAGGTGAAAGAGCGTGGAGAACCAAAGTGTAGAATAGGAATTTTTTGGCGCAAATTATTGTCAAACATAGTATGTTATCTCTATTGATGACAGGATATTATTCTTGTGCTGATGTTGAAAACAGAGCGGTTCCATTATTTCGCGCGTCCATCAGTGCATGCAGGGAGGCGTGGGTCCCATAGGTTGTGGTGTTTACATGTCAGTCATCCTTAAGTCGAACCATCACTGTGCGCGACCCCCATCAGTACGCACGGAGAAGACGATGGCATTTCCATCGTCTTCTCCGCGCGTACTCTAAAGACACACCATCATGTTCTCCGTGCGTACTCTAGCTTCCTCTTTGTCTCCACCGCGCGCACCCTCATTGGTTCCCTTCGCAGCACGGTGATGCTGAAGCCTATGGAGTTGCCGTTAACGCACGATATTGCGATCGAGATCACGGGGCGCCTCGCCGCAAGCTCCCTACGACCATTAGGCGACCTCTCCAGTCTATGTGCCACTTGCAAGGCCATGCATGCGGCGTGCTGGGATGGCACCATGGGTAGGCGTGTGGCGCCGGAGCGGGAGACATGGAGGATGTGGAGCGACCCGGGGCACTACAAAGCCCTCATGGAGAACGTGGCCATCATCGGCAACCCTCGTGCGTGCTACATCATCAGACTCAAGCTCGTCTCTGCGGTCGATCGCGCGCAGCCGATGGCCGGACCGACCACATAGAGGCAGCCTATGTCATTGGCCTCCTCCACTACGACACTGATCGTGGGGCCCGCGATGCTGTCGAGTATATCCGGCAGGTCGAAGGCGAGGTCGACGTCGGTGAGAAAGCAGTCGGTCCGTCGCCATTATGAGGACCAACAATGAGTGCAGGCGGTGTCGGATTCAAGCCCTGGCTGAAATCGGTGATATGACGTGGGTGCATCCGCGCCCGCCTCCGAGACCGCCGATGGTGTTATCCGTGCGGTGTCGCATTCTGCCGTGCGGTGTTATTCGGTATGGGCTTTATATAAAATAGACTTATAAGGCTGTGATGTTGTTTTTCATGTTTCATGGTATCATTTTTCTTGTTTTGTACTAATGTTTTATGTTGATGAACTCAATGTTGTTCGTCTATCCCACCTATTATTTTGTTTTCTATCTGTTTGTTTACTGAACTATCCATTCTATCTGTATTCTATGTTAATGAACGACCCTCCACACCACCGGTAGCCTCTAAAGTGGCTTGTACGGTACTGTAGCTGCTGGAGGTGCCAGAAGAGACCGCCCGTAGCAGGGCCTCCAAAGCGTTCTGTAAAGTAGTACACAATACTAGTAATAGTGACAGGAAAATGCAATAGGTAGCGACAACTAGAAAGAGAAGTGGAGACAATAAACAGAGAGAAAAGAAAGGAAAGGACGAGAAAAAAGTTAGAAAAAGATAGGTAGTACGTACGAATTAAGGTGCAAGAGCGTGGAGAACCAAACTGTAAAACAGGATATTTTTGGCGTAGATTACTCTAGTCTTAGACTGTGTTTGGGAACACATTTTTTAATATCAAAGTTTTGGTAAATCACGGTTTTTAAGATGTCATGACAATATCAAAAGTATTTCAATGCCACCGTTTTGTAATACCATAGTTTTGCAATACATAAGACTGTTTTGGAGCAAAGTTGCAAGCTTCAAGAGGAAGCAAGCAGAGAAAAACTTTGGTTCGGACCAAAGTTTTCTATACACCAAAAATATCGTAGTATAGACAAGACCATAGTTTTAAATACATAGTTTTTGAGTTGGTTGCCAAACACTATTCTGTAAAAAATACCATGGTAATCTAAAATACCAAAGTATTGCTCAAAAACTGCAAAAATATTGTGTTCTAAAACAAAGCCTTAATTCTATCAAACATAGTATGTCATCTCTATTGATGACAGGATATTATTCTTGTGCTAATGTTGAAAATAGAGCGGTTCCATTACTTCGCACATCCCGTCAGTGCATGCAGAGAGGCATGGATCTCATAGGATGTGGTGTTCACATGTCACCCACCCTTAATGCACCTTCAGTACTGCAGAGGATGTAAATTCGCCACCACCGGAAGCCGGACCATCACTGAGCGTGACACCCATCAGTATGATTCCATCGTCTTCTCCGCGCGTACTCTAAAGACACACCATCGTCTTCTACGCACGTACTCTAGCTTTCTCTTTGTCTCTGCTGCGCGCACCCTTATTGGTTCCCTTCGCAGCACGGTGACGCTGAAGCCTATGGAGTTGCCGTTCACGCACGATATTGCGGTCGAGATCGCGATGTGCCTCACCACAATTTCCCTGCGACACTTGGATGACCTCTCTAGTCTGCGTGCCACCTGCAAGGCCATGCACGCGCCGTGTCAGGATGGCGTCATGGGCAGGCGTGTGGCACTGGAGCAGGAGACCCAAAGGATGTGGCGCGACCCGGGGCGCTACGAAGCCCTCGTGGAGAACCTGGCCATCGTCGGCAATCCTTGTGTGTGCTACGTCATCGGGCTCGAGCTCGTCTTCGCGGATGATCGCTTGCAGTCGGGCGCCCAGTTTCTCTCTCGGGTGGCTGCTACGACGCTACATCATCGAGCTCAAGCTTGTCTCTGCGGTCGATCGCGCGCAGCCGATGGCCGAACCGACCACATAGAGGCAGCCTACGTCATTGGCCTCCTCCACTACGACGCTGACTGTGGGGCCCGCGATGCCGTCGAGTATATACGGAAGATCGAAGGCGAGGTCGATGTTGATGAGAAAGCAGTCGGGTCTGTTGCCATCATGAGGACCAACAATGAGTGCAAGCGGTGTCGGATTCAAGCCCTGGCTGAAATCGGTAATATGACATGGGTGCATCCGCGCCCCCCACCGAGACCGTCGATGGTGTCGCTGCCCAACAAGGATGTCGATTGTTGGAGCCGGCAGATCCCCCTACACTGCTAAAGTGATTGGAGAGTTTGAAGTTCGGTGTGGGCGCGCGGAGATTCAAGAAGGTGAATAGGAGTTTGACACAGGAGACACAAGAGTTTACGTGGTTCGGGCCGCCTGAGCGTAATACCCTACTCCACGGGTGTGTTGGTGTTGTATTAGCTTGTCGCGAGTGTATCGGGTGTGTGAGTTCGTCTGTGAACGTCCCTGAGTGTATCGTCAGCCTGTCCTTTTATAGTACAAAGACAGGTCGTTACAAGCTAGCCTGGCCCGACATGTGGCCCCGGCGATTACTAGTATTGATACACGATTAATTGCTGTTAATGATCCTGTAATGGGCTCCGACAGTGCTGTTACTGGTGTTAAGATCGTCCGTTTAAGTTTCATTAATATGGCATTAATGACACTTAATCAGGTCTTGAATTCCTTGGCTCTTCTTTGAAGATCCGGAGCCGTTACAAGGTCTTCCGGAGGTTAGAGGCTGGCAGGTCCGACGATTGGACACGTGGCGGCTCCGGAGCTTGCTGTGGGAAGCAGGTAGCTCCGGGGCTACCAGTCACGTGTCAACTCCGGAGCTTCTCTCGGTCCGGGGTTAAGTCCGGAGGTGCCGTTTCGGTACCTGGCCCGGAGCTTCCCCCTTGTGGGCGGTAGCTCCGGTTTGGCAGTACACGTGGCGACTCAGGGATTAACCATGTTGGAGAAGCAGGTTCGGTCATGTCTGACAAGTGGGCCTCCGAGGGTCTTCAACCCAAGTAGATGGCTTTCCTTTGAAATCTTTGTAACCTCAAGGGGTGTGCGGTTTTTAGGGTACCGACAGTGGCCCCCTGGACCTACCTCCGAGGAAGATCACTGTGGTGAAGTTATTCCGTCGGAGGTGGGTCCATCCTTGCGACTCTTGAACTGGGTCTTCAAGGGTCTTCGGAGGTGCCATTGGTAGGGATTTACAGTTAGATCCCGCCGCGTGGCGCACCTCAGGCGACAGATGAGATCTTTGACATGCGGATCTCACGCAATTGAAGGTCGCCGGTTCCCGATACGAAAACCGTATCGGTTCCGCGCGCCCTGTCAGGCCGCCGCCTTTGGGTTTCCCGCCTCGTGATGACAACCGTTCGCCTGGGTAAGAGCCTCGACTTGATCGTCAAAGTGGTCCCGGGCCCTCTTGTCATTGGCTGGGTGGAACTTTTAAGCGGTATCTCCGACTTCCCTGCGGTTTCCATCCAAGCATCGCAAGGGCTTACTTAAGAAGGAAAGCGCGCACCGTTTGGAGTTTTTTACGCCTCTCATTTGCTCTTGCGCTCAAACCTCCAACTCGTGCTTGCTTTTCCTCTCCCGCCTTGCTGTGCAGCGATGGAGTTGGGTCTCCGTGAAAGCCGTTTGAAGACCGAAGGCGACGTGAAGAAGGTTCGGACCCTCATGGGGTGGTCCTCGGACTCCTTCGACCGCTCGGTCCGCACCGGAGGAGGGCTTCCGTTTGAGAAGGAGCACTCCGGCGAGATGGTGTACTTTTCCTCGTACGCCATGGTGGGGTTGATTCCACCTTTTTCTTCCTTTTTCTTGATGCTGCTAGACTTCTATGGTCTGCAGCTGTATCACCTTGGCCCCCACTCCATTCTCCTCGTATCGATCTTTGTCCACTTTTGTGAGATGTGGGTGGGCATTCCCCCTGCGTCGAACTCTTCCGGGCCTTCTTCACCGTCCATACCACCAGGAGGAGCAATGAGTATCTTGGCTCTACTACTTTGTGAAGCGCAAGAAATGCCCATTCAAGTACCTTCGGTCGTTTCCTTCTGGGAAGTGGGATGACTGGAAGAAAGACTGGATAGTGGTCCGGGTGGAGGAGCACGAGAGACTGGAGTTGCCCGAAGGCCTCCCCAGCATCGACACGACAATCTGGAGTGAAGCTACGGTGTTGGCGGAAACCTTCAACCCCGCTCTGACCAGGATCCGCCAGTGCGTGGAAGGAGGCTAACTCCTCAAGCGGTGTTTTGCAATTTCCTGGTTAACAGGTGGGCACCGCTGAAGAGGAGGGAGAAACTCGCTTGGGCCCTCAGCGGCATGATGGATAGCGACCGGATCGAGTCCGGGCGGAAGTCCGGCATGGCGAGGAAAACCTTGGAGTTCCACCTCAAGAAATTCCAGCACGGCATCGACATTGCGGGTGATGACTTGTTCCCGCCATCGGCTCCCCCCCCCCCTGAACGAGGCAGTAGAGTTCCGGAGGGAGCTCCGACGGAAAATGCCGGAACTCGACGACCTCGGTATTGTCGAGAGGAGATCAACCACCAAAGTGGTGATCTCAGAAGTACCCAAAGGTGGTCCCCCCCTGCTCCGAAGCCCAGGACTGAGGTCGTCGGCAAGGGTAAGGAGCTGGCGGAGGAACCCGTGCGCCGGAAGAGGAAATATCCGGCTGCCATAGGGTCCTCCAGGTCTGCAGCCTTGGTGTCACCTCCTTCTCCCTGGAGGGAGAGGTCTCCTGCGGCCGCGGTGATGGTGCCCACGGTGGTGCCTCCTCATGATGTCAGCTTCGAGCGCGTGACTCCAGCGCCAGGGTCAGTTGGGGCCCCTAGGTCTGGAGGTGCTTCTCTGCTGAGGGGGGCCCCGACTGAGGAAGCGCCCGCTGCTGCATCAGGTCCCGGGAGGTCCTCCTGGGCGTCTACACCAGCGGCTGCAGTGGTTAGCCCGGAGCGTCCGGGAAAGAGGTTCCGAGCAAGCTGGTGCGGAACCTCTCAAGGTAAGATTTGAACTTTACTTTGGATAGTCACTTTGTCATAGTAACTATTTTTTGAGTTTCTTTATCCATCATCTGCAGCGTTCCCAAGAAAAAGAGCGAGGCTCCGCCTTCAGCCGCAGCAGCTGAGACTGCGAGGGCGGAACCCTCTCCTCCTGCTCTGGCGCCAGCTCCGGCAGTGGCGGAAGCCGCGACAGCTCCGGCGCCGGCTGTCGTGGTCATGGACCTCGACTCATCCCCTGAGGTTCCCGTGGTAGCGCCGGACCACGGGAGTGAAGACACGCCAGCGGCACTTGTCTCGGAGGTTGAAGCTCCGGGTCCTGGTGCTGCAGTGGTGGAAGCTCCGGCTGTTGGGCCGGAGGAAGTAGTAGTCCCGGCCTCGAAGCCGGAACTTGTCGAAGCCCCGGTGGTTAAGCCGGAGGTAACTGAAGCTCCAGCATGCGAGCCGGAAGTCGAGGTAGTTCTGGCAGTTGAGCCGACTATCTCCGAAGCACCGGCCGCAGAGCCGGTTATTGTTGGAGCTCCGGCCATAGAGCCGGTTGGAGATGAAGACCTTCCGGCGCCCGAGCCGGCCGTTGCTGAGGCTTCGGTGCTTGAGCCCCCATCGGAGGAGGTGCCCAGGCCAGAACCAGAGGCGGCTTCTGCTCCGGAAGCAGTGATGTCAGAGGTACCCACGGTCGAGCCAGAGCGCCCTGAAGACGTCACTGGCCCCCTGCTTGAGGGGGTGAATGAAGACTTGGCGGCGGGGCCTTCTTTGATGGCGACTGAGGCCATCCCGGAGGACGGCCCTAGTGCTTTGGAAGCTCAAGGTTCCACTCTCGTAGAGTGGGACCCAATTTTTGTATGTGAAGACCCGCTGGAACCAGCGGAGGAGGACCCCAGCTGGTCTGGAGCCCATCCCGCTGTCGATGTCTATCGACAATGCCTGCTCCAGTCTGCGTCAAGTCCAACTGGCCTTCTTCCACGACAGCAAGGCTCTTGAAGAGGAGCGCCAAACCCTTAGGCGGTGGCGTAATCGACTCCACTTTGAGACCAAGCTGGCGCAGTCGAGGCTAGCGGATGACAAGGAGTGGATCAAGCGGGAGAAGATCCGCCTGGAGTACTGGGGTAAGCTGCTGGATGACAGGGAGAGCATGACTCATGCCCTCGACGCTCAATCCCGGGAGATCCACGTTCACGCCAAAGCTGCCAACGACGCGGCCAATGCTCGGCACGAACAGCTTGAGGCCATCAACACCGCACTCATCAAGCGCCGAGAGGCACTTGAAGAGAGGGAGAGACGGCTCGAGGACGAAGAGCAGAAACTCCTGGAGCTGCGGGGTGACGTCCTGAGGAAGGAAGAGGAGCTCGCCGAGAAAGTAGCTCTGGCTAACAAGGGCCTCGAGGAGCGCACCAAGAAGTTGGAAGAGCGCTGCCAAGAGGAAGAGGAGAAGACTTGGGTGCGGGGGCAGGAACTCTACGAATACGAGTGTGCCCTTGTTGCCCGGGAGAAAAAAGTGGAGGCTAGGGAGAAGGACCTGGTCGATCGTCGGAACAAGATCCACCTCCGGGAGGAGGAGCTCGGAAGACTTGAGAGGCGGGTTGCTGCAAAGATTCAGCAAAACGCCAAAGAAGTTGAGCGTCTCGCCCGTGAGAATTCCGAACTGACGGCGGCCAAGAGATCCCTGTAAGAGATGAAGAGCTTGAGGACGGCAGACTCCCTACAGATTTGGGAGTTCCTGTGCAAGGCCAATGATGCGCTGACACCGATGGGTTTCAGCCCCGTGCGCCCGGATGATCCGGAGCCGGAGCCGGACCTTGCGCTGCAGGCGTTGAGCGCAGCAGGTAGCAAGCTCTCCAAGGTGGGCGATGTCATCGCGGACCAACTGGAGGTTGAGGGGCAATCCCTGGCGAAGAACGTCGCAGAGTATGTGCTGACGTGCTACACCAGCCGGAACCCCCAATTTCCTCTGGACCCGGTGCTTGAAGGCCCCGTCGAAGGAGAAGGCGAAGCTACCCGAGCCAGCGTATCGGAGGTCGCCCAGAAAGTCGCCGAGTTCTTCCATAGGGTCTAGGACCATCTCTTTAGCTCTCACTTGTATTTTCTCTTCTTCTTCCTCAATTTTGTAATCCCTTGTCTCTAGATGTAATCTCCTGTCTCCAGATGAATGAAATCCCCAAATTTTTGCGAATTTCACTTTTTGTCTTCAACATCTTTATCTTCACTTGGCCCCCTGGTAGATGTACACAATTTGATTGTGAACATGTACCAAAAGGATACTGTGTTTTGTTGAACACTCATTTGCTCCGAACTTGTAGCATTTAGGTCCGAAGTCTTCGATAGTGAAGGTCCCCTGAGTTTGTCGGAGCTTAGAAGCTCCGGCATTGTCTATCGCTGGAGCTTGGTAGCTCTGGCAATAGCCTCTATCAACACGTAGAGCGTCGATAGTTAGTCCTCCGGGGTGTCGGAGCTGAGTAGCTCCGGCAGTGACCTTTGCCAACACTTGGTTTGTTGGCAGCGGACTCCATTTACGGGGTCTTTTCACCATCTTATATTCAGCGTCGACGGTTGGCCCCCTTTGGGGAGTCGGAGCTTAGTTAGCTCCGGCTTTTGTCCATCAACGTAGACTTTATTTTTCCTGCACACTTAAGCCAAGAAAAATAGTAAAATTCGTTCCTTGTCTATAATTTCGTCACGGCTTACGATTCTTAAGAAAATTTTAAGTTGAACGCGTTTTTAAATACAACCGGATGCGTTGTCTTTTCTTCTAGGTTCAACTGTTCATGGACCCGCCTTACTTCGACCTGCCGGGGTGTAGGTAGAGTGGCGTACTTAGGGTGCTTGACCAGGCTAAGTCGATAGCACACTCCGGCCCTAGATTGGCTTGGCGGCTTTCAGGTGAGTTGGCCATAAACGATATTTGAATCCAAAAGAACTGACAATACAACTCGAATCGTATATAAACTAGTCGAACTAAAATTTCTTAAGAATTGCACGTCTTTGTTATAGACAAGAAAGAGAAAAATAAAAATGTTGAGCCTGTACAAAATGAATGCACGTGGAGTCTATTTCACATGAAGATGTCTTTCATTATAGGTCCGGGGTACAGGGGAAACAAGTACACTCTTAGGGTACAAAACCAGGCTAAGTGTGTTTGGTTTCTCGTTTGACCCAGGGTAGTTAGCCACACTTTTAGTCCGGAGACTGTGACAAGTGCTGCATGAGCTTTGCGGACCTTTCGGGAAAGGTACGGCTGCTCTCCCGGAGGAACTACCCGACTCTGTACAATGACTCTGTAACATACATCTCAAGTTACTCAAGACTCACCTCCGTGGTATTAAGTGTAGAACTTACAGAGGTGCTCGATGTTCCAAGGATTTGGGAGAGGTGTCCCATCCTCGGTAGCCAAGCGAACGCTTCCGGGACGGGATACTTTGATCACTCGGAAGGGCCCCTCCCAGTTGGGCGAGAGTTTGTTTAACCCTTCTCTGGATAGTATTCTCCGTAGCACCAGATCGCCTTCCTCGAGCTGTCGGTGATGTACATGCCATGGGTGATAGTGCCGAAGAACTTGGCGGTATCGGGCATTCCGAACAGCTGCTTGGCACCTTCCCTCCTCGAGGAGGTCTAGGTCTTCATGCCGGAGCTGGTCCTGTGCGGCTTCGTCGAAGGTCCGGACCCGGAGCGAACCCAAGGTGATTTCCGGAGGAAGGATTGCTTCAGCTCCGTACACCAGAAAGAAGGGTGTTTCTCCGGTTGACCGGTTTGGAGAAGTCTTGTTGGCCCATAGAGTGGGCGGAAGCTCTTCGATCCAGTTGGCTCCATGTTTCTTCAAACGCTCATAGGTGCGCGTTTTGAGTCCCTTAAGGATTTCTGCATTTGCTCTCTCGGCTTGGCCATTGCTGGCTGGGTGAGCTACGGAGGCGTAGCAAACTTGTATGCCGAGGTATTCACAATATCCTTGGAATGCGGAGCTTGTGAATTGAGTCCCATTATCAGTGATGATCTTGTTTGGGACTTCGAATCTGCTTACAATGGATTGCAGAAAGTTGATAGCAGATTGCTTGTTGATCGTCACAACTGGAGTTGCTTCCGGCCACTTGGTGAACTTGTCAATGGCGACATACAGGAACTTGTAACCTCTGACGGCTCTTGGGAAGGGTCCCAAGATGTCCATCCCCCACACAGTGAAGGGCCATGTAGGAGGTATCATTTGTAAGGGCTGAGCCGGTGTATGAATTTGCTTTGCATGAAATTGGCATGCTTCACATTTCTTCACCAGCTCAGTGGCATCCTGGAGCGCCGTAGGCCAGTAGAAGCCATGTCGAAAGGCTTTACCAACCAGCGTGCGGGAAGACGCGTGGTTCCCACACTCGCCTCCATGGATTTCTGCGAGGAGCTCGCAACCTTCTTCCCTTGTGATGCACCGCATTAGGATGCCGTTGGCACCGCGCCGATAGAGATCCCCTTCTACCAGCGTGTATCTTTTAGCCAATCTGACTACCCGGTCAGCGGATACATCATCATCAGGAAGGATGTTGTCTTTCAAGTAGCTTCGGATCTCCGAGATCCATGCATCGGAGCTAGCTTGAGCTTTTGAGTCTTGCGTGCTGGGTTGCCGTCAGGAGCCGGAGCTCCGGTTGACGCTTTCGTCGAGAGTTCATCGGCTTCAGCGTTGTGGGCACGCTGAACATGGTGGAGGTCTAGGACTTCAAAGTCCTTCTGAAGCCTCTGGACTTCTAGGAGGTAAGCAGCTAGCTGGAGATTGTTGCAGGAGCATTCACCCTTCACCTGCTTGATGATGAGCTGTGAATCTCCTTTGACCAGCAGTTGCCTGACACCGTATGGCAGTGCCACCTTTAGTCCATAGATGAGTGCTTCATACTCCGCCATGTTGTTGGTTGCCTTGAAGTCAAGGTGTACCATGTATTTCACCTTCTCCCCAGTCGGTGCAAGGAGAAGGACTCCAGCTCCGGCCCCCTGCTTCTGCATGGAGCCGTCGAAGTAGAGGGTCCAGTGAGGCTCGGTGAAGGTTGGAGCTTGATGCTCCGTCTTCTGTTCACTGGGGCCCCAGGGTTTGATGGAGAGGGAGTCCATTCCGCCACAAAATCTGCCAACGCTTGACTCTTGACAGCTTCTCTTGAAATAAATTCTAGATCGAATTCAGCCAATTCCGCTGCCCACTTTGCAATATTCCTAGTTGAATTGGGATTATGCAAGATTGCTGGAAGTGGATAGGAGGTCACCACCGAGACTTTGTGAGCTTGGAAGTAGTGTCGAAGCTTCCTGGAGGCAATAAGAACTGCATAAAGCAGCTTATGCACCTCTAGGTATCGAGTCTTGGCATCATGTAATACTTCACTGATGAAGTATATCGGGCGTTGAATGGTCCGGACCCTCCCGGAGGGGTCCGGAGCTTCCTCTTCATTGATCCGGACCCTCTCGGAGGGGTCCAGATTCTCTTCGGGGACCTCCGGGTTCTGGCTGGAGGAACCCGGAGCTTCTTCAGAAATGACCTGGACCCTCCCAGAGGGGTCTGGGTTTTCTGAAGTGAATTCTTGTGGGTTTGAGTCTGGGAGCTGGGACCCAGACTCGCTTTCAGGAACCTCCGGACCCTCCCGAGGGGGTCTGGATTCCTGAGTATGGGGTAGTTCTGGTCTCTCCGCAACCAGAACCATACTGATGACTTCGTCAGTAGCTGAAATGTAAAGCAACAAAGGCTCACCAGGGTTCGGAGCTACCAGAATTGGTAGGGTGGTGAGGAACTGTTTCAGCTCCTGGAATGCCTTCTCTGCTTCTTCGGACCATTGGAATGGTATGGACTTCCTCAATAACTTGAAGAAGGGAAGTGCCCGTTCCGCCAGTCTTGATATGAACCGGCTGAGGGCTGCTAGACACCCAGTTAACTTTTGGACGTCTTTGATGCGGGTTGGTGGTCGCATGTCTTCAATGGCTTTTATCTTCGCCGGATTAGCCTCTATGCCCCGGTGACTTACCAGGAAACCAAGAAGTTTTCCGGAGCTATCTCCAAACACGCACTTGTCCGGGTTTAGCTTTGTGCGGGTGGCCCGCAGCTAGTCGAAGACAGCCTGCAAGGTGTCTAAGAGGGACTCCTTGTTCTTGACCTTGACCACGATGTCATCGACTTACACTTCCACTATGTATCTGATGAGTTCTTCAAAAGTTTTGTACATAGCTCGTACAAAAGTTGAAGCTGCATTCTTGAGACCAAATGGCATGGCTGTGTAACAGTACAATCCATCTACTGTGATGAATGAAGTATGCTCTTCATCCTCCCTAGACATCCTGATTTGATGATACCCAGAATATGCGTCTAGGAAACACAGTAATTCACACCCGGAGGTGGAATCCACTATCTGATCTATTCTAGGTAGTGGGAATGGATCTTTTGGACATGCCTTATTCAGTGTGGTGTAGTCGATGCACATCCAAAGCTTCCTGCTGGCCTTGGGCACAACGACTGGGTTCGCTAGCCATTTTGGATGGAAGACTTCTCGGATGAATCCGGCTTCGAGTAGCTTCTTCACTTCTTGTCGGATGAAGTTCTGCCGCTCTACGGATTGCTTCCGAGGCTTATGATGCACAGGCCGAGCATCGGGGTAAATCTTCAGATTGTGCTCAATCACTTCCCTGGGGATCCCAGGCATTTGTGACGGTTGCCAAGCAAACACGTCAACATTAGCCCGGAGGAAAGTGATGAGCGCGAGTTCCTATTTGTCGTTCAACCCTCCCGATATACGGGTGGTTTGAGCGGCATCGGAACCAATTTGGACGACTTTGACGGGAATGTCGGTGTTGCCGCTTGGCTGCACACGGGGTGCAGAGGTCGAGCCTCGTTGACAAATGCTCGGGGGTTTCGGAGCTTGCTCCTGTCTGGAGTCCTCCTCTTGCGCCGTGGTGAGTGCATGGAGTTCCTCCAGAGCAGTTACTCCGGCAGTGCGATCTCCGCGGATTCGGAGAACGCCTACTGGTGTTGGCATCTTCAACACCAGGTATCCATAATGAGCAGCTGCCATGAATTTGTATAGGACAGGTCTACCCAAGATGGCGTTGAATGGTAAGTTGATCTGAGCAACGTCAAAGACCAACTTCTCGGTGCGATACTTCTCCCGTGTCCGAAGGTAACAGGAAGAGTAATAGCTCCGAGTGGGGTAATGGCCCCCGGACCTACTCCGGAGAAAGGTCGGGAGGGATGGAGATCCGAAGGTCAGAGTTGAAGCTTGGTAAAAGCTTCAAAGCTTATGAGGTTCAGCCCCGAACCTCCATCCACCATAACATGATGGAGCTGGATGTTATTGATGGTGGGAGATACCATCAAAGGTAACTGTCCAGCTCCGACCATGCTTCGAGGACAGTTCAAAGCATCAAAAGTGATGGCTGTGTCCATCCACTTTCGATGTGGTTCCGGCCTGACTGTAGGGGCTACAGCGGCCATATCTCGCCGCATAGTCTTGATGACGCGACGAGAGGTGATATCCCATGATCCACCAAAAATGGTGTTCATGGTCTTCCGATGCTCGTTGTCAGAGACATCAGAGTCATCATCGACGGAGGTGTAGATGGCCTTCAGGACCTTTTTGGGATCCTGAAACCCTAACTCCTCTTCAGCCGGAGCTTCGTCGACCTTCTGTTTTCCTTCCCTCTGTCGGAAAGGAGATCCTTCCCGGCGCTTGCTGTAGCGCTCGGCAAGGTTCTGGACCTCCCGACAGTCTTCCAAACCGTGGCTACCCGTTTTGTGAATGGGACACCACACTTTGGGTTTGCCACCGTCTTCAGAAGACGGTCGAGGTCGCTTCTCGAGGCGTGGCCCCCGGCCACCCGGAGTTGCAGCAGCTGCAACATTGGATGTGCCGGCCGACGGCTTGTTCTTGCCGTTGGTCTTCTTTTTCTTCTTGCCACTCCCGGAGGTAGCGGCTTCTTCTTTGGAGGATTTCTTGTGATCCTCCGAGGCTGGTTTGGAGTGCATCTCACGGCCCTCCGCAGCTCTGGCACATTTGTCTGCCAGGCTGAAGAGTTTCGTGACGCTGGTGATCTCTTTGATCGCCAGCTTCTCCAACATCTTCTTGTCCCGTACGCCCTGTCTGAATGCCATAATGACAGAAGCGCTTGAGATAGAAGGGATAGTGTTGCGTACCTGAGAGAACCTCTGGATGAAGGACCGCAAAGATTCTCCCCCTTTTTGCATGACTGCAAAAAGGTCCAGTTCAGTGCCTGGTCGGGTGTATGAACTCCCGAAGTTGGCAGTGAACTGACGGCACAGCTCCTCCCAACTGTTGATAGAGTTGGGTGGAAGGCTCATAAACCAGGACCTGGCGGTCCCAGTTAGGGCCACTGGAAAGTAATTGGCCATCACGGCCTCGTTTCCTCCAGCTGCCAAGATTGCAGTGGAGTATATCTGAAGGAATTCGGCAGGGTTGACAGTCCCGTCGAATTTTTCCGGCAGGTGTGGCCGGAACTTCTGTGGCCATCTAACCATGCGCAGGTGCATGGCTAGGGCTGAACAGCCTCCTCCTACCCCTTCCAGAGTAGAAAGGTCCTGAGCTTCCCGTCTTTCACGAGCACGCTGAATATGGACACGGCCATCCTGCTGGCGGTATCGGCGATCAAGCTCCGCTCGGAGGTCATGAGTCGAAAGCCTGGATACCGTGTGAGTGCATCGAGCCCCGAAGGGCAGTGACGTCACCTGTTGTGACGCAGCTCGTCTCCTGTTGTGGAGACGTGCGGACCAAGTCTACCAGACAAAGTCCGCCGCTGCGACGGGGCTCGTCCCGAAGGAGGAGGACCCTGGTTGTTGAGGCGTTCGGCCGCTGCTGCGACCAAATGCTCCACATCGGCCCTCCACTGCTCCATTGCATCCCGAGATGCATCCGGAGGTGGTGGACGTTGAAGAAGAGCACGCGCTGCATGGAGCGCGTGTTTTGGGTTGTCATGACTCGCCGACACCGTGATGGACGCCGGTGCACCATCGCGTTGCCCAGCTTGGTTTGCTGGAGGAGGCAGCGGTGGTGGCTGTGTGACTCCTGCTGGTGCTGAGGCTCCTGCTGGTGGCTGCTTGTTGGAGGGATTACCCCCAACAGCCTGAGCAGCAGGTTGGCCGTTGGATGATCCAGCCGCGGAGTTCACCATTCTCGAAAATCTCAGGCGCCCCTACCTGGCGCGCCAACTGTCGACTGTTGGAGCCGGCAGATCCCCCTACACTGCTAAAGTTATTGGAGAGTTTGAAGTTCGGTGTGGCCGTGCGGAGATTCAAAAAGGTGAATAGGAGTTTGACACAGGAGACACAAGAGTTTACGTGGTTCGGGCCGCCTGAGCGTAATACCCTACTCCACGGGTGTGTTGGTGTTGTATTAGCTTGTCACGAGTGTATCGGGTGTGTGAGTTCATCTGTGAACGTCCCTTAGTGTATCGTCGGCCTGTCCTTTTATAGTACAAAGACAGGCCGTTACAAGCTAGCCTGGCCCGACATGTGGCCCCGACGGTTACTAGTATTGATACACGATTAATTGCTGTTAATGATCCTGTAACGGGCTCCGACAGTGCCGTTACTGGTGTTAAGATCGTCCGTTTAAGTGTCATTAATATGGCATTAATGACACTTAATCAGGTCTTGAAGTCCTTGGCTCTTCTTTGAAGATCCGGAGCCGTTACAAGGTCTTCCGGAGGTTAGAGGCTGGCAGGTCCGACGATTGGACACGTGGTGGCTCCGGAGCTTGCTGTGGGAAGCAGGTAGCTCCGGGGCTACCAGTCACGTGTCAACTCCGAAGCTTCTCTCGGTTCGAGGTTAAGTCCGGAGGTGCCGTTTCGGTACCTGGCCCGGAGCTTCCCCCTTGTGGGCGGTAGCTCCGGTTTGGCAGTACACGTGGCGACTCAGGGATTAACCATGTTGGAGAAGCAGGTCCGGTCATGTCTGACAAGTGGGCCTCCGAGGGTCTTCAACCCAAGTAGATGGCTTTCCTTTGAAATCTTTGTAACCTCAAGGGGTGTGCGGTTTTTAGGGTACCAACAAAGGAGGTTGACCCTTGCATGACTGCCGGCTGCGGGAAGCAAGGATGGAGCGGCTGCAGGGTCTTCTATAGTGAAGATTGTAGGATTAGACACGAGCGCGTCGCAATCTGCCATGCGGTGTTATCCGGTATCGGCTATATATAAAATAGACTTATAAGGCTGTGATGTTGTTTTTCTTGTTTTATGATGTTGTTTTTCTTATTTTGTAGTAATGTTTTATGTTGATGAACTCAATGTTGTTTGTATGTTCTATCTGTTTTTGTTTTCAATCTTTTTGTTTAGTGAACTATCTATTTTATCTATATTCTCTGTTAATGAATGACCCTCCACACCGCCGATAGCCTCTAAAGTGGCATGTATGGTACTTTAGCTGCTGCAGATGCTAGAGGAGATCGCCCGTAGCTTTGCCTGCAAAGCAGTCTGTAAATTAGTATACAATACTAGTGCGTAGTAATAAGAAAACGCAACATGTAGCGACGACTAGAAGGAAAAGTGCAGACAATGAACAAAGAGAAAAGAAAAAGAAAGGATGATAAAAATGTTAGAAAAATATAGGTAGTACTCCAACGTACCACTGGCCCTATGCCCCTATACGCGGTGTCATCATTTCAACTACTCCTATACACAACCAGAAGTTATTACAAGTGCTTGAAGGGAAATGTTGCGGGCTAGATGTGTCAATTAGTTTATTTTGTGTTTATTGGGGATTATGTAACAGCTAGTTCAGTCGATTAGTTTGTTGCCTGGAATGGTACGTTGAACACTACTGTTTGGTTATGTCGATGTTTATATCTAGTATTTAATCCTTGTTTATATCACTGTGTTGTTGCAGTTCAAGAAATTTTATGCGTATGCTTTATTTTAATCAGAATATCACCTCATTGCTACATTAACTTATTTAGATAACAAATTGCCAGAGCTAGACGTGCGCCCGTAGATGGGATCACACGTGATAGGGAAGAACACCAAGTGTCCCAGCGCAGTTTTGGCCCAAGAATACAAAGTGACTCCATGCAGTTTCAGCCCACGAATAGCAAGCGACCCAACGAAGTGTTGGGCCTACTTTGATAGCTTCACGTATGCTTTGTCCTAGCTGCCTGCCCACGGCGGTCAATTTTTTCATGGCAAATAAAGAAAGAAAATAAGAAATGAAAAGATTTTTTATTACGGTACCCTTCGATCCACAACGACCCCTCTTCTGACTGTACGAAAGGCGCTAAGAGGAGCATCCGTCGGCCGCCACGCTCTTGGAGGAGCATCTGCCGGCCACCACACTCTTGGAGGAGCATCCGCCGGCTGCCACGCTCTTGGAAGAGCATCTGCCGACCACCGCGCGTGGAGGAGCATCCGCCGGTCGCCGCACGTGGAGGAGCAATAGTGATAAATACAATTCCTCGCATAATGTTATTGTAGGTCTATCCTCTTACGGATAGGTTGATTGAATTGTAGGAAGTGATGTCAGAAGATAAGACATGGATGGGAAAAGACAGGTGTACGAAAGGAGTGGCAGGATGGAATGAAGTTAGTTTTAAATTTTGCATTCCAGGGCACTCGTGAAGAAAAAACTATGCCTTGCCCTTGCACGAGATGTCATAATATTTGCCACGAGACACACAAGGAAGTTCATCTTCACATGCTTCGTACTGGGGTGTCATTGGATTATACTTGTTGGGTACCCCATGGAGAAAAACGAGTTGAGAAAAATATTGTTGAGCAATCAGCAAATAATGAGGAGATAATTTCTGATGATGCTGCTATGGAAAATATGTTGTTCAGTCTACTTAGAGGCACTGATCATGGTGGTACTTCAACAGTGTTGATGATCCAAAAAATGCTATAAACCAGCAAGAGCCAACTGGGTGCAAAGGCATTCTATTACTTATTAAATGTCAAAAAGGAGTTGTATCCAGGTTGTGAGAAGGTGACCCAATTATCCTTCATTGTCAGGTTGTACCAGATAAAGTGTTTAACTGGTTTGAGAAAAAAGGCGTGTGAGTTGATCCTTGAACTATTTTCATATGTGCTTACAGAGGGCCACTGCATTCCTAATACACTTGATAAAGTTTAGAAGGTTGTTCGTGACCTCGGGCTAGACTACCAAAAGATCGATGTCTGTGGCAATGACCGTGTGTTATTCCGGAAGGACTATTCTTTGCTGGAGCGATGCCCAAAATGTGATGAATTAAGATGGAAAAATAGTACTGGTGGGGATGCAAGAGAGGCTTTACCTTGTGGAAAATCCAAGAAGCTTGTAGCACACAAGATTCTATGATACTTCACTCTTATTCCCCGTATTCAAAGGTTTTATATGGCAGAATCAACGACATCAAACATGCGCTGGCACAAAGAAGAATATATTGATGATGGAATATTACACCATCCTGCAGATTCGAAAGCATGGAAGCATTTTGATAGCATTCACCAAAATTTCTCATCCGATCCTCGCAACATAAGACTTGGGCTAGCATCTAATGGTTTCAATCCTTTTGGAATAATGAATGTTTCTTACAGTACATAGCCTGTGATTCTAATCGCTTATAATCTAACACTGTGGTTGTGTATGAAGCAGCCTTATTGGTTGATGTCAATGATAATTCTTGGGCCAAAGTCACCTGGAAACAACATTGATGTGTATCTGCAGCCTTCGATTGATGAGCTACTGAAATTATGGTCTGATGGTGTTGAAACATACGATAGTTCAAAGAAAGAGACATTTCTCATGCGAGCTTCTATATTGTGGACAATAAATGATTTTCCAGCATATGCAATGCTATGTGGATGGAGCACAAAAGGTAAGCTAGTATGTCCATACTGTCATATAAACATTGACACCTTGTGGTTGAAACATGGACGAAAGTATTGATACATGGGTCATCGTCGTTTCCTACCTCAGAATCATAGGTGCCGTCGAAACAAAGCTTCTTTCAACAACAAGATAGAGAACAGAGTGGCTCCAAGATCACTCTCTGGTGACGAAGTACTCCAACAATACGAGAGTTTTGATCAAGTGAGATTTGGATAGACGAATAATAAGAGAAAGCGCACTGAGGAAAATAGGTGGCATAGTTGGAAGAAGAAAAGTATATTTTTCCAGCTCCCGTATTGGAAAACATTGCTAATAAGGCATAACTTTGATGTCATGCACATTGAGAAAAACATTTCTGATAGCATATTGGGGACATTGCTTAATATGGATGGTAAAACAAAAGATAGTCTACAAGCTCGTCCTAATATGCAAGATATGGGTATACAGCCTGAGCAGTATCCGATGGCTATAAATGAGAAGTATGATGTCCACTAGCATCATATACTCTGCGTAAAGATGAGAAGACCACCTTGTGCAAGTTTTTGGGGGATGTGAAGATGTCCGATTGTTATGCCTCAAACATCAAGAGATGTGTGGCGTAAAAGCACGTAAGGTATCAGGTCTAAAAACTCATGAATGCATATTATATTTCAGAAGCTCCTTCCTATTGCAATACGTGACATATTGCTTGAAAAGGTTGTTGCACCTTTAATTGAGTTTAGCAAATTCTTTTCTGGAATTTGTTCTAAAGAATTGGCGGAACTAGATTTGGATAAGATGATCAAAAATTTTCCTGAAACAATTTGTAAGCTTGAGATGTTGCTTCCTCCCACTTTCTTTGATATCATGGTACATATTCCAACCCATCTTGCCGAAGAAGCTCGCTTGGGTGGACCTGTTTCTAACAGATGGATGTATCCAACTGAGAGGTACCTTGGTACATTGAAGACATATATACGTAACAAAGCTCACCCGAAGGGTTCTATAGCTGAGGGATATATTATGGAAAAGTGTATGACTTTTTGTAGTTAGTTTTTGGATAACATCAGCACCAAGCTTAATAGGCCAGAACGTCATGAAGCTGCAGCTAGGAATGAACCTTCTCTCGAGTCTAATATAGTTACAGAAGTTGATAATTCTAAAAAAGGGTTTAAATTGGGCCAACTTACTATGGTGGAACTACATAACATCAGGCATTATATTATTTCTAATGTTGAAGAGGCCGCTCCATGGATCAAGTACGTATAACTCAGATGTTCTATACTATATTGGATCATGCTTATTGTAGATGGCTAATTTAATTTTGTACCCTTTTCAGTGAGCATATTAAAGAACTGAAAAAGATTCATTCTCGTGATGTTGAAAAACGCCATAGAGATGAGTTTGTTTATTAGTTCCATAAACGAGTAAGTACAAGCAAGTTTTTACTTTGATGAAATGTTGAACAAATATGTGTTCTGAAGTTGGTTTATCGATGATCCCTTCTATACTAATGTGTACAGATTATGACATGACACAAAGAAGGCAAAGTAACTGATTATTTGTATGCATTATCTAGAGGACCTGATCGTCGGGCATATTTTTTTAGTCGATTATTCATAAATGGCTTCTTCTTTCAAACTGCAGAGGTGGAAAAAGATTTACAGACGCAAAACAGTGGTGTTGTTGTTCAGGGTGGTGATCATGATTGGTTTGGAGTAATCAAGAAAATGATTTCTGTTGATTTCGAAAAAAAATCAAGAGGTTCTGTTATTTGAATGTGACAGGTTTGATCGGCCTTTTTCTGGTCAGAGCCAAAGCAAAGGCTACAAAAAGGATCAATATGGAATGATAGATGTTGACACTACTCTTTCTGAATTTAAGTATGAGCCTTACATTCTAGCCACCCAAGCAGAACAAGTTTTTTACGTTCAAAGTGTGAAGCGACCCAAATGGGCTACAGTTGTTAAAACAAAGCAATGGAACCTCTTTGCCATGCCCCTGGAGACAGTGAAAATAATGTCACTGAGACGATAGATGCTGAGACATTTGATGATCGACTTACTGATATCAATATGCCACACATAAATGAGGATACGACCGCATGGGCTAGGAATGACATTAAGGGAGCAACCGGTGATGCTTCCGCTCTTCAAATGAGAACATGTGATCAGTTTGAGGCAGATGGAGTTCCATGAGAAAATGAAGATGACGACGATGATGATGATACATATATCAATGATGGTCATGTAGATCCATTGGGGGGGGGGGGGGGGGGGGCAACGGCGAAGATGATGATTTTATTTATATAAGTACTATGAGCTAGTTGTGAACTATTTGATTTCTTTTTTGAAAAGATAGAAGCCGCTCTTCTATTTTAGCAGCAAGGTTAAGCAAGCCTATATTGAATGATCCCACCTCTTTATAAGATACCCAGAATTTGAAATGACGCTCCTGCGGAAATTCCTAATGCAATGAACTAGTGATTCCTGGCAACATATCCTAATGCAACGAGTGTGTTCCGTGGCGATAGATCCTAAGACCACGAACTAGTACAATCATGGCAAAAAATCCTAATGCAATGACCGTGTTTGTCAATAGATAACAGTTGAACACAAAAAATTATTCATCACACAGATGAACACAAATAACACATTCATTCATTAACAAATATATTACAAAGCACAAAAAAAAAGTAAAGACACAAGAAAATAAATACAACATCAACTAAAAAACAACAAAGAAAACCTAAATCCTACTCCTCCTCCCCCTCCTCCCCCTCCGGCTGCTCCGCCGGTTGCTTCGGCTTCTCCACCGGTTACTCTGACGGGTTCAAATCTGGCGGTGCAACCTCTCAACCGAGGTTCCTCGCCATCGCTGCCACCAGGATACCGCGGCTTTCGGTGCCGAGCATCTCGGCCATCATCTTGAGCAGCCTCTCGAACCGGTCGAACAGCCTGTCGAACAACATCTCGAGCAACTCATTGTTGAGCCTCTCGGGGGAGCGACAGCACTATTTCTTGCAGGGTGGCTCCCTCGGCGGGCTTGGTAGTGGAACGTTTGTCATGGTGGGTTGTCTGCGCGGAGAAGACAGACAAAGAGAAGAGGAGAGATTGATGGCGCCTTATGTTAAGGTCTGTGCGGAGAAGCAAAATGGAGACACGCTTAGCAGCGAAGTGTGTTTCTTATATGAAAAGTGTGTCTTTCCCACATCTCTTTTAGCTTCGTGATTTTCTCCATTTTGCTTCGATTCACTATTGATATCACACGTCACTGAACTTAGAGCACATTCACTTGATAACTAAATCATTCACTTGTCCAGAAAATAATCAAATCCTTCCTTATGATTCCTGAGGAACACGATGAACACACCACACATTCATTCATTCACACAGTAACCAAAATTTTGTAATATATTCATTCACAAAGTTGAACACACAAGATAATATTCATTCACATAGATGAACAAAGATAAATTTCATTCATTAACACAATATATTACAAAACATAAGAAAAAAAGTACAAGAAGACGGGAACTAGTATAATCGTGGCAACAGATCCTAATGCAACGATTGTGTTCCGTGGCAATAGATCCTAACGCCACGAACTAGTGAATCATGACAAAAGTTCCTAATGCAACGATTATGTTCCGTGGCGATAGATCGTAAGGCCACGAACTAGTACAATCGTGGCACCATATCCTAATGCAACGATTGTGTTCCATAGCGATAGATCCTAACGCCACAAACTAGTGAATCGTGGCAAAAGTTCCTAATGCAACGATTGTGTTCCGTGGCGATAGATCCTAACGCCACAAACTGGTGAATCGTGGCAAAATTCCGAATGCAACGATTGTGTTCCGTGGCGATAGATCCTAACATCACGAACTAGTGAATCATGGCAAAAGTTCCTAATGCAATGATTGTGTTCCATAGCGATAGATCCTAATGTCACGAACTGGTGAATCGTGGCAAAAGTTCCTAATAAAATGATTGTGTTCTGTGGCGAAAGATTCTAACGCCACGAACTATTGAATCATGGCAAAAGTTCCTAATGCAACGATTGTGTTCCATGGTAATAGATCCTAACGCCACGAACTACTGAATCGTGGCAAAAGTTCCTACTGCAATGATTGTGTTCTGTGGCGATAGATCCTATTGCCATGAACTACTGAATCGTGGCAAAAGTTCCTACTGCAACAACTGTTTTCTGTGGCGATAGATCCTAACGCCACTGTCGAAGTGTTAAAGCGACACTTCCCCCAGATCTGCTAAGGAGCAGCTCACGGAGGTTCCTTGATCGGCAGGTGTAAGGATCGAATGTCCAAGAGGGGGGGGGGGGGGGTGAATTGGGCTTCTTTTAAAAAATCTAAGCAATAAAACATAATCCCTAAAAGCCCAATTCCCTACGCAAACAATCTATGCATTGAAGTAAATAGCAACTTCGTGGAATATAAAATGCATAAATGTAAGGGAGAGGAAGAGGATGCAAACTCCCGAGGAGACACAAGGATTTATCCCGTGGTTCGGCAAGATCGTCAAGATCTTCCTACATCCACGTTGTGGCACCCACCAAAGGGTATAGCCACACCCAAGTCACCGAGACGAGGGATCTCCACTATTCTTCTCCGTTTGCCAACCTCAACAAGGTGGAGCTCAAGCCTTGTACAACTTCGATCCTCTGGGCTTCCACAAATGCCTTGGCAAGCTTCGGAAGTCTCTCACAGTTACAAACACCAAGGGGCACTCCCTTGAGGCTCTCACTATCCTAGAGATTCCACTCACCCAGAATGGAGGCACACAAGCTCTCTCTCTAGCTAGTTCTAGCCTATCTCTTAGTGTGTAGGTGGTCGAAATGATGTAGAAGTGATGGTTCTTGGTCTTGAACGCTTGTGGATGTGTTGAGAATGTCTGGTGATCAAGACTTGTCGAAATGACGGGTTTAGGGGGTATTTATAGCCAGCCTCCACGAAATAGCCGTTGGAAAAGTAGGCTGCAGAACTTTTCGGCGAACACCGGATGATCCGATGTCTCCCCTTTAGTAATCATCGGTCAAGTTTACTTTAGCTGACGTCATTGTGTCAGATATGACCGTTGTTAGACCGATGTTGCACCTGTCTTCTCATCGAATGATCCGGTGGCTCTTCCTCCAGAATTGGCTCTAACTTGATGCTTTCTGGAGTGATTGACCGATGTGTATATTTTTGTACATCGGATGATCCGGTGCTACACTTGGTCCAAGGATATTGCATACTGTACTGATGGACCGATGTAGCCTAGCCCTTAACATCGGATGATCCGGTGAGTGCTTTGTTCTGAGGTCTTCTTCTTCTGCTGAACCAACTCGACCGATGTGTTGTTCTCAGAAATTGTCGGTTGATCCGGTGAGTTGATTTTGTTTGCTTCGAGTTGTTTGTAAGTGATTCTTTTGTGTCTTGCTCGATTGACCTCTTAGACTTTTGTTGGAAATGTACATCTGATGGTTGTCAAGCATTAAGTGTCATCAATTGTGGTTGAATGACTTTCACATAAGAGCTTTCACTTCTTGTCTTCATATCATTGATTTGATCTCATAAAGTGATTGTATATGGGTCTCCAATGACATATAGATTTCATTTGATTGAGTGATTATGGGGACCTTGCATTCACAAATTCATTAGTAAAATCCAATGGTTGTCATTAATCAACGAAACCATACCTCATGGGGGCCTAGATGCTTTCAATCTTCCCCTTTTTGGTGATTGATGACAACACAACAATTGAAGCACAATAGTAATGAATTTGATAGTACGAAACTTAAGAGGATATGCAATGAATACAATATTATCATATTTAAAATTTGAAGGCTCAAAATCAATCAACAACTCAAGTGAATAAGTGATCATAAGATATAGATAGACACCAAATAAGCTCAATCGATTAATAACTTAAGAGTACTCAATAAACACCAAATGAGTAGCAAAAACATCGAATTACAAAAGATGATATAGGTACACTCCCCCTAAGGCTAGGACACTCCCCCTGAGACTAAGCTATCCTCCCCCTGACTCCTCTAACTCTTCTCCCCCTTTGGCATCAAGAAACCAAAAAGGGATCCGAGTGCCTAAGGACCCTGAGTACTAGGTGCGATGACGAACTGGTCACTGTCGCTGTCGTCGGAGTTGCTGCTTGGAGTAGAGGTGGAAGGAGTTGTCGGAGCCGTAGGAGCTATCGTCAGTGCCTGCTGGGTAGGAGCTGCTGGAACAGGGGCACTGACGACGGATGCCGGCGTCTGCTGGAACTCAAAAAGGTGCCGTTGACACCGGATGGTCCGACGTGGAAGGGATTAGCATCGGTGGAATTCAGCATAGTTCCAACAGTGTGAACATCGGATGGACCGATGTTTTTCAGAATGAACTCGTCGGTCGATTTTTCACACTTGACTGAACTGACTCTTGGCCTTTGAACACCAACTGATCCGATGATGGTCTGACCTAAGCATCGGATTATCCGATGACTATAAAACAGCAATATCCCATATATGTCCTTTGACCAAACAAACAAGCAATGAGAAACACATGTCTCAGGACCTTTTGGGCAACCCCTTACCCCTCAAAAACACTAATTTGCCAATAACTTGGCTAATCCTTAAAGCATATAGAGCATCAAAGAAAATAGAAAGGAAAACATCCAAATAAAATGTAAGGCCCATGCTTTGTGAGGTAGAGTATGAAGACTTTTATCTCTTTAAAGCATGTTCCTCTAGGCATTAACGCACCTAACATTTTGTTCTTTCCACCTTATATGAGTTGAGATATTGCATTTCAAACAAGTCTCTTTCTCATGAGGTGAGTTCCCCTTTGTGACAATTTACCGTATGCAATGCCAACCATTTTATAATGCAAGAAATTACAAGTCTATATGACAGGCATCATGCAAGGCATAAAATAAATCTATCTTGCCAAATTTGAACCTTTCAAAGGCTTCTTCAGGGAGAGCCACTCTCCAAGCCTTGGGAAAACCCAAAAGAACCTCCATCCCAAGCTAACCCTTGCTCACCCCTATCCTTTGAGAGTTAGGCAAGACCTATATGAAGTGCATTCTTACATGGCGTTCGTTGCATCTAGCACATTTAACTCACTTCTTAGCCTAGAAAAAGTTTTCTCATCTAGTGGTTTAGTGAAGATATCTGCCAATTGTTCTTCGGACCTAACACCTCGCAAAGAGATGTCTCCCTTAGCTTCATGGTCCCTCAAGAAATGATGGCGAATATCAATGTGCTTAGTGCGGGAGTTTCGAACGGGGTTTTTAGCTATCTTAACCGCACTTTCATTGTCACAAAGGAGAGGCACACAACCAAGTTTAACACCAAAGTCCAAAAGGGTTTGTTTCATATAAAGAATTTGGGCACGACATGCACCGGCCGCAATGTATTCCGCTTCCGCCGTGGACAAGACGACGGAATTTTGCTTCTTGCTAGACCAAGATACTAGGGAACGCCCAAACAAGTGGCACCCACCGGAGGTACTCTTGCGATCCACGCGGCATCCGGCAAAGTCTGAATCCGAGTATCCCAAGAGATGGAATTTTGCACCTTTAGGGTACCACAAGCCCACACTAGGGGTATGCTTGAGATACCTAAGTATCCTAAAGATCGCCTTCCTATGCGATTCCTTAGGTGCCGCTTGAAAGCGCACACAAGCATACACTAAACATGATATCGGGCATAGATGTGGTAAGATAAAGTAAAGAACCAATCATAGAATGGTAGTTAGATTGGTCAATAGGTTTACCGTCCTTATCCGCGTCAAGATGACAATTTGTTGCCATTGGAGTGCTTCTTGAGCTACAATCTCCCATCACAAATTTCTTCAAGAGGTCCTTGGTGTACTTCTCTTGATAGACGAAGGTCCCCTCTTGAAGTTGCTTGATTTGAAATCCAAGGAAGAAGTTGAGCTCTCCAATCATTGACATCTCGAATTCCCTAGACATCATTTTGCCAAACTCATGGCTAAGAGCTTCGTTAGTTGAACCAAAAATAATATCATCAACATAAATTTGACAAATAAACAAATCTCTGTTGATGTCTTTGGTGAAGAGTGTAGTGTCCACCCTCCCGATCTTGAATCCTTCCATGGTAAAGAAATCCCGTAGTCGTTCATACCACGCCCTAGGTGCTTGCTTGAGCCCGTAGATCGCCTTGTGCAACCTATACACATGATTAGGATTCCTCGGATCTTCAAACCCGGGAGTTTGTTCAACATAAACAAGCTCATTAATGTAACCATTAAGAAAGGCACTTTTCACATCCATTTGATAAAGCCTAATATTATGATGTGATGCAAAGGCAAGAAGTATATGAATGGCTTCTAACCGGGCGACCGGGGCAAATGTTTCCCCAAAGTCTAGTCCTTCAACTTGCGAGAACCCTTTGGCCACAAGTCTTGCCTTGTTGCGGTCCACAACGTCGTTCTCGTCTTGTTTATTGCGGTACACCCACTTTGTTCCGATGACGTTCTTGTCCTTGGGTCGCTCCTCCAACACCCAAACTTCATTGCGGATGAAGTTGTTGAGTTCTTATTGCATAGCCATCACCCAATTTGGGTCTTGGAGTGCTTCCTCAATGTGAGTGGGTTCTACACATGAAACAAACGAGTAGTGCTCACAAAATGAAGCGAAATGGCGAGAACGTGTACTTACACCCCTTGACGGACTTCCAATGATTTGGTCCATCGGATGCGCCTTGGAGATGCGTCCATGCCTCATAAGTGGTTGTGAAGCACTTGGCGATGGTGATGCGTGTTGCTCCTCTTGTGGTTGGACTTGATCATGGACTTCTTCTTCTTCTTGATGTTGTTGGGCTTGTGAGTCTTGAGTCGGCAATGGATCATCCTTCTCTTCTTCGTCAACTTGAGGCGCCATAGAGGTGTTGGAAGCTCCCCCTTGATCATGGCTCTCCTCAACTTTAGGCTTGATGTCTCCAATGGTCATGTTCTTCATGGCTTCTTGTAGAGGCTCATCATCTATTTCATCATGACCAAAACTCTCCTCTTGGGAACCATTAGTCTCATCAAACTCAACATCACAACTTTCCTCAACTAAACCGGAGGTTTGGTTGAATACTCGATATGCTTTTGAGTTTGATGCATAACCAAGGAATATACCAACATCACATCTTCTTTCAAACTTACCGAGCCTTTTCTTGCGGTAGATGTAGCACTTGCATCCAAAGACTCGAAAGTAGGAGATGTTGGCCTTTCTCCCAATGAGAAGCTCGTACGGGGTCTTTTGAAGTAGTCGATGTAGATATACCCTATTTGCGGCATGGCACGCCGTGTTGATTGCTTTGGCCCAAAACTTCTCCGACGTGTCGTAGTCATCAAGCATTGCTCGCGCAAGAGTGATGAGTGTCTTGTTTTTCCTTTCAACGACACCGTTTTGTTGAGGGGTGTATGTGGCCAAAAACTCATGCTTCACGCCTTCACGGTCACACCACTCCCCAATGTTGTAGTTCTTGAATTCGGTGTCGTTGTCACTCCGGACTTTGATGATGGGAAGTTGAAATTCCCTTTGAGCGCGGTTGGAAAAGGTCTTGAACACTTCCGGAGTTTCACTCTTGTCACCTAAAAATAAAGTCCAAGCATAGCGAGAGTAGTCATCAACTATAACGAGACAATAGAGGTTACCGCTAAGGCTTTGATATGTGGACGGTCCGAAGAGGTCCATGTGAAGTAGCTCAAGTGGTTTGGAGGTTGACACCATTGTCTTCATTGGGTGGTGTGAAGCAACTTGCTTCCCGGCTTGACAAGCGCTACAAAGCTTGTTCTTCTCAAAAGTGACATCCTTCACGCCGGTCACCATCCCAAGCTTGAATGACTTCTTGAGCTTGCTCATCCCAATGTGCGCTATGCGTTGATGCCATAGCCAACCCAAGCTTGTCTTAGTGAAGAGACAAGTGGTCAAGCTAGCATTTTTGTTGGAGAAGTCTACTAGGTAGAGATGTCCATGCCGAAATCCTTTGAAGACTATGTCTTGGCTTGTTTCACTACTCACAACAACATCATTTTTGCTAAATGTGCATGTTAGTCCAAGATCACATAGTTGTGCAATAGAAAGTAAATTAAAGCTAAGTGACTTAATGTACAAAACATTAGAAATGGATAAGTCATTTGAAATAGCAATTTTACCTAACCCAATTACCTTGCCCTTAGAGTTATCACCAAAGGTGACTTGTTCATGATTGTCGGGGTTTTCTATGGTGGTGAACATACCATCATTGCCGGTCATATGTTGGGTGCACCTGCTATCGAGTACCCAATGCTTTCCTCCGGCTTTGTAGTTCACCTTGGTGTTACCTTTCGCCATGAGGCACATGGGCAGTGGATGAAGAGGTGAGTCATCATTGTTGGCAATGGCGAGGCCGGCCAAGCTTTCTTCTTCCGCTTCACTCTCTTCATCACTTGTTTCTTCGTCGGTGACCCATTCATTTGCCTCACACATGAACACCTTTTGTGGGCCATTTCTCTTCTTTGGGAAGAGTCTTGCCTTATTGCCCTTGTCATGTTTCCTCTTCCCAAAGGATCTTGGTTTGGGTTTGGCCTCTTCTTCATCATCTTCACTCTCTTCAAGCTTGCGATGCTTGCTCTTGTAGTTCTCTCTTCTTTTGTCCGGTTTTGGACAATCATAGGAGATGTGGCCTTGATCACCACAATTGTAGCAAGTCTTGTGATCATCTCTCCTTGGTAGAAACGCTTTCTTCTTGGGATCAAAGGTGTATCCCTTCTTGGTAATCTTGGAGTTCAAGCGTGAGAACTTTCTCATCATCAATGCAAGCTCATCATCATCATCTTCACTTGATACTTGCTCTTCTTCACTTGAGCTAGGCTCAACCACCTTCTTCTTCTTGAGGCTTGTTTTCTTGGTGGAGGCCTTTAGAGCAATTGTTTTTGAAGATGATTGCTCCATCATCCCAAGCACACTCATCTCATGAGCGTGAATTTCTCCAATGAGCTCCGAAACTTCAATGTGGTCAAGAGACTCTTTTTGGAGCATGGAGTTGATGATGTTGTACTTTGGCTTGGGAAGGAGCATGAGGATCTTGCAGTTGATGAGTCCCTTGCCAAGAGAAGCAATGTCAAGAGCATTAATTTCTTCAATAAGTACATTCAAGCGAGAGAACATCTCATTGACATTTTCATGAGGTAGCATCTTAAATTCATCATATTTTGCTTTCAGCATGTGATATTTTAGTTCTTTCACACGAGAAGAACCCTCATGAATTTCTATCAAGCAAGCCCAAATTTCACATGCCTTTTCTTTGCTAGCAATCTTAGCAAAAACATCTTGACTAATGCACTCATAGATTGCATTCCTAGCTTTAGCATCCCATTTAATTTGATCACCAACATAGTTGTGTTCTCCAAACCCCGCGTGGGTCACTTCCCATACTTCGGGAGCAATAGCCTCTAGATAAGCGCGCATGCGTGCTTTCCAATAGGCAAAGTTCTTGCCCTCAAAGATAGGAACCGAACCTACCTTGGCCACTTTAGCTCTCTAGAGGTGAAGCTAGAATGATCCTATGAGCAACCTTGCTCCGATACCAATTGTAAGGATCGAATGCCCAAGAGGAGGGGGTGAATTGGGCTTCTTTTAAAAAATCTAAGCAATAAAACTTAATCCCTAAAAGCCCAATTCCCTACGCAAACAATCTATGCATTGAAGTAAATAGCAACTTCGTGGAATATAAAATGCATAAATGTAAGGGAGAGGAAGAGGATGCAAACTCCCGAGGAGACACAAGGATTTATCCCGTGGTTCGTCAAGATCGTCAAGATCTTCCTACATCCACGTTGTGGCACCCACCAAAGGGTATAGCCACACCCAAGTCACCGAGACGAGGGATCTCCACTATTCTTCTCCGTTTGCCAACCTCGGCAAGGTGGAGCTCAAGCCTTGTACAACTTCGATCCTTCGGGCTTCCACAAACGCCTTGGCAAGCTCCGGAAGTCTCTCACAGTTACAAACACCAAGGGGCACTCCCTTGAGGCTCTCACTATCCTAGAAATTCCACTCACCCAGAATAGAGGCACACAAGCTCTCTCTCTAGCTAGTTCTAGCCTATCTCTTGGTGTGTAGGTGGTCGAAATGATGTAGAAGTGATGGCTCTTGGTCTTGAACGCTTGTGGATGTGTTGAGAATGTCTGGTGATCAAGACTTGTCGAAATGACAGGTTTAGGGGGTATTTATAGCCAGCCTCCACGAAATAGCTGTTGGAAAAGTAGGCTGACAGAACTTTTCTGCGAACACCGGATGATCCGATGTCTCCCCTTTAGTAATCATCAGTCAAGTTTACTTTAGCTGACGTCATTGTGTCAGATATGACCGTTGTTAGACCGATGTTGCACCTGTCTTCTCATCGGATGATCCGGTGGCTCTTCCTCCAGAATTGGCTCAAACTTGATGCTTTCTGGAGTGATTGACCGATGTGTATATTTTTGTACATCGGATGATCCGGTGCTACACTTGGTCCAAGGATATTGCATACTGTACTGATGGACCGATGTAGCCTAGCCCTTAACATCAGATGATCTGGTGAGTGCTTTGTTCTGAGGTCTTCTTCTTCTGCTGAACCAACTCGACCGATGTGTTATTCTCAGAAATCATCGGTTGATCCGGTGAGTTGATTTTGTTTGCTTCGATTTGTTTCTAAGTGATTCTTTTGTGTCTTGCTCGATTGACCTCTTAGACTTTTGTTGGAAATGTACTTCTGATGGTTGTCAAGCATTAAGTGTCATCAATTGTGGTTGAATGACTTTGACATAAGAGCTTTCACTTCTTGTCTTCATATCATTGATTTGATCTCATAAAGTGATTGTATATGGGTCTCCAATGACATATAGATTTCATTTGATTGAGTGATTATGGGGACCTTGCATTCACAAATTCATTAGTAAAATCAAATGGTTGTCATTAATCACCGAAACCATACCTCATGGGGGCCTAGATGCTTTCAGCGGGGCTTAGTTCTCAATCTAGTGGTCGCGTGTATGAGAGTATGAGATGGTGGTTTTTACGTTGTTCGGGCCGCAAGAGCGTAACACCCTACTCCATTGTGAGGTTGTATTGTTGGGGTGTGTGTGTGTGTGTGTGTGTGTTGGGGATTGGATGTTCGATCCTTTGTAACGGTGGCGATCTAGTCCTTTTATAGACAAGGCCAGACGCCTTACAAGTGGGGTCTGAGGCCGACAAGTGGCCCCGGGCTGATCTTATCCTAAAGATCTAAGGCTTCTCGTGTAAGCTTGCCCTGACCGCAGCTTGAAGGCTTGCCGTCTTGCCGCCTCGGTCGTCGGTGGCCCATGCGCAGTCGCTGGTGGTGACAAGGGATGTCTCGTTCGTCTGTCTGGTCATCGCAAGCTACCCACTTGGCGGGGCAGGGTAGGCCTGCGGTGTCTTCACTGTGATGTGTTTGGGTGCAGCGGTCTCTGACTTTTGGCGTGCTCCACGTTACCTGTCGAAGGTGGGTGCCTATCTTCAATACCTGATCTAGACGGGGCACACCATCGACACGTGGCAGCTTTGGGGTTGGCTTCTGCTTGGGGAGGCCACGCTTGGTCTTCGGGGCACGTGGCAGCCCGGGAGCCCTTCGGGGCATGCGGCAGCTCCGGGTCCCATCGCGACAGGTGGTAGCTCGGAGCCCTACGGGGCATGCGGCAGCTCCGGGTCCCATCGCGACACATGGCAACTCTGGATCCCTTCCGGGTACATGGCGGCTCCGGAGCCCTTCTCTGCGGGAGGCGTCCGGTCTGGTGCTTCGAGCCACGTGGTTGCGTCGGACCTCGCCCTGTAGTAGGATAAGGTCCCGCCCGAACACGTGGCACTTTGGGAGCTAGTCCCTCCGAGGGAGCCGGGTATCATGTGTGTGGTCTACGTGGCAGCGCCGGATCCCGTGCTTGGGGAAAACTGGGGTCCGACACCCTCTGGACACGTGGTGCCACCCAATGTACCTTGGCAGTTTTGGCTTGTGTGCGACGGTACCCCGTACGCGGGGTACAGACCATGGCCCCTGGGTCCACCTTGGGGGGAGGTGATGAGCCCGAGGGTGGAGCCCCTACCATGTTTTGCCGCACTGCTCTTTGAATTTCATCTTGGTCAGCCGAAGCGATGGGCGCTTCAGCCAATGTGGCCATGTGTCCACTCCTGGTTGGCAGACTATGTGATGAGATCTTTGCTTGTTGTAGTATCTTCATCTTCTGCAGTGCCTTTAACCGCGATGGTTCCCAATGCAGCTATAGCACTTACGTTCGCTCCGTATTTATGAGAACTGTGACACCCGGTTCCAAAAATGAACCAAGTGAACGCATATGTGTGCCCAGGACGTTCAACACACATACACGAGTGCATTCACAAAAGTGTATACAGAAAATTACCACATACAAGATTAATTAACCAAATTTTATTACACAATTTAGAATATCTCAAATACCAGCTCTAATGAAATTTAATGACAAGTTTTCAACTAATGCAGCAGAAATAAACTAAACTGAGCAAACTAAGCAAAAGGGATAGCTTAGCTCCAATCAACACCACAGGCAAAGCTGACGACAGACACGGCCTAGAACTCCGCATTATCATCGTAATACTCCCAATCCTGACATGCAACTGTTGGTGGGGGAATTGCAAGAGTGAGTACATGTCGTACTCAGCAAGTGCGGAAAGTATGACATGTAGCTGATTCAAATGACGACAATAATAAGGCTAAGTGCCGAAAAGTACATTAAAACATTTGGAAAGTAATATATATTACATGTATGTGAAATAAACTCATCATAAACCATGTAATCATCATAATACCAGTCCATATTCATTACCATGATCCATACTCTAGATTTCACCATTACCATTAACCATATTTAATACCAGAATTTAATTCATAACCAGCCATAACCAACCATAACCATAACCAACCCTAACCAACCATAACCAAATACCAAGTACCCTCTAATCATGTAGGTCATCCAGGCGCTCATAACCGGGAGCACGGCTATCATGATACTTTTATTAGACTCTCCAAAGTGTGTACCACTTTACCCACGTGTTTGCGATTTCATCACCATGTGGTGACTAGAACCTCTATTATGCCGTCTCACACTTCCGTTGGTGTGTAGCCAAGAGATCACAAAATAGCCTTTACAAAGGGATTACTAGCCTATTTAGACCCCACTGAGGTTTCATCGGTGGCGATGTCTCCTACAGAGCACATCTTCAACCAAGGGACCCCTCTTAAGCCATTCGGATCCCAGGGTAGTCCCACCAATCATCAACAAACCCAATCTGACTACCCCTTCCCCAAGCATCCTTAATGGTCCAAATAGTACTGGAAAAGCCCTAATTAATCAGCTACGCCGCACTCACTTGGCCTTGTGGTGGCACTGTAGTCCTGTCTTATCTCGCATGATCCGGTCCTTAGATCTAAAGCAAGCAACCACCATATCATCCAACCCATCCACATACCAGGCTTGCTTAGATCACCCTTAACCACATCATATTAACCAGTTCATATTAATCATAATCTCATAAATGCATAATTAAGTTAAGTGGTATAGTTGTTCCCATCCCAATTAATTAAGCAAAGCAAAACGAGTAAAAAGCCCTTCCCGACTCTCCACCATGAATTCCAGGTGACAAGGGTGGTCACAAAGCTAGTAAACTTCCTATCATATGATTTTCCATCAATTTGACACAAGCATGCAGTTTGCAAACAAAAAGATTTACTTTAAAAACAGGATCAATATGCTTCAAGGACACTTGCCTTGCTCTTGGGATCGGTTCGGGTCAAAGACTTCAAACTCTTGGTGTTGGAGATCCTCTGCGATGCTCTCTAGCACAAATCCGTCTAATCCCCACAATAAACATACAAGACAAGAATACAATCAAAGAGTGCACAAATATTACTCAATATGACATGACATGCATGATTAATGCAAATACAAGGTGGAACTTGTTAATGAGTTGCTTTTAATGATCACTAACTAGTTCTAATAGCTTTTAACAAGTTTATACAGGTTTGAAGTTGATTTGAAACAATTTTAGAATCAATTCAACACAATCTAATCAAGAAAATCGGACTAGTCCGCTAGGGACCGGACAAGTCTGCACTTCACAAGAACAGTAGATTAGGGTTTTCTAGATTGACGTGAATTTGGAGATTTGGGGTTGAATTCACGTAAGGAAAAGAGAATAGAAGGTATACCAGGTGTTTAGGACTCCAATGAATCAAGGATCTTGGAGGTAACACTTGGATCTTGATGATCTAGGGTTGATGAAGAACTTGATGGTGATTTGTTGACGAAGAACGCGAAGTTGATGGAGATCTTGATCCTCTTTCGTTTCCTCCTCTTGCTCTAGATCTCCTTCTCTCTCCTTGGTGGCGGCTATTCATGAGCTAGGGTTTGGGTGTGGTGGAAAAGTGGCAAATAGATGTCAAGCCAAGGGTGGGGTTGTTTATATAGAGGTGGAGGCTAGGGTTAGATGGATTTCGAGTTTGGGGGTGAGTAGAGGTCGGTTTAGAGTCCCACATGGGCTCTAAAAGAGTTAGGCACGACGTCCCTAGGCCCACTTAACGTAAAACCCAAGAAACAAGTTGTGAAACAACAGATCAACTCGGAGTCACAATTTATCGAACAGGTCCGAAAAGGGACGGACTAGTCCGAAGTTGGACAGAGAGATATCGGACAAGTCCAGATTGGACATCAGAAAAATCCGAACTTATCCAGGGGGAAAAACAGACAAGTCTGGCCAAAAATCGGACAAGTCTGACAGTAGTCAGAGGAAAAACAGACAAGTCCGCTGGAAAACCGGACTAGTCTGGACAAGTCCAGGGACTTAGCAAAATTTTCAAGGAATTGGAACACCGGACTAGTCCGCATAGGACCGGACAAGTCCGAAGGTGTCCAGAGGGAAAAATAGACTAGTTCAGAGAAAAACGGACAAGTCCGAGTGAGGTCATAAAGAAATCGGACTAGTCCGCACCAAAATCGGACTAGTCCGCACCAAAATCGGACTAGTCCGCAGTTCCCAGAATTCTTAGGTGCGGTTTTGTTTCTAATTCATTTTGAACTTGTTCCTTTTTATGTTGCTCAATGTTAAACATATATTAGGATGTATGCAAGGTATGATGGATGAAAAATGAGGATGTTACAAACCTACCCCTCTTAAAATGAATCTCGCCCTCAAGATTCGACGCGGAAGAGGAGAGATAGGGAAATTCCTTCTTGAGATCATCCTCAAACTCCCATGTTGCCTCTGATTCTATGTGATGCTTCCATTGAACTTTACACCACCTAATAACTTTGTTCCTTGTGACTCTCTCCTTGGTTTCCAAGATTTTGATCGGTTGCTCGGCATACGTCAAATGTTCCTCTAGTTCCAATTCTTCCATTGGCACTTGTTCTTTCGGTACTCTCAAGAACTTCTTGAGTTGGGAAACATGAAAGACATCATGAACATCCGATAAGTGAGCTGGCGTCTCCAACTTATACACTACTTCTCCTGTTTTGTCCAAAATCTTGAATGGCCCAATGTAGCGAGGTGCTAGCTTACCTCTTATGTTAAACCTCTTATGACCTATCATTGGTGACACCTTGAGGTAAACGAAGTCTCCCACTTCAAAAGCTAGTTTTCTCCTCCTATTGTTCGCATAGCCTTTTTGCCTTTATTGAGCAGCCCTCAAGTTCTCGCGGATAACCTGAACTTGTTTTTCAGCTTCTAGCAACACATCCGGACCAAATACTTGGGTTTCTCCTATCTCATTCCAAAACAAGGGCGCCCGACACTTCCTTCCATATATTTCTTCATAAGGCGACATCTTTAAGCTTGCTTGATAACTATTGTTGTATGAAAATTCTGCATATGGCAAGCTTTTTTCCCAACTTTTTCCATGTTTCAAAGCACAAGCTCTCAACATATCTTCTAAAATATGATTGGTCCTCTCAGTTTGTCCATCCGTTTGAGGGTGATATGTTGAACTGAAATTCAACCTTGTTCCCAATGCTTCATGCAATTTCTGCCAAAATATGGAGGTAAATTGAGAACCTCTATCCGATATTATCTTCTTTGGTACTCCATGTCGACACACAATGTGCTCCATGTATAGCTCTGCTAGCTTCGCGGTGGTATAGGTGGTCTTGACAGGAATAAAGTGAGCTGACTTGGTTAAATGATCCATGATTACCCAAATTGAGTCATAACCGTACTAAGCTCGCAGTAAGCCAACTATAAAGTCCATGCTGATTTCTTCCCACTTCCATTTTGGAATCTTCAATGGTTGCAATAATCCAGCTGGCCTTTGATGTTCTGCCTTGAATTGTTGGCACACATCTCACAATGCTACATATTCAGCTATGTCCTTCTTCATGCTAGCCCACCAATAGCATGTCTTCAGGTCTTTGTACATCTTGGTACAACCGGGGTGAATCGAGTATGGCGAGCCATGTGCCTCCTTTAGTATTGTCTCCCGAATATGCTTCACATTGGGCATGACAATCCTTTTTCCAAGCCATAGGGTACCCTGTTCATCCTCATCAATTTTGAATTCTCTTCCCTCTTTGGTCCTTTCCTTGATCTCCTGAATTTCCTCATCCTTATTTTGGCCTTCCCGAATTTCTTGTTCCAAGGTCGGATTTAACTCAATTATCCCCATCTCATTCACAAATCCGAGGTTCAACTGTTTGAACTCCTTACATAACTCGGGTGGCAGCCCTTGAATCGTGAGTTGATGACTTACTCCTTTTCCACTCAAGGCATCAGCCACTACGTTGGCTTTTCCTGGGTGATAATTGATTCCCAAGTCATAATCCTTGATGAGCTCCAACCATCTTCGTTGCCTCAAATTTAGATCCGTTTGTGTGAAAATATACTTAAGACTCTTGTGATCCGTATAAATTTCACACCTATGTCCAAGGATATAATGTCTCCAAATCTTCAATGCATGTACCACGGCTGCAAGTTCCAAATCATGGGTTGGATAATTCTGCTCATGTTTCTTCAATTGTCTCGATGCATAGGCTACCACTTGACCTTCTTGCATCAATACACATCCAAGTCCTTGTCTTGATGCATCGCAATAGATATCAAAACTTTTGCTCACATCCGGCAGTATCAAAACTAGGGCTGTTGTTACCCTTTTCTTCAACTCCTCAAAACTGTTTTGACAAGCTTCAATCCATCGGAAAGCCCTTCCCTTCATTAGCAGCTCCGTCATTGGCTTGGCTATCTTGGAAAAGTCCTTGATGAATCGACGGTAATATCTAGCCATCCCAAGAAAACTCCGGATCTCCTTTACATTCTGTGGGGGTTCCCATTTTAGCACATCCCTCACTTTTCCAGGGTCGACTGATACTCCTCCTCCTGAGATGATATGACCCAAAAGTGACACCTCTTTCAACTAAAACTGGCACTTGCTGAATTTAGCATACAGTCGGTGCTCCCTCAACTTCTGCAATGTGAGCCTCAAGTGTTCCTCATGTTCCTTCTCATCCTTTTAGTAGATCATAATATCATCAGTAAACACAACGACAAACTTATCCATGTACTCCATGAAGACCTTATTCATGAGGTACATAAAGTAGGCAGGTGCATTTGTCAATCCAAAGGACATCACGGTGTACTCATATGATCCATACCGTGTCCTAAAAGTTGTCTTGGGTATGTTCGATTGTCTAATCTTCATTTGAAAATATTATGACCTCAAACCAATCTTAGAGAAGACACAAGCACCCTTCATTTGATCGAACAAATCCTCTATGTGTGGCAAGGTGTACTTGTTCTTGATCGTCACCTCATTGAGAGCTCGGTAGTCTACACATCCTTCTTGTCCACAAATAGAACGGGCGCTCCCCAAGGTGAAGAACTTGGGCAAATGAAGCCTTTCTCCAGTTGCTCTTGAATTTGCTTCTTGAGCTCCGCTAATTCTTTAGGAGGCATCCTATATGGCCTCTTAACTATAGGTGCAGTTCCAAGAATTAAATCAATAACAAACTCAATGTCTCGATCAGATGGCGTACCTAGCAACTCATCCGGAAACACATCCAAAAATTCACACACCACCGGAATCTCCTCAATTGCAGCACCGTCCATGTGATTCAGCTCCAATTGCTTCGATGCGTGTTGAGATGCTTCAAATTCTACAGCGATCCCTTCTTTATTGGTCAACTTCACTGTCTTCGTGGCACACTCAATAACTTCATTGTGCTTCCTCAACCAGTCCATACCAAGTATAATGTCCAATCCTTGAGAATCCAAGACAATAAGGTTGGCAAAGAAGTCTACCCCCTTATTTTAAGGCTTACTTTTGGACATACTATATTTGTCCTCATCTCTCCTCCAGGAGACTTAACCAATAGAGTAAACTTCATATGAGAGATAGGCAAACTATACCTGGCAACATATTTCAATGCAATGAATGAATGCGATGCTCCAAAATCAAATAACATAGTCGCCGGGTTGGAGTTTGCGAGAAACATACCAATCACCACGTCATCCGCTTGTTGAGCATCATCCGTAGAGACATGGTTCACGTTGCCGCGAGCAAAATTCTGCTGTTCATGATTCCTTTGCGGTTGTCCTCCACTGAGTCTTGGGTTTTGCCTCGGCGCATTGCTTCCTTGACCAAAGCCTGACTTAGGACATTGATGTGCAAAGTGTCCATCTTCTCCACAAGTATAGCACTTCTTTGTTGCACCAGAATTTGGACAGACTTGATTTTGAACATTCGCACCAGGAAGGTTGGCACGAGGTGCATAAGGCATTGAAAGCCTAGGTGCTTGCATGACAGGGCGCTGCTGCACAAACTGAGTTGGGCGCGATGCATATCCAGTGCGATGAGCAGGCGCAGAAGAACTGTATTATGGCGCATTAGGCAATGCAAAGCGAGGGCGCACATTACCTACTTGTTGCTGTCCCTGATATGGCGCCTTCCTCTTGTTGTCTTGCTCCATCTCACGGAACTTGTTCTCCACAACGATTGCTTTGTCCACAAGCTTTTGGAAGTTGGCATAATCACAATTCAGCAATTGCACTTGGATCTCACTGTTAAGGCCCCTCATAAACAGATATTGCTTCCGGTTGTCCCGGCTTACATCCTCAGGCGCATACCTTGAAAGTTGAGTGAATTTATTGAGGTATTCACCCACACTCGATCTTCCTTGCCTCAAGTTCTCAAATTCTTGCCTCTTCAAGAACGTAACTCCCTCCAGCACATAATGAGAACGGAAACTCTCCTTGAACTCAGCCCAAGTAATCCTCTCCTAATTCCCATGAGCATTGCATAGCGAATCCTACCAATCCGCAGCTGCTCCAACTAATTGATGAGATGCAAATAGAACCTTCTCCCGATCACTGCATTGGACTATATCTAGCTTCTTCTCCACGTACTTGAGCCAATCATCAGCATCCCATAGGTCAGCAGGTTGAGCAAAGGTCGGTGGCCTAGTCCTCATGAACTCTCCCAGCCGGTTATGAGGAGGCGGGGGCGGCGGTGGAGGCATGTGGGGCTGATTGTTGACGTTACTAGCCTGCAGCTGTCCCATAGTTTGTATCATGGTCTGCATGAGCTGGTTCTACTTAGTCCAAAGCTGCTCAGTGTTCATTGCTCCATGATCAGGTCCTTGTCCATTATTGTTCTGAGGTGCTCCATTGTTCTCCTCCTCATCATTGCCATCCCTCTGGTTGCGAGTCCTCACCATCTGAAGAAAAGCAAGAGATAAGAATTTAGAAAATGTCCCCAACTATATGCATCAAGGGATATGAAACTAAGCAACTAGCTATACTAGCGTAGGTGGACATGGCAATGCTAAATCATCCCAAAATCCTCTATTAAGCACACAAGTAAACAATATAGAGCAAACAACAAACCAAACAAAAGCACATCGATTCCTTGGTGCTCCTATGTGCTCTAAAGTGTCCATTCTATATAGGTTGCATCCTACAGTCAACCTGTGCCTCTGATACCAATTTGTGACACCCAGTTCCAAAAATGAACCAAGTGAACGCATACGTGTGCCCCGGATGTTCAACACACATACACGAGTGTATTCACAAAAGAGTATACAGAAAATTACCACGGACAAGATTAATTAACCAAATTTTATTACATAATTAAGAATATCTCAAATACCAGCTCTAATGAAATTTAATGACAAGTTTTCAACTAATGCAGCAGAAATAAACTAAACTGAGCAAACTAAGCAAAAGGGATAGCGCAGCTCCAATCAACACCAGAGGCAAAGCTGACGGCAGACACGACCTAGAACTCCGCATTATCATCGTAATACTCCCAATCCTAACATGCAACTGTTGGTGAGGGAATTGCAAGAGTGAGTACATGTCGTACTCAGCAAGTGTGGAAAGTATGACATGTAGCTGATTCAAATGACTACAATAATAAGGACAAGTGCAAAAAAGTACATTAAAACATTTGGAAAGCAATATATTACATGTATGTGAAATAAACCCATCATAAACCATGTAATCATCATAATACCAGTCCATATTCATTACCATCGTCCATATTCCAGATTTCACCATTACCATTACCCATATTCAATATCAGAATTTAATTCATAACCAACCATAACCATAACCAACCATAACCAAATCCCAAGTACCTCTAATCATGTAGGTCATCTAGGCGCTCATAACTGGTAGCACGGCTATCATGATAGTTTTATTAGACTCTGCAGAGTTTGTACCACTTTACCCACGTGTTTGAGATTCTATCACCTTGCGGTGACTAGAACCTCTATTATGTCGTCTCACACTTCCGTCGTTGTGTGGGCAAGAGCTCACAAAATAGACTTTACAAAGGGATTACTAGCCTATTTAGACCCAACTGAGGTTTCACCAGTGGCGATGTCTCCTACAGAGCACATCTTCAAGGGCCCCCTCTTGAGCCATTCGAATCCCAGGGTAGTCCCACCAATCATCAACACACCCAACCCGACTACCCCTTCCCTGAGCATCCTTAATGGTCCAAATAGCACTGGCAAAATCCTAATTAATCAGCTACGCCGCACCCATACTTGGCCTCATGGTGGCACTGTAGTCCTGTCTTATTCTCGCATGAACCGATCCTTAGATCTAAAGCAAGCGACCACCATATCATCCAACCCATCCACATACCAAGCTTGCTTAGATCACCCTTAACCACATCATATTAACCAGTTCATATTAATCATAATCTCATAAATGCATAATTAAGTTAAGTGGTATAGTTGTTCCCATCCCAAATAATTAAGCGAAGCAAAAAGGGTAGAAAGCCCTTCCCGACTCTCCACCATGAATTACAGGTGACAAGGGTGGTCAAACAAAGCTAGTAAACTTCCTATAATAGGTTTTCTCATCAAATTGGCACAAGCATGCAGTTTGCAAACAAATTATTTACTTTAAAAACAGGATCAATATGCGTCAAGGACACTTCCCTTGCTCTTGGGATTGGTTTGGGTCAAAGCCTTCAAACTCTTGGTGCTGGAGATCCTCCGCAACGCTCTCTAGAGCAAATCCGTCTAATCTGCACAATAAACGTACAAGACAAGAATACAATCAAAGAGTGCACAAATATTACTCAATATGACATGACATGCATGATTAATGCAAATATAAGGTGGAACTTGTTAATGAGTTGCTTTTAATGATCACTAACTAGTTCTAATAGCTTTTAACAAGTTTATACAGGTTTGGAGTTGATTTGAAACAATTTTAGAATCAATTCAACACAATCTAGCTAGGAAGATCGGACTAGTCCGCTAGGGACCGGACAAGTCCACACTGCGCAAGAACAGGATATTAGGGTTTTCTAGATCGACGTGAATTTGGAGATTTGGGGTTGAATTCACGTAAGGAAAAGAGAATATAAGGTATACCAGGTTTTTAGGACTCCAAAGAATCAAGTATCTTGGAGGTAATACTTGGATCTTGACGATCTAGGGTTGATGAAGAACTTGATGGTGATTTGTTGATGAAGAACGCGAAGTTGATGGAGATCTTGATACTCTTTCATTTCCTCCTCCTCTTCTTCTTGCTCTAGATCTCCTTCTCCCTCCTTGGTGGCGGCTATTCACGAGCTAGGGTTTAGGTGTGGTGGAAAAGTGGAAAATAGATGTCAAGCCAAGGGGTGGGGTTGTTTATATAGAGGTGGAGGCTAGGGTTAGATGGATTTAAAGTTTGGGGTGAGTAGAGGTCGGTTTAGAGTCCCACATGGGCTATAAAAGAGTTAGGCACGACGTCCTTAGGCCCGCTTAACGTAAAACCCAAGAAACAAGTCGTGAAACAATAGATCAACTTGGAGTCACGATTTATCGGACAAGTCCGAAAAGGGACGGACTAGTCTGAAGTTGGACAGAGAGATTTTGGACAAGTCCGGATTGGACATCGGACATGTCCGAACTTATACAGAGGGGAAAAACAGACAAGTCTGGCAAAAAATCGGACAAGTCTGACTTTAGTCAGAGGAAAAACGGACAAGTCCGCTGGAAAACCGGACTAGTCCGGACAAGTCCAGGGACTTAGCAAATTGTTCAAGGAATTGGAACATCGGACCAGTCCGCATAGGACCGGACAAGTCTGAAGGTGTCCAGAGGGAAAAATAAACTAGTCCGCAAAAAAACGGACAAGTCTGAGCGAGATCAGAAAGAAATCGGACTAGTCTGCACTTCCCAAAATTCTTATGTGCGGTTTTGTTTCTAATTCATTTTAAAATTGTTACTTTTTATGTTGCTCAATGTTTAACATATATTAGGATGTACGCAAGGTATGATGGTTGAAAAATGAGGGTGTTACAAGAACCGCTTCAGCTGTCTTCTCATGTGGCTGACCGCTTGGGCCAGTACTTCTGTCAGGGGGCTTAGCCCCCACTGTCATTGACACTATGGGTTGAGTGGTGCACGCCAAACCTTTGCGATACGCACGAAGTGCTCATGCATTGCGGGGGTGATAAAAAAGGAAACCTTTGTTAGAGGGGACGATTCCTTCCTTACTCACATCCCACTGCCTGAGCTTTCGCTTTCTTCCTCGAGCGCCCTAGCCTTCACCCCTCAGTCAAAGCTCTCACTTTTGCTTGCTCTGATGGCTGCCTCGCTGCCTCCTTCTTGCTTCAAGTCAGCCGATGATCTGCTGTCGATGAGGCGACTGCTTGGCTAAGTGGTGGCAGAGTATGGGTGGATGATCCACTGTGGATATCCCACTCTTGAAGACCTACGAGAAGAAAGGATTGTCCTCTTCGCCGCCTACATGTTTGCGGGGCTTGGGCTCCAGCTGTCGAGGTTCTTCCTCGCAGTGCTGGAGGAGTATGGGCTGCAGCTCCACCACTTATCGCTGAACTCCATCGCCGTAATCGCTGTGTTTGTCCACTTCTGTGACACGTTCTTGGGCTGCTCGACAACAGTGGAGATGTTCCTATTCTTCTTCGTGATGAAGACCACCGGAAAGAGCACAACGACCCAAGTGGGCACCTACTACTTTCGGCACCAGGACAAGACCTCGCAGGCTTACATCCCTTTGCTCAAAGGGGGCAAGTGGACCAGCTGGAGGGAAGATTGGGCAATCGTGCGGGTCGAGGCCCATCTTACACTAAAGATGCCCTCTGAAGGTCCAGCTTCCAATCCCACCACCTGGTAAGCTTTCCAGGGGTTGACGAAGGAGTACACGCTGATATTGAAGAGGATCTGGTTCTTGGTGGGCAAAGGTTTGACCTCTCTGATGGTGCTAGCAGACTTCTTGCGCTGCCACACCGCCCCTCTCAAGAAGCACCTGTACTGGGCCTAGCACTACACTGGTACCTATGATCGATGTCGGATGGCTCTGGACGACCCCACCACCAAGATGTTGGAGGGGATGTTGAAGGTGGTGACCTGTGAAACGATCGACGACGAGCACATCTCCATCCTGGATGACTGCCAGCCGCTATTCATGACCCTCGGCTTTAGGGATGAACTACTGAGTTTGAAGCCGACGGTCAACATGTTCGGCGTTGCCCGCCTGCACCCTGCGGAGACGTCTATGGTTCATCGGTCCAGGCGTAGTTCCGCGCCATGACGCAACCAAGGTCAGGGTCTACCTCTCGTTCTTCAGAAAGGACTGAGGTAGGGCCCCCAACATGCGTCGGGGCATAGGACAATCAGCCAGCGCCAGTCCTGGGGCCAGGAAAGCGTTCCCGCACTCTGGCCATAGGTTCCGCCACCGCTGGGTCAAAGAAGTGGAAGCTAACGCAGGGGGGCGGTACCCCAATCTCTCAGGCGATGGAGTCGGAGCGTCCGATGCTCCCGTTGTCGACTTGGTTTCTGATTCCAGTGGCAGCACTGGTTTCGGAGAGGGCGCGGAGGATTTTGTGCCAATGGCCATGTCAATGCAAGCCGTCCCAGAGCTGGTGCCAGAGATTGTGGCGCCAGCCTCGGCGTCAGGTCCAGGGGGCCTCGATTCGCCATGCATGTTGGGGGGCCAGGGTCTTTTGAGCAGACCGGCCCACCAATAAGGTGCATTTTCTTCCTCCGCTATTCTTTCATTATTTTTTCTGGTCTGACAAAGTTGATCTTGGCTTTTCAGGGCGTCGTCGACCGACATGGTGCCCTTGGTGCTTCCCGGGGTGGGCTTGGTGAGTCCCACGCTTCCCAGAGCTGGAATGGGGTGCTAGGTGAGGAGGTGGTCACTCTGGCCGTTGCGCTACCCTTTGTGGAGCAGACTCGCCCATCGTTGATACTGCGTTGGCGCCCGACGTCATTGGCGCGCAAGACGGCAACTCGCCACCAGCGATCGGTGATACCTCCGTGACAGAGGAGTGAACTTCAGCATCGGGCAGTGATGCGCTCATGCCTAGAGCTCCAGCCGGGGAGCCATCTGGTCCCCAGGTCCTAGTGTCTGTCGTGGAGTCGGTAGAAGAGGCGGAGAGGCAGCCGTCTGTGGCGAGGGCCATGTCGATCCCCCTCTCCCCCTCTCTGATGTTGTTGCTACGGCCCAGTTCACGTTTTGGCAGACACAGGCTGCTTTCGCCCGAGAGTGGGATTAGCTTGCTGAGGAGCGGCGCTTGGTGAAGCTGGTCGACGCCAAGAATAAGGAGTTCGAGTTGAAGGCCTTGAAGACCCGTGCTGCTGCCGAAGCTTGCCTGAAGCTGTGCGAGGATAAGCAGTTGGAGTTGGTCCGCCGCGAGGTCGCCGTTGCTGACGCGGAATGGGACTTGGCGGTGAAGGATTAAGAGGTCTCCCGGAGCCTCGACGTGCTGAAGGAGAAGCGTCGGGCTATGCAGGACTCGGAGCTCGCCATCATGTGCTGGGAGGACGATCTGGAGCGTCATGCTCAGGAGCTCGTCGACCAGGAGGAAGGTGCGCGGAGAGAGGTGGAAGGTCTCTAAGCCTACTGCGCGACTGAGGCTCAAGGGATCCGGTCCTTCCTGGCCCATGCTGGGGCGTTATTGAATCCCCTCGGCCTTGGTCCCATGTCGTGCGGGGAGCCATCTCCGGGGGTGGCCCAACTGCTCCCCGCCTTGGACTCCCTATGCTTGTTGTTGGGGTCAGTGAACACTATCCTCGCAAGGCGGCTTGAGGTCGAAGGAAGGGAGCTAGCTGAGCTGGTGGCCTCCCATGTCTTGGTATGCTTCTGAAGCTGGAACCCGACGATCCCGCTAGATTCAGTGGAGAAAGGCCCCCTTGATGAGCTAGAGGAGGAGGCGAGGACCGAAGTCTAGGACCTTGCCAATCATGTGGCCTCTTCGTTCCAGCGGAGTTGAGACCGGTGGCACCCAGGCGGAGTGATTTTGTAACCTGAGATGACCCCTTTGTACAAATAACTGTTAATGAATTTGAATCCATGTTGTTCTGCTTGTTGGCTTGTCTTGTGCTTCTTAAATTATTGCCCAATCTTTTTCTGCGTAAGGCTTTGAAGAGCTTTTGATGATTTCATTAGCTTTTGAGGGACCAACGCTTGCGCAGTTGACACAGCCGATTTGTCGCTAGTTGACGTCCTGCCTATTGAACCCCCTTAGAGGCCCCTTGGTAGGTGTGGCCAGGTTGCTGGGTATGCCTACCACTTAAGCGCAGGATGTCTTCGATCGTTCCCCAGCGGAGCAGGGGAGCATGAGTGGTTGTCCTTGATGTGGTTGTCCTTGGTTGACTGCACCGATGAGGAGGGACACTGTGCTCAAGGGATGCTCGAAGGTGGCAGCGTGTTGGCATCGGCGGATCTGGCAGTTGAGGCTCGGACACGTTAATGTTCGAGCTGTCAGAACGGGCGCAAGCGGAGGTGGTGGCCTGACTGGGGCAACAGTTGTGCGAGAGGGCGCTGGAGTGGTTGGCGTCCATGGCGGTGGCCGTGTGATACTTCGAAGAGGACGATCAAGACTTGCACAAGACATGAACTAAGGTATATGCGTGCATGTTCGTCCTTCGGGTTGTTGGATGCTGTTTGCTCATTGCCACACAAGAGGACTCGCTGGAGCGGGCGCGAGCAGTGGAAAACAGAGTGTCAGTTGACTTTTGCAGGTACCCTAAGTATCGTATACCCCTTGAGATTGCAAAGATCTCAAGGAAATGTCATCTACTTGATTTGAAGATCTTCGGAGGCCCACATGTCAGACATAACCGGACCTGCTTCCCCAACATGGTTAGTCCCAGGGTCGCCACGTGTACCATCAAACCGGAGCTACCACCCACAAGGGGGAAGCTCCGGGCTATGTACCATAACGGCACCCCCGGACCTAACCCCAGACCGAGGGAAGCTCCGGAACTGACACATGTTTGGTGGCACCGGACCTATCTGTTCCCCACAGTATGCTCCGGAGCTGCCACATGTCCAGCCGTCGGATCTTCAGCCTCAAACCTCCGGTAGACTCCACAACGGCTCCGGATCTTCAAAGGGGGAATCAAGGACTTCAAGACCCGATTAAGTGTCATTAATACTATGTTAATGACACACGATCGGACGACCCTTATTACCAGTAACGGCGCTGTCAAAGCCCTTAACTCGGTCATTAAGGGTAATAAGGCACATCAAATGTGTATCAATATTAGTAGCCGCCGAGGCCACATGTCGGGCCAGGCCAACTTGTAACGGTCTGTCCTTGTACTATAAAAGGACAGGCCGACGATACATAGAGGGGCTCTGATCATATGATCTGAGGTTGTCTGATCTGATCGGCTCACTTACGCTCTCAACTCACGTCACCTGAGTTGAGTTCATACATCCAATACAACACCAACACACCCCGTGGAGTAGGGTATTACGCTCAGGCGGCCCGAACCACTTAAATCCTTGTGTCTCATGTATCATTTTACAATTCACCTTATTGAATCTCCGTGCGCCCACACCGAACGTCAAACTCTGCAAACACTTTTAGTAGTGTCGGGAGATCTGCTGGATCAAAACCACCGACAGTTGGCGCGCCAGGTAGGGGGCGCCTGAGATTTCAAGAATGGTGAACTCAGCTGCTGAATCATCCAATGGTCATCCCGCTGTTCAAGCTGCTGGGGGCAATCCCTCCAATATGCAGCCACCAGCAGGAACCTCAGTTCCAGCAGGAGTCACACTTCCACCACCGCCGCCTCCACCAGCAAATCAAGTTGGGCAGCGCGATAGTGCACCGGCGTCAATCATTGCATCGGTGAATCATGACAACCTGGAACACGCGCTCCATGTAGCACGTGCTCTCCTTTAGCGCCCACCACCTCCGGATGCATCCCGGGATGCAATGGAGCAGTGGAGGGCCGATGTGGAACACTTGGTTGCAGCAGCAGCCGACCGCATCAGTAACCAGGGTCCTCCTCCTTCAGGACGGGCCCCGTCGCAGCGACGGACCTTGTCTAGCAGACTTGGTCCGCACGTTTCCAACAACAGGAGACGTGCTGCGTCACAACAAGTGACGTCGTTGCCCTCCGGGGCGCGACGCACTCACACGGTATCAAGGCTTTCAACTCATGACCTTCGGGCGGAGCTTGATCGCCGATACCGTCAACAAGACGGCCGAGTCCATATCGAGCGCGCTCGTGAAAGACGAGAAGCTCAGGACATTCCTCCTCCCGAAGGAGTAGGAGGAGGCTGTTCAGCCTTGGCCATGCATCTGCGTATGGTCAGGTGGCCACAGAAATTCCGGCCTCACCTGCCAGAGAAGTTTGACGGGACCGTTAATCTCGTCAAATTTCTTCAGATTTACTCCACTGCTATCCTGGCAGCTGGAGGAAATGAGGTCGTAATGGCCAACTATTTTCCAGTGGCTTTAACTGGGACCGCCCGGTCCTGGTTTATGAGCCTTCCACCCAACTCCATCAATAGTTGGGAGGAGTTGTGCCAACAGTTCACCGCCAACTTCGGGAGTTCATACACCCGACCAGGCACCGAACTGGACCTGTTTGCAGTCGTGCAAAAAGGGGGATAATCCTTGCGATCATTCATTCAGAGATTCTCTCAGGTACGAAACACTATCCCTTCTATCTCTAGCGCTTCTGTCATTGTGGCATTTAGACAGGGCGTACAAGATAAGAAGATGTTGGAGAAACTGGCGATCAAGGAGATCACCAGTGTCACTGAACTCCTCAGCTTGGTCGACAAATGTGCCAGAGCTGCAGAGGGCCGTGAAATGCACTCCAAACCACCTTCGGAGGATCGCAAGAAATCCTCCAAAGGAGAAGCCACTACCTCCGGAAGTGGCAAAAAGAAGAAAAAGACCAACGGCAAGAAGAAGCCGTCGGTCGGCGCATCTAATGATGCAGCTGCTGCAGCTCCGGGTGGCCGGGGGCCACGCCCCGAGAAGCAACCTCGACCGTCTTCTGAAGACGGTGGCAAACCCAAGGTGTGGTGTCCAATTCATATGACGGACAGCCACAATTTGGAAGACTGCCGGGAGGTCCAAAACCTTGTCGAGCGCTACAACAAGCGCCAGGAAGAAGTTCCTTTCCGACAGAGGGAAGGAAAACAAAAAGTTGAAGAAGCTCCGGCTGAAGAGGAGTTAGGTTTTCAGGATCCTAAAAAGGTCCTAAAGGCCGTCTACACCTCCGTCGACGATGATTCTGACGTCTCTGACAACGAGCATCGGAAGACCATGAACACCATTTTTGGTGGATCATGGGACATCACCTCCCGCCGCGTCCTCAAGACAATGCATCGGGACATGGCCGCTGTAGCTCCTACAGCCAGGGCGGAGCCTCATCGGAAGTGGACGGACACAGCCATCACTTTTTATGCTTCGGACTGCCCTCGAAGCATGGTTGGAGCAGGCTAGTTACCTCTGATGGTATCTCCTACCATAAATAACATTCAGCTCCACCATGTTATGGTAGACGGAGGTTCAGGGCTGAACCTCATAAGCTTCGAAGCTTTTACCAAGCTTCAGCTCCGACCTTCGGATCTTCACCCCTCCCGGCCTTTCTCCGGACTAGGTCCGGGAGCCATTACCCCACTCGGTGCTATTACTCTCCCCGTTACCTTCGGGACCCAGGAGAAGTATCGCACTGAAAAGTTGGTCTTTGACGTTGCTCAGATCAACTTACCTTTCAACGCCATCTTGGGTAGGCCTGCCTTGTACAAATTCATGGCAGCTGCTCATTATAGCTACCTGGTGTTAAAGATGCCAACACCAGTAGGCGTTCTCCGGACCCGCGGAGATCGTACTACCGGAGTAACCGCTCTGGAAGAACTTCATGCGCTTACTACGGTGCAAGAGGAGGACTCCAGGCAGGAGCAAGCTCCAAAACCCCCGAGCATTCGTCAATGAGGCTCGACTTCTGCACCTTGTGTGCAGCCAAGCGGCGACACCGACATTCCCATCAAAGTCGTCCAAATTGGTTCCGATGCCGCTCAGACCACCCGTATATCGGGGGGACTGAATGACAAATAGGAACTCGTGCTCATCGCTTTCCTCCGGGCTAATGTCGACGTGTTTGCTTGGAAACCATCACAAATGCATGGGATCCCTAGGAAAGTGATTGAGCACAATCTGAAGATCTACCCTGACGCCCGACCCGTGCATCAGAAGCCTCGGAAGGAATCCGTGGAGCGACAGAACTTCATTCGACAAGAAGTGAAGAAGTTGCTCGAAGCTGGATTCATCCGAGAAGTCTTCCATCCAAAATGGCTGGCAAACCCAGTCGTTGTGCCCAAGGCTGGCGGGAAGCTTCGGATGTGTATTGACTACACAACACTAAATAAGGCGTGTACAAAAGATCCATTCCCACTACCTAGAATAGATCAGATAGTGGATTCCACCTCCGGGTGTGAATTACTGTGTTTCCTAGACGCATATTCTGGGTATCATCAAATCAGAATGTCTAGGGAAGATGAAGAGCATACCTCTTTCATCACAGTAGATGGATTGTACTGTTATACAGCCATGCCATTTGGTCTCAAGAATGCAGCTTCAACCTTTGTACGAGCTATGTACAAAACTTTTGAAGAACTCATTAGAGACATAGTGGAAGTGTACGTCGATGACATCGTGGTCAAGGTCAAGAACAAGGAGTCACTCCTTGACACCTTACAGGCTGTCTTCGACAAGCTGCGGGTCACCCGCACAAAGCTAAACCCAGACAAGTGTGTCTTCGGGGTTAGCTCCGGAAAACTTCTTAGTTTCCTGGCAAATCATCGGGGCATAGAGGCTAATCCGGCGAAGATCAAAGCCATTGGAGACATGCGGCCACCAGCCCGCATCAAGGATGTCCAAAAGCCGACTGGATATCTAGCAGCCCTCAGCCGGTTTATTTCAAGAATGGCGGAACGGGCACTTCCCTTCTTCAAGTTATTGAGGAAGTCCAGACCATTCCAATGGTCTGAAGAAGCAGAAAAGGTGTTCCAGGAGCTAAAACAGCTCCTCACCACCCTACCAACTCTGGTAGCTCCGAACCCTGGTGAACCTTTGCTGCTTTACATTTTAGCAACTAACGAAGTCATCAGTATGGTCCTGGTTGCGGAGAGACCAGAACTATCCCATGCTCAGGAATCCAGACCCCTCCGGGAGGGTCCGGAGGTTCCTGAAAGCGAGTCTGGGTCCCAGATCCCAGACTTGAGTCCACAAGAAGTTACTTCAGAAGACCCAGACCCCTCTGGGAGGGTCCAGGTCGCTTCTGAAGAAGCTCCGGGTCCCTCCAGCAAGGACCCGGAGGTCCCCGAAAAAGGTCCGGATCCCTCCGGGAGGATCCGAGTCAATGAAGAGGAAGCTCCGGGCCCCTCTAGGAGGGTCCGGACCATCCAGCGCCCAGTGTACTTCATCAGTGAAGTACTTCATGACGCCAAGACTCAATACCTATAGGTGCATAAGCTGCTCCATGCAGTTCGTATCGCCTCTAGGAAGCTTCGCCATTACTTCCAAGCTCACAAGATTTCAGTGGTGACTTCTTACCCACTTCGAGCAATCTTACATAATCTCAATTCAACTGGGAATATTGCAAAGTGGGCAGCGGAATTGGCCGAATTCAATCTCGAATTCATTCCAAGACAAGCAATCAAGAGTCAAGAATTGGCAGATTTTGTGGCGGAATGGACTCCCTCTCCATCAAACCCTGGGGGCCCAGTGAGCAGAAGCCGGAACACAAGGCTCCGGTCTTCACTGAGCCTCACTGGACCCTCTACTTCGACGGCTCCATGCAAAAGCAGGGGGCCGGAGCTGGAATCCTTCTCCTCGCACCAACCGGGGAGAAGGTAAAATACATGGTACACCTTGACTTCAAGGCGACCAACAACATGGCGGAGTACGAAGCACTCATCTACGGACTAAAGGTGGCGCTGTCATACGGTGTCAAGCAGTTGCTCGTCAAGGGAGATTCACAGCTCATCATTAAACAAGTGAAGGGTGAATGCTCCTGCAACAATCTCCAGCTAGCTGCTTACCTCCTTGAAGTCCAGAGGCTTCAGAAGGACTTCGAAGTCCTAGACCTCCACCACGTCCAGCGTGGCCACAACGCTGAAGCCAACAAACTCTCGACGAAAGCGTCAACCGGAGCTCCAGCTCCTAACAGAACTTTTGTCCGGAGGTTGTCAAAACCCACAGCTCAGCCTGCCGAACTGAGTGAAGGGGGCGAGATCAGCATCCCGAAGCTGACGGTCCCGATGGCCCTATTACCATGGCAGCCATCAAGGGTCGTAGGTGCTGCCGGAAGCTCCGAGCAACCCAGCACGCAAGACTCAAATGCTCAAGTTAGCTCTGATGCATGGATCTCGGAGATCCGGAGCTACTTGAAAGACAACATCCTTCCTGACGATGATGTATCCGCTGACCGGATAGTCAGATTGGCTAAAATATACACGTCGGTAGAAGGGGATCCCTACCGGCGCGGTGCCAACGGTGTCCTAATGTGGTGCATCACAAGGGAAGAAGGCTGCGAGCTCCTCGCAGAAATCCATAGAGGCGAGTGTGGAAACCACGCGTCTTCCCGCACGCTGGTCAGTAAAGCCTTCCAGCATGGCTTCTACTGGCCTATAGCACTCCAGGATGCAACTGAGCTGGTGAAGAAATGTGAAGCATGCCAATTTCATGCAAAGCAAATTCACACACCGGCTCAGCCTCTACAAATGATACCTCCTACATGGCCCTTCGCTGTGTGGGGGATGGACATCTTGGGACCTTTCCCAAGAGTCGTCGGAGGTTACAAGTTCCTGTACGTCGCCATTGACAAGTTCACCAAGTGGCCGGAAGCAACTCCAGTTGTGACAATAAACAAGCAATCTGCTATCAACTTTTTGCAGTCCATTATATGCAGATTTGGAGTCCAAAACAAAATCATTACTGATAACAGGACCCAATTCACAAGCTCTGCATTTCAAGGATATTGCGAAGACCTCGGCATTCAAGTTTGCTACGCCTCCGTAGCTCACCCGACAAGCAATGGCCAGGCCGAGAGAGCAAATGTTGAAATCCTGAAAGGACTCAAAACGCGCACCTATGAGCGCTTGAAAAAACATGGATCCAACTGGATTGAAGACCTTCCGCCCACTCTATGGGCCAACAGGACAACTCCAAACCGGTCAACTAGAGAGACACCCTTCTTCCTGGTGTACGGAGCTGAAGCAATCCTTCCTCCGGAAATCACCTTGGGGTCACTCCGGGTCCGGACCTTCGACGAAGCCACGCAGGACCAGCTCCAGCGTGAAGACCTAGACCTCCTTGAGGAGGGAAGGTGCCAAGAAGCTGTTCGGAATGCCCGATACCGCCAAGCCCTTCGGCGCTATCATCAGCGGCATGTACACAACCGACAGCACGAGGAAGGCCATCTGGTGTTACGGAGAATACAATCCAGAGAAGGGTTAAACAAACTCTCCCCCAGCTGGGAGGGACCCTTCCGAGTGATTAAAGTATCCCGTCCTGAAAGCGTTCGCTTGGCTACCGAGGATGGGACACCTCTCCCAAATCCTTGGAATATTGAGCACCTTCGTAAGTTCTACACTTAATATCACAGAGGTGAGTCTGTAGTAACTTGAGGTGTATGTTATAGAGTCATTGTACAGAGTCGGGTAGTTCCTCCGGGAGAACAGCCGGACCTTTCCCGGAAGGTCCGCAAAGTTCATGCAACACTTGTCATAGTCTCAGGACTAAAAGTGTGGCTAGCTACCCTGGGTCAAACGAGAAATGAAACACGCTTAGCCTAGTTCCGTACCCTAAGAGTGTACTTGTTTCCCCTGTTTCCGGACCTATAATGAAAGACATCCTCATGTGAAACAGACTCCACGTGCATTTATTTTGTACATGCTCAACATTTTTTATTTTTCTCTTTCTTGTCTATAATAAAGTTGTGCAATTCTTAAGAAATTTTAGTTCGACCAGTTCATGTACAATTCGAGTTGTATTGTCAATTCTTTTGGATCCAAATATTGTTCATGGCCCACTCGCCTGAATGCCGCCAAGCCAATCTAGGGCCGGAGTGTGCTATCGACTTAGCCTGGTCAAGCACCCTAAGTCCACTCTACCTACACCCCGGTAGACCGAAGTAAGGCGGGTCCAAGTACAATTGGATCTGGAAGAAAGAAGGCAACACACTCGGTTGTATTCAGAATTGTGTTTGACCTAAAACTTTCTTGGGAATCGTAAGCCGCGATGAAGTTATAGGCAAGGAGCAAATTTTACTATTTTTCTTGGCTTCAGTGTGCAGGAAAAATAAAGAATCCACGTTGATGGAGAAACGCCGGAGCTAACAAAGCTCCGACTCCTCCTAGGTGGCTTGTGATTGATGTTAAACATTGAAAACGAGCATTACCGGAGCAACCAAACTCCGGCAAAGCTAGGGGGTCCAGCCGTCGATGCGGAATAAAAGATGGTGAGAAGATCCCACAAGCAGAGTCTGCTGCCGACAAGCTACGCATTGGCAAAGGTCACTGCCGGAGCTACTAAGCTCCGACACCCTGGAGGGATAACTATTGATGCTCTACGCGTTGATAGGGACTATTGTCGGAGCTACTAAGCTCCGACGGTAGTCAATGCCGGAGCTTCTGAGCTCCGACAACCTCAGGGGGCCTTCACTATCGAAGACTTCGGACCTACACTCTACAAGTTTGAAGCAAACGAGTCTTCAATAAAATACAATATCCTCTTGGTACATGTTCACAACCAAATTGTGTACATCTACCAGGGGGCCAAGTGAAGACAGAAGTGTTGAAGACAAAAAATGAAATTCATTAACAAATTGTGGATTTCATTCATCTGGAGACAAGGGATTACAAAATTGGGGAAGAAAAAGAGAGAATACAAGTGGGAGCTATAGAGATGGTCCTAGACCCTATGGAGGAACTGGGCGACCTTCTGAGCAACCTCTGACACGTTGACTCGGGTGGCTTCACCTTCTCCTTCGACGGGACCTTCAAGCACCGGGTCCAGAGAAAATTGGGGATCCCGGCTGGTGTAGCACGTCAGCACATACTCTGTGACGTTCTTCACCAGGGACTGACCCTCAGCCTCCAACTGGTCCGCGATGGCGTCACCCACCTTGGAGAGTTTGTCACTCGTCGAGCTCAACGCTTGCAACGCCAGGTCCGACTCCGGCTCCGAATCATCCTGACGCACGAGACTGAAGCCCATTGGTGTCAGCGCGTCATTGGCTTTGCTCAGGAACTCCCAAACCTGTAGGGAGTCCGCAGTCCTCAAGCCCTTCAGTTCCTCCAAGGATCTTTTGGCCGCCGCCAGTTCAGAATTCTCACGAGCAAGGCGCTCAACCTCTTTGGCATTTTGCTGAATCTTTTCAGCAACCTGCTTCTCGAGTTTTCTGAGCTCCTCCTCCTGGAGGTGGATCTTGTTCCGGCAGTCGACCAGGTCCTTCTCCCGGCCCCTAACTTTCTTCTCCCTGGCAGCGATGGCACACTCTTGATTGTAGAGTTCCTGCCCTCGCACCTTGGCCTTCTCCTCCTCCTCAACGCAACGCTCCTCCAATTTCTTGGTGCATTCCTCGAGGCTCTTGTCAGCCAGAGCCACCTTTTTGGCGAGCTCCTCCTCCCTCTTCACGACATCATCCCGTAGATCTAGGAGTTTTTGCTCTTCGTCTTCGAGCTTCTTCTCCCTCTCCTCAAGTGGCTCCCGGCGCTTGATGAGGCTAGTGTTAATGGCTTCAAGCCTTTCTTGGCGATCATCAGTCGCACTATTAGCTGCCTTGGCCTGCTCATAAATGGCCCGGGATTGAGTGTCGAGGGCACGAGTCAAGCTCTCCCTATCATCCAATAATTTGCCCCAGTATTCCAGGCGGACTTTCTCCTGTTTGATCCACTCCTTGTCGTCTGCCAGCCTCGACTGCGCCAGCTTGGTCTCGAAGTAGAGCCGATTATGCCACCGCCTAAGGGTTTGGCGCTCCTCTTCAAGAGCCTTGCTGCCGTGGTAGAACACCAGCTGGACTTGACGCAGACTGGAGCAAGCGTTGTCAATGGACAACGACAGGAGAATAGGGTCCGGACCTGCTGGGGTCTCCTCCGCTGGTTCCAGCGGGTTCTCGCTTACAAAAATTGGGTCCCACTCCAAGTGTGGTCCCCTGAGCCTCCACGGCACTAGGGCCGTCCTCTGGGATAGCCTCAGTCGCCACCGAGGAGGGTCCCGCAGAAGAAGTTCCGACCTTCGGAAGTGGTTCCGAAGGCCCTGCCGCCAGGTCTTCATTTGTCCCCTCAGGCAGGGGGCCAGCGACTTCATCAGGGCACCCTGGCTCAGCAGCAGGCACCTCCGCCGTCATCACTTCCAGAGCAGGGGCTACTTCCGACTCCGGCCTGGGCTCCTCCTCCGCTGGTGGCTCGGGTGTTGGTGCCTCGATCATCATGGGTTCGAGTGATGATGCCTCCGCAACAACCGGCTCGGGCGCCGGAAGGTCAACTACAACCGGCCCTGAGGCTGGAGCTTCAACCTCAACCGGCTCAGGCGTTGGAAGGACTTCAACTGCAACCGGCTCTGCAGCCGGAGCTTCAGTGACAACCGGTTCTGCGGCCAGAAACACTGCTTCCTCCGGCTCAGCGGCTGAAGCTTCCAACATCTCAGCATCAAGACCCGGGGCTTCAACCTCCAGGGCAGGTGCCGCTGGCGCATCTTCTCTCCTGTGGTCCGGCGCTACCACGGGAGTCTCAGGGGATGAGTCGAGGTCCATGACCACGACAGCTGGCGCCGGAGCTGCCGCAGCTTCAGCCACCACTTGGGGCGGCACCGGGACAGGAGCAGAAGCCTCCGCCCTCACAGCTTCAGTTACTGTGGCCGAGGGCGGAGCCTCACTCCTCTTCTTGGGGACGCTGTAGATGATGGATGAAGAAACTTAAAAAACAGTTACTACAACAAAACAATTGTCTGAGGTAAAGATTAAAGATTACCTCGGAAGGCTTCCGCACTAGCTTGCACGGAATCTCTTTCCCGGGCGTTCTGGACTGACCATGGCCGCCGCCGGCGTGGTAGCTCCGGAAAGCCCCCCGAAACTTGTTGCAGCCGCGGGCATTTCCTTAATCGAGGCCCCCCTCGACCGGGAAGGACCTCCAGACCCAGAGACCTCAGCTGGCCCTGGTACTGGAGTCACATGCCCGGAGCTAGCACCCCGGGAAGACACTGCTGCAAGTGCAGTCGCCGTAGTTGTAGAAGACCTCCCCCTCCGGGGAGAAGGAGCTGTTGCAGAGGGTGCAGGCCTGACAGACCTTCCGTTGGCATGCTTTAGCTTCCTCTTCCGGCTCGAGGGTTCGGCCGCCGGTTCCTTGCCCTTGCCGACGACTTCGGTCCTTGGCTTCGGGGCAGGGGTGGATCCACCTTCAGAAGCCCCAGGGATCACCACCCTAGAAATCGATCGTCTCTCGACGACACCGAGGTCGCCAAGCACTGGCATCGTCCGCCGGAGCTCCCTGCTGAACTGTACTTCTACGTTCAGAGGGAGGAAAGCTGATGGCGGGGTCAAGTCATCACCCGCGACGTCAATGCCGTGCTGGAACTTCTTGAGATGAAACTCCAAGGCCGCCCCCTCCATGTTGGACTTCAGCCCGGTCTCGACCCGGTCGTCGTCCATCACACTGTTGAGGCTCCAAGCGAGTTTTTCTCTCCTCTTCAGCGGTGCCCACCTTTTGACCAGGAAATTGCAAAATACCGCCTGAGGAGTTAATCCTCCCTCCACACAATGGCAGATCCTGGTCAGAGCAGGGTTGAAGGCATCCGACAGCACCGGAGCTTCACTCGAGACTACAGTGTCGATGTTTGGGAGGCCTTCGGGCAGCTCCAGCTTCTCGTGCTCCTCCACCCGGATGACTATCCAGTCTTTCTTCCAATCGTCCCACTTTCCAGAGGGAAACGACCGGAGGTACTTGAATGGGCACTTCTTGCGCTTCACAAAGTAGTAGAAGCCAAGGTACTCATCACCCCTTCTGGTGGTATGGACGGTGAAGAAGGTCCGGAAAAGCTCAATGCAGGGGGGGATGCCCACCCACATTTCACAGAAGTGGACGAAGACAGACACTAGAAGAATGGAGTGGGGGGCAAGGTGGTACAACTGCAGACCATAGAAGTCTAGCAGCATCAAGAAAAAGGAGGAAAAAGGTGGGACCAACCCCACCATGCCGTACGCAGAAAAGTACACTATCTCGCCGGCGTGCTCCTTCTCGAATGGGAGCTCTCCCCCGGCGCGGACCAGGTGGTTGAAGAAGTCCGGGGACCACCCCATGAGGGCTCGGACCTTCTTCAGGTCACTTTCGGTCTTCAAGCGGCTCTTGCGGAGACCCAACTCCATCGCAGCACAACGAGGCAAGAGAGGAAAACCAAGCACAAGTTTGGGAGTTCGAGCGCAAGATCAGATGAGAGGCGTAAAGAACCCCAGACGGTGCACGGTTTCCTTCTTAAGTAAGCCCCCGCAATGCTTGGATGGAAACCGCAGGGAAGCTGAAGATACTATTCAAAAATTTCATCCTGCCGATGACAAGAGGGCCCGGGACCACCCCGACGATCAAGTCGAGGTTCTTACCCGGGCGAACGGTTGTCATCATGAAAGGCGGGAAGCCCGAAGGCGGTGACCTGACAAGGCACGCGGAACCGATACGATTTTCGTATCGGGAACCGGCGACCTTCAATTGCGTGAGATTCACACGCCAAAGATCTCATTTGCCACACTCGGGATATGCCACGCGGCAAGGATTTAAATCCAAAACTATCGCCAATGGCACATCTGAAGACCTTCAAAGACTCGGCTCAAAAGTTGAAGGATGGACCCACCTCCGGCGGAATGGCTTCACCCAAGGGGTCTTCCCCAGAGGTGGGCCCAGGGGGCCACTGTCGGTACCCTGAGTATCGTATACCCCTTGAGATTGTAAAGATCTCAAGGAAATGTCATCTACTTGATTTGAAGACCTTCGGAGGCCCACATGTCAGACATAACCGGACCCGCTTCCCCAACATGGTTAGTCCCAGGGTCGCCACGTGTACCATCAAACCGGAGCTACCGCCCACAAGGGGGAAGCTCCGGACTATGTACCATAACGGCACCCCCGGACCTAACCCCAGACTGAGGGAAGCTTCGGAACTGACACGTGTCTGGTGGCACCGGACCTATCCGTTCCCCATAGTATGCTCCGGAGCTGCCACATGTCCAGCCGTCGGATCTTCAGCCTCAAACCTCCAGTAGACTCCACAACGGCTCCGGATCTTCAAAGGGGGAATCAAGGACTTCAAGACCCGATTAAGTGTCATTAATACTATGTTAATGACACACGATCGGACGACCCTTATTACCAGTAAAGGCGCTTTCAAAGCCCGTAACTCGGTCATTAAGGGTAATAAAAAAGCGCATCAAATGTGTATCAATATTAGTAGCCGCCGGGGCCACATGTCGGGCCAGGCCAACTTGTAATGGCCTGTCCTTGTACTATAAAAGGACAGACCGACGATACATAGAGGGGCTCTGATCATATGATCTGAGGTTCTCTGATCTGATCTGGTCTGATCGGCTCACTTGCGCTCTCAACTCACGTCACCTGAGTTGAGTTCATACATCTAATACAACACCAACACACCCCGTGGAGTAGGGTATTACGCTCAGACGGCTCGAACCACGTAAATCCTTGTGTCTCCTGTATCATTTTACATTTCATCTTCTTGAATCTCTGCGCACCCACACCGAACTTCAAACTCCGCAAACACTTTTAGTAGTGTCGGGAGATCTGCCGGATCAAAACCACCGACAACTTTCTTCGTTGTTGTGCTGGCGGGAGTCAGGCATGCAGCAGCAAAAGGAGATCGCACTTGCAACTTTGTTGGTGTCCTCTGTCGCACGAGGTGGCACCATCGGAGAGGATTTAGGAAGCATGATCCAAGTCGGAGACTCCAAGGAGGGGCAGTGTGCGGCATGGTCGCTGTGACGCGGCGGTGGCGTCGGAGGGTGCAACGCGGTTGTTCGGTGAGTTGGTCCGCTGAAAGGTAGTCATGGTGTGTGGCGCTGGTCTTTGTGTTGTAGTCAAATGGATGCGGATGGCGGTGGCTACAACAAACGCCTAGTCCGACGATAGTTTGGACCGGCAACAACGACATCTACAAGCGCTTGCTTCTAGAGGCATGAAGGTAGGAAGGCCGACCTGATCTACATGGGAATGTTATCATCTATCCATTACCTCCGTTGGCTCTCTCCGGGTGGAAACCTATGTCCAGATGCAGTGGACGAGCGACAGCAACACTTGTATGTCGTTTTTCTCCTTAGAGGCATCGTTATTGGAGATCCATTTCGGTCTACTTATAGGGCGACTAGTCGCTTATTGTTTGCCTCTCAACTACTGATGACAGCAGGACTGTAGGGAAGGAGCGGATCTTCTTCTCTCGCCTCTCCCTCTCTACATTTTGTTTTGTTGCTCATGAGTTGCTAGGAGGTATAGCAATATGTCTCTCGTTGTCACGACACAAATCTCATTGTCGGTTATCTCATTCGTTGTGAGCCCCTATCCACTCTCGAAGGTCAGTGTGTGTTTGTAGATATGGCGTATTGAGTTACTATGTTCATGCTTTGTACTTTGTCTAATTTTCTCATTCTTTAATGAAAAGACAAAACACCTGCCAATTGCATAAAAAAAGTTTTGTGAACGTCACATTGGTTTCAAGGGTGAACTTCTTCCACCTTGTCATCCAATCGTCCGTCAAACACGGAATTGTCACGTGAAGACACCGCCAACCTGGTCATTATCAAGCTTGGTCTTCTAGGTCCAGTCGTGTTTGCGGGGCGAGCTTGAGCTCACCCTGGATCTGAAAATATTCCTATCTGAGATCCCACGCTCATCCCTAAAAGAAACCCTTGAAAAACTGGAATCGTGCCGTCCAGTCCCTTAAACCAAACATACATTTAGGTTACGTTCCGATCATCAGATGCCCAAATCATGTAACAACAGTGCAGTGTATATTCCATTCGAAAAAAAGTGCAGTGTAAGGGATCGGACAAGCATATATAAATGAGTTAGCAATCGCTAAAGTCACCTTTCTATCTGTTACAAATTATACGAGAACTGAAGCTTTCAACGGCCTAGTGACAGCTGAATAAGAGTCCTAAGCCCATGAATGAAAGAGAAATATCAGATAGGGATGCTCTTACATAACTCTAGCACTGCTGAATGTTGGGAAGAACTGTCATGCCGATCCTCAGTACTCACCGGTAAATCTATATTACCACAAATGAATTGGTGCTACAGCTGATGAACATGTGGTGTAAGTGTAACATGATACTACAGCCTGTACTTAGGTCCCATAAGTTGAGGTTAAATGCTAAGTCTTCACGTCCTGATCTTATAACCGAGCTGCCAAGCCATGGCCACAATCAGCTGAGAAGCATCCAATTGTACAGAAAATGAAAAGTTCCTTATGTTGCTTCATTAAGCAGCCATCTTTGTAAAAGTCCAGTCTCGAACCTATTGCTCCACTATCATCAGGCAAACTTAACCACCAGTAATTACAACTTACAAGAAACTAGTGCCCAACGAAAAATCACTAAAATTAGAAAGAATCTGCGAGCGTGTGGTTCCAATCTGCTGAGCAATCTCGAGCTGCTCTTCCAAAGACAGCATCTCATAGCTGCGAGAAAGACACCAGGAAAGTGCATGATTAGAAACAAATGATATGATAAAAAGGTTAATGAAGAATGCACTGTAATTAGAAATCACACCAAGGTGTGAAATTTAAATAATCTTTTTATTATCAAAGTGACATAAAAAGAAAAAAGGAAGTTTCTCCATAACTTGATTTCCTAGAATGCAGATTTATTCAAGTTTTTTACTGATCCACACCAGTGAAATAATTTATTTAACATTGTGTTTTCAGCACTATATAGCTGTACTAGCAAGCATGCAAATTTCAATAATTTTTTTTTTGAATTAGAAAAATAATACTTTCCCCAGTTTCCACCAGATTTCTTGAAGGATTTCAGGTTCCTCCAGCATTTTATTTCAAATGTATTCCTTGCTGATTTGGTGTAAGCCATTCTCTAGAATTTTGCTTCCGTGCGGAAATATTACTTTAGAAAATCTATTTTGAACTGGATCAAGTAAAACAAGTTAATGTTCAAAGATTCACTTACTGGGAAAGAAGCTCAAAGTCAATGATGTTGTCTGGTCCAGGAACATGTGCCTTCCCATTGGATTTAAACTGCCTAAATGATCTCGGGTTCAAACCACACATATGCCGGACAGCATCCACAAGCTTTCTCTCTAATCTCTGGAGCCTACAAAATGTCAATTCATCAACAGGCGCAATGGATCCGATGCCACCATCCATAGTCACAAATACAAGAGCAAACCGATCAGTCTTTTCAGATACCGATCCCTGTGTGGGCAGCATCTGCAGTCTCAAAAACTTTGATACATGGGCTCCAACATGAAACTCTGCCCTGGAAATAAGTTTTTGCCCTTTCCAACTCTCCACCAGTTTGGAAGCATAGCAGAAAATCTGCATGCCGGCATTCGTTTGAGTGCAGTGAGTTTAACAATAACAACCAATCAATATACAAGGAAATCAAAGGAGATATTATATAGGTCAACCAAATTTTTAAATGGTAGACCAAACACATGAAATTGCACATGTGATTCCAAGTCTGCCATCTAGGCGGTGCCTGCCCTAGCATAGTATTTTCATGAATATTTCTTAAATCCTTTTTGTCTGCCACTCGAGCAAGAGTTTGGGTACTTATTTCCTTGTAGTATTAAACTACCTAGTTTGGACCTCTTTCAGGGAATTGAGCCTAGCTCAGTTGATCAAGGATACGGATATATGCCTAGGCCACCCGAGTTAAAGTCTACACAAATTTTCGTACATATTTCTGAGTTATAGTTTCCTCTAGGTTGATCAAGTTTTTCTTTTTTGTTTGCTATGTAACTAATAAGTATTTTAGTGCTAGTTTATCGTCCGTGGCAAAAATAATACTACAATAAGCACTACCAAGTGAAAATATGAAGTTTCTAGCAACTAATGCCATTTTATATAAAAGAATGTATACTTTGCTAATACAATAATCAATAAATGGATATGTTGAGTCAATCACGTTTCTAGAATTAATAGAGATTAGGGAAGAGTTAGAGATAGGGATAGACTTTAAGTCTAAGGTTAGACAATAGTCCTAAACAATTTTAGAGGTGTTTTTTTATATGTAACATTCTATATATATCTGGGAGATCTAAAAAATAAAGCAAGCAATTAGTATTAGAATTTTCGAGTTGATTATTGGTCCGGATTTCTAATTTATAGGCCCGGATTTCTAACAATTGGCATCAGAGCCGGTTCAACATCCGATCCGCTGCCCCTTGGAGGGTGTTCTCCCGAGGAGGCAACCAAGCCGCCGGACGAATTAGTCGGGGGGCTCATGAGGCAGGAGTCTGCTCGGCGAGGGAAGTCAGTGCCCGAGCTGAAAGTGGGAAAAGATCGACACTCAGGCTGACGCACTCAGAAATCACCATGTGAAACGTCAAGGGGCACGGGCGAGCGCACACGCTCGATGGGACCTTTCGGTGGGAAAGTTCATGTGTGTGGTTGTCTTCGGCGTGAATCGCAAAATTAGAAACACGGCTTGGTCGGGTGCACACGTGCGACAATTGTGGTCCTTTCGACGGGAATCACAAAATCAGAAGCGCGGCTTGGTCAGGTGCATGTGTGAAAACTGGGGAGGTTCTCGGGTGGAGCTTCTGTGGGCGACGACGCTGCCAGACACAGAGGGCGCTCGCTTGGGAGACTGGGAGAGGAGGGTTGCGCTCAGGCTTGGGCCCCAGTTGTCTTGCGAGAGGAGTACCAAAAGTATTGGGCTGGGTTTAGTCCAAAGGCCTGTTAAGCTGCTGTTTGCATGAGAAGCCTACCAGAAAACAGAGAACAAAGAAGACCGAAAGAGGAAAGAAGAATTGAGTCTGCGGAGGTCAAGTCTAGTTGTGTTGGCGTAGTCACGTGACAGAGGTAGTTCACGACAACGGAGGTGTACGTGAGAAGTAGAGTGCATGGGATGATGTGTTCATCCTGCTCAAATATGGGTGATGTGTTCGTCCTAGAGATGATGTGTTCGTCTCATAGGTGTCCGTGTACAGAATAATGTGTCCGTCCCGAAGATGATATGTTCGTAATCGAGGTGTAGTGTGCAACTCAAGGATTGTAGTGCCCAACCCAAATTTGTGTCCAGTATGTGGTGTCCATCTCGAAGGAAATTGGGGGGTAGCGTGACGATCGCCGCGCAGTGCGACAGTTATCGGGATCTGACCAAAGGTCAGTGGTCCCATTGGGCCGGACTAGTCTGGGGCCAATGGTCGGACTAGTCCGCCCTTCTGCTGAGGTCAGCAGAAGGGGCCCAGGACCCCTATAAAAAGGGGACCCCGGCCTCATTTGAAGATGTCTTGAACCCTAGCACCGCCACAAGTGACCTAGAGCCTTACTAAGTCTTCCACTCGTCCTACTAGCCCTCTAAGACCAAATCTTGAAGAGATTAGGGTTTGGGGAGGAGAGTGAAGGAAAATCATCGCGCTTTGGCTCTCGATTTGATCTCTTGCACATTGTGTTGTGTTTTGTGGCTTGTGTGAGTTGAGCTTCGTGTGCTCCTCATTGTATTGATTTGTGGGAGCCTCAACTTGTGAGCAGCCCCAATCAAACTTGGTGATTACCTATTGATATAGTGAAAACCAAGCCGGCCATTGTGGTGGCTTGATGAGACAAGGGTCAAGTGAGACCCGGTCCTTGTGTGAACTTCTCAACGTGGATGTAGGCCCTGTCCAGACAAGTCTGGCCTCGGGAGTTTAATCTCGTTTGATTAAGTCATTTCAGGTATTATTGCCGATTCACCCCCTTCTAGGCGACTTTCAATTGGTATCAGAGCAGACTAATCCACCAAGAGTCTAACAAATCGGAGAAGTGATGGTCGAAAAGGGTGACAACGAAGTTCCGGTGGTCGTCGATGACACAAGACGAAGAACATCAATATTCTTCAAGATGATCCAAATCACGACGAAGAAGTTCGGATGCTCAAGGCACAACTTCGTGAGAAGCTCAATGTGCCCAAGAAGGAGCTCAAGCAAATTGCCTCGACAAATGTCGATAATGGGAGTAGTTCACAAGACTACTCCCAGTATCCTTACAATTATGAGCAACTTACCACGAGCAATCATTATTTGTCTATTCTCATTGGCAAACCTCCTCAGTTTGATGGAAATGATTACTCTATGTAAAAGCATAATATGAAGATACACCTCATTTCCTTAAACCCTAGCTTGTGAAAAATTGTTATGACAGATGTTTATCTTCCGAAGAATTAGGAAGACATCACTCCGGAACAAGCCGTTCTTCTCCATCACAATGCTCAAGCCTTTGGAGTGATTACCTCTTCTTTAACTCGAGAGGAGTTCAACCGCATAAAAGGGTTGGAGGTTGCCAAGGAGATATGAGATACCCTCAAGACGGCACATGAGGGCAACGACGTCATAAGGGAGGTGAAGATCGAGATGATCGAAGGAGAGCTTGAGAGGTTTACCATCATGGATGATGAGTCCCCCCAAGACATGCATGACCGCCTCAAGACTCTCATCAACAAGAGTCGGTCTTATGGAATACCCGGTGGACCGACCATAAGGTGGTAAAGAGGATGATTCGAGCATTCATGCCTCGAAAAGTCACTCCTTGCTCACTAATTCGTGAGAGTCCGAGGTTTCATAAGATGACCCCCGAAGAAGTGCTTGGAAGAATTATCAACCATGAGATGATGGAACAAGAAGTTATGTTCTACAATGATCTACAAAAGCTCTCCTCCAAGAAAAGGGATGTTGCATTCAAGACAACATCCTTAAGATCACAAGAAAAGAAAGAAAGTGATGAAGAGAGCCCCGACACCGATGAAGAAGATGCACTCTTCATCAACAACTTCAAGAGGATGTTTAGAAGGAGGGGGAGCTACCAAAATGAAAGGAAGAGCAAAGACAAGCCCAAGACAAGATCAAAGAGGGCTTGCTACAATTGTGGGGAGTATGGTCACTTCATTATGGATTGCTCACGTGAAGAAAACAAGAAGAAGAAGGAGGGCAAGTCCAAGGAAAAGAAGTACTTCAAGAAGAAGAAGCAATCCGGGCATGCCCACCTCGGAAAGACGTGAGACTCAAATGAGGAATCCTCCTCCGATGAAGAAGAGAAGATAGCAACCATTGCTATGAATAAGACAACTGTGGAGAACAAGCTCTTCCTCAACTTGGAGACTTCAAGGCCAGCGTGTCTCATTGCCAAAGAGAGAAGAAAGAAGGTTAAATCTAAATCCTCTTCTTCAATTTCTTCTCATGATGATTTTGATAGTAGTAGTGAAAATGAACATATGCTTAAGGACATGAGTAAAAGTACTTTGAAAAGATTGAGATTGTTGACGGAGGAAATATTTGAGAAGGAAGAGCTCATCAACCGTCAAGTGGACATGCTCATCCAACAAAAGGAAAGCAAGGCACTTGAGCGTGAACTCGCTTTGAGCAAGCAAACTTGCTCAAACCTTGAGAACACTACAATTGTCCTAAAGGATGAACTTGTTAGTTTGACACAAGCTAACAAGATCCTTGAGACATAAGTGAAGCCTCTCAAGGTCAATGCACCTTCTTCCTCTACTAGTTCACCTTCCACAAATATCAAATCCGAAGCATCTCAACCTTGTAAATGCTCAAACTTGATCATAAAGCTTAAAGATTAGCTTAAGTTGGCACAAACCAATCAAGTACCAAAGGATGACATTTTTGACAAGGAGAAGATGGCATATGCACTTAGTGCATATACCAACACAATACATCCCCTTGTCAAGGATGGTCTTGGTTATTCCATGGAGAAGAGGCAAAACGCCAAAAATCCAAAGCAGTGTTGTTAATGGGCGCCTGGACGCCTAGGCGCCTGCGGAGTGCCTGGACGCCCAGGCGCCCGCCTAGGCACCTAGGCGTCCGGCCAGGCAGCGGCAGCGGCGGCTACCTCCGGTGGCGGCGGCGACGAGCGCTGGGGGTGGAGGCGGCTGGCATCGGGACCAGGGCGACTGGTATCGGGCAAGGCGGTTGACATAGGAGGACCCTGGCCACCGTTGGGCTGATAAATTTGGCCCATTTAATCTGAGTCGTCCATCCAACGGTCCAGATTTGAGATGGGTACATAAAAGGAACCCTAACCCTATTCTATTCTCACTCTCTCTCCCTTTCCCTTTCCCCAACACGCCCGACGACGGCATAAGACGGCGGCGGCGCGCAGCGTCATGGACGACGACGGCGGCGGCGGGGGACGAAGGCAACAGCGGCGGACGACGACGGCGGACGGCGGACTGCGGCGGCAGCGCTCATTCCAGGTGAGGCGACCGTCCATGGCATCCGGCCTGGAGCGACCAGACGCCTAGGCGATGCCTGGACAACAGTGATCCCAAGAATGGCAAAGACTTGATTGTTTTTGTCAAATGAGGCTCATACAACAATAAGGGAAAGAACATTGCTACATCACCCAAAATGTCTAAGAAAGAACCTCATCCATTGTTCCATGATTTCGATGTTTCATATGTGTTATTAAGGAACAAGTTTGGAAAGGCCTATGCTAGGTATGTTGGGGCCCTAAACCGCAAGAGTCCTAAACCTTGTGTGTGGGTGCCCAAGTGCCTCTTGACTAACATCAAAGGACCCAACACCGCTTGGGTACCTAAAACCAAGACTTAAATCTTTCTTGTAGGCATACTCCTCCGATGGAATCAAACCGGAGAGAGGAAGATGTTTGTGGAGTATGAGCTAAATGAAGATCCAAGCAAAGGGATCTACTTTGGAGACAATAGCCAAGGAAAAATACTTGACACCGATAAAATTACTATATCCCCTAATCACAATCTTTCAAATGTTTTACATGTTGATTCACTTGATTATAACCTCTTGTCCATATCACAACTATGTGATAAAGGTTATAATTGTTTATTCACTAATGAGGGTGTGACCGTCACAAGGAGAAACAATGACTCAATTGCCTTAAAGGGTGTACTCAAGGGAAAGCTCTATCTTGTGGATTTCTCCGCGGATAAAGCCCAACTTGATACATGCTTAATTGCAAAAACTAACATGGGATGGCTATGGCATAGAAGGCTAGCCCATGTTGGGTTGAGGACTTTGCAAAAACTCCTTAAGGGCGAGCACATCCGTGGTTTAAAGAATGTTGTGTTTGAAAAGGATAGGCCATGTAGCGCATGCCAAGCCGGAAAGCAAGTTGGAGCACCACATCCATCCAAGAACATTATGACAACAACAAGACCATTGGAGCTTCTACACATAGATCTCTTTGGTCCCATCGCCTACATAAGTATTGGCGGTAACAAATACGGTCTTGTCATTGTTGATGATTTTTCACGTTTCACTTGGGTATTCTTTTTGCATGATAAGAGTGAGACTCAAGGTGTACTCAATAAATATTTGAAGAGAGCTCAAAATGAGTTCTCCTCGAGTATCAAGACAATAAGGAGTGACAACGGCAACAAATTCAAGAATACTCAAGTTGAAGATTTTTTGGATAAAGAAGACATCAAGCATGAGTTCTCAGCCCCCTACTCCCCTCAACAAAATGGGGTGGCCGAGAGGAAGAATAGAACTTTAATTGAGATGTAAAGAACTATTCTTCATGAGTACAAGACGTCGGACAGGTTTTAGACAGAAGCAGTCAACACCGCTTGCCGTACCATAAACCGGTTGTATCTTCACCGCATACTTAAGAAGACATCTTATGAGCTTCTAACCGGTAACAAGCACAACATTTCCTACTTTCATGTTTTTGAGAGCAAATGCTACATTCTTAACAAGAAACCTAGGACTTCGAAGTTCGCTTCTAAGTCCGATGAAAGTTTCTTACTTGGTTATGACTTAAACACTTACGCCTATCGTGTATTTAACAAATCCTCCGGAATTGTTGAAGTAGCACGTGACGTAGTGTTTGATGAGACTAATGGCTCTCAAGTGGAGCAAGTTGATCGTCATGTGCTAGATCAAGAAGAAGCTCCAGAAGTGATGATAGGAAGGATGACACTTGGAAATATACGACTACAAGAACAACCTCAAGATGCAAGTGACCATCTCAACATCAAGCAAGCTCTTCCTCAAATAATCAAGATCAAGTTCCTCAAGATGCGCTCCAAGAAGATGAAAATGGAGGCATCAATCAAGGGGGAGACAATAAAAATGAGGAAGACGAAGATAAGGAAGCAAGACCTCAAGCTCCACACCCAAGAGTGCACCAAAGTGTTCAACGGGAGCATCCCGTTGACAACATACTTGGAGATATCTCCAAGGGGGTAACTACTCAATCTCGTGTCGCAAACTTTTGTGAACATTAATCTTTTATTTCTTCCTTGGAGCCCCACAAGGTTGAATAAGCACTACGAGATCTGGATTGGGTGATGGCCATGCAAGAAGAGCTCAACATCTTCGAAAGAAATCAAGTATGGGAGCTTGTGAAGAGGCCTAATGCAAATGTTGTAGGCACCAAGTGGGTGTTCCGCAACAAACAAGATGAGCACGGGGTGGTTACAAGGAACGAGGCACGACTTGTGGCCAAAGGATATTCACAAGTTGAAGGTTTGGATTTCGAAGAAACCTTTGCTCCCGTAGCTAGGTTTGAATCAATTCGTATATTGCTTGCCTTTGCTACTCGCCATGATTTTAAGTTATACCAAATGGACGTCAAGGATGCATTCCTCAATGGTCCAATCAAGGAAGAGGTGTATGTGGAGCAACCCCCAGGTTTGAAGATGAAGAATTCCCAAACCATGTGTACAAGTTGCGTAAGGCTCTCTATGAACTCAAACAAGCTCCTAGAGCTTGGTATGAGTGCCTTAGAGATTTCCTAACTCAAAATGGTTTCAAAATTGGGAAGGCGGATTACACTTTGTTTACTAAGCACTTTAATGATGACTTGTTTATTTGCCAAATATATGTCGATGATATTATATTTGGTTCTACTAACAAAGCTTTCTGTGATGAGTTTTCAAAGATAATGACAGAACGTTTTGAGATGTCCATGATGGGGGAATTGAAGTTCTTTCTAGGATTTCAAGTCAAGCAACTCAAGGAAGGCACGTTCATAAGTCAAACGAAGTACACACAAGACACCCTCAAAAAGTTTGACATGGAAAAGGCCAAACCCATCAAGACTCCAATGGCAACCAATGGGCATCTCGATCTTAATAAATATGGTCCGAGTGTGGACCAAAAGATATATCATTCCATGATAGGTTCATTGCTTTACTTATGTGCATCTAGGCCCGATATCATGCTTAGTGTGTGTACGTGTACTAGATTTCAAGCTGCTCCTAAGGTGTGTCATTTGACCGTCATAAAGAGAATTCTTAAATATTTGGTTCACACACCAAGCCTAGTACTTTGGTACCCCAAATGCTCTAAGTTTAACCTCATTGGATATTCCGATGCGGACTATGAGGGGTGCAAAGTTGATAGAAAGAGTACATCGGGAACTTGCTAATTTCTTGGTAGATCTCTAGTATCTTGGTCTTCAAAGAAACAAAACTCCATTGCTCTTTCCACAGCCGAAGCGGAGTATGTCGCTGCCAGAAGTTGTTGTGCACAACTTCTTTGGATGCGACAAACTCTTAGGGACCATGGCATAAACTTGCACACTATTTCCCTCCTATGTGACAATCAGAATGCCATCAAAATAGCCAACAATCTAGTTGAACACTCAAGGACCAAAAACATCGATATTCGACACCATTTCTTGAGAGATCACTCCATCAAAGGAGACATTACAATTTCACATGTGAGAACCGAAAAACAATTGGCCAATATATTTACCAAACACTTAGATGAGAAAAGATTTTGTGAACTTAGGACTGATCTCAATATCTTAGATTCTCGAAATGTGGCTTGAGTCTTGCACATCAGATTGTCATATTCAAATTTCACACATGCTTGCGAAAAACGCATCCTCCTCAATTTTCTACAAATTATTTTGAAATTATTGAATCTTTGTGAACCATGGTCATAGTTTGATTGTTGACTGCTTACTGACCATGTTTACAAAGATCTTTTGTGAAATCTAGTCCAAAAAGATCAAATCTCCACTGAAACCTTAATATATAGGAGTTTTCAGCCTTAAGACCGGACTAGTGACTAGTCCGGTGTTTCAGAGTAGTCCGGACCCAGTCCGCTGGCCAGACAGGTCCGGGTCCCGGACCGGACTAGTCCGGCCCTTGGGGACTTAACCTCCCCAGGGAGCCCTCGACCTCTCCACTTCCACTCAAACCCTCTCTCTCTCTCTCCAAAATGCACGAAAACCGCCCCCCAAATGGCGATTTTCGATTCTCACCACCAAATCTCGACTTCAATCTGTGGATTAAAGCTCTAAGGTGCTAGAGAACTTCCCAAGCATTGGAGGCCAATTCTTCATCCACATTTCATGGATTTGAAGATTTGAAGAGGCATTCTTGACCTAACCCAAAACCTTTGAAATTCAATTCTTTTAGGTCTATTGATAGAAACTTCTTAACAAATGTTGTTGTCCACATTATTGTGATCATCTACCTTAATTTTGGTGGTAGGATCCGTAAATTTTGCAAAATTTCTCTAGATTAGAGTTCTTGCTGTGTGAACCGGACTAGTCCGGCCGTAGGGCAGACAAGTCTGACTTGGTCGGACTAGTCCGGCCCTTGGACGGACAAGTCCGGGTTACACAGTGAAAACCCTAACCTAAGTTGATTTTGTGAATTCTACCACTAGCCCTTAACTTCCTTGGACTCATACACTTCCCTTTGCACCTCTTATCAGCAACTATGTCGGATTCCGAGTATGTTCCCCTCTCCGACTCTAAGGCCGAGGCAGGAAGGCAAGCATGTTACCGCCGAAAGCGCGAGGAGGACCTGCTTGTCATGGCGTATCTCGACCCTCAGGCCGAAGCAAGAAGAGCAAAGAAGACACAGCGAGAAGCTCATAACTCTGCTGCAGCTGAGGCAGCCCCAAAGAAGAAGAGGCTTCTGATGTTGGTGGAGCAAGCTAGAGCCCAGGAGGCGAGGACCTCCAAGGATAAGGGAAAGGCCCCAGGCGATGCTACCCACAAGAAGAGGGTCATTGTTGCCAAGAAGCCTGCAAGCAAGGCTAAGAAGGGAGCCTCTCAGCCCATAGGCCCCTTGAGGATGTCATCTCCTGCACGGAACCCAAACAGAGCAGCTGCCTTTGATGTCAACATCTTCAAAGGCAAAGGGGCTGAGAAGGCGAGAAAGCTAAGGAAGACCAACGTCTATCAAAGAGAGAGGAGCACAGTGGATCCCCGATTCTGGTGTGACTTCCATTGTGATTATTACCGGACTGTCTACATGTCCAAGCAAACCCCGGTCACCGATGCTCAATGGATCGACTGAGACTACATGGCCCAGAAGGATCATGTGGCCTTCAATGCTGTGATTGTGGCCATAGAGCGCCATGGTCTGAGAAATTCATGGCTTTTCAGTATGACTGGAATGTGGAGGTGATTGCCCAGTTTTACTCCACCTTCTATTTCCACACCAATGGGGACCGGAGGATCACCTGGATGACCCACGGAGAGCAATAATCCACCACCTATTGGGAGTTTGCTCAGTTCCTTGACTTGGAGGATCAACTGGACAATGAGATCATTATCTCCAACTTAAAGCCAGTTGATCGCGACACCCTGGAGTACATGTATCCTAGCCATGTACCCTTTGAGGTCGGGCACATCAAGAACATCAAGCCCTTTTACAGTGTCCTCAACAGGGTGCTCCGGAATACCATTGTCCCCAAGGATGGAGATGCGAGGATTATTCAAGGAAACCTGAGACACTTGATGGTGCTTATTGATGGAGATGTCCGCTTCAATGTTGTGGACTATATCTTCGATGACATCTTTAACATCTCGCATACTCCAAACCGATGATGTGGCTATGCTCCGTACATCATGTACATGATCGAGAAGGTCTCCGGACTCAACTTCAAGAAAGACATCACTCACCGGAGGCTTCGACCTCAACTCCCTCCTCCGGAGCCTGCTGCCCCTAGGAGGAAGAATGCGGATCCTCCCGCTTCTTCTTTTCACTTTGTGCCATCTCCTCCTCCACCTCTGCCTTCATCACAATGCGGGAGTGGATTCTTCAAGTGCTTCAAAGCTCTATTCTCCTCTTGCCAGAAGACAGAAGCTCGGCAACGTCGCATGGAGCGTCGCTAAGAGAATTATCTTAGGGCGATGTGCGGCAAGGTGGACTTCCCCATGTCTCTCGCCGCGGAGAGTGATGAGGAGATCACTGCATTTCTAGAGTTCACCGCCGAGGAGCTAGCCCAATTTTATGAAGCTGGTACTTCTACCGCGGCTCCGTGCGATGATTATGCTCATATTGATCCGGAGGCCACAGAGAGCGATAGCGGGAACCAAGGCGAAGATGACGATGACGACGATGATGAAAAATAGGTCTTAGGTTTCTTCTTTCCTTCTTTTCCTTTTTGGTGTCTTGATGCCAAAGGGAGAGAGATTGGAAGGGAGTACCTAGCTAGTCTTGAGGGAGGAGAGATTGATATTTTTTATGAGGGAGAGGATGATCCACTATTGGACTTATGTTTTACAACTTTCATTTCAAGTTGTTGTAAGACTTATGTCTAAGTTGTGATGTATTGCCTCAATTACATGTTTATCTTGCACATTTGTTGTCTTATCACAATTTATGAGCACATCACTTAGGCACCCCACCATAACATGCATATGTATGAGAACCCTCTCAATTACTCTTACTCATGATGCATACATTGAGGGGAGTCACTCATACAAATACATGTTATGAAAAACAAATTATTATCTTTTTGTTGAAGTCTTAATGTGTTGTCATTCAATCACCAAAAAGAGAGAGATTGAAAGTGCATCTTGGCATCCCCGTAGGTTTTGGATGATTGATGACGACAATTAAGAGACTAATGAGCTGAGTTGATCTTAAGCACAGGAATGATGGATAAAATGAGAAGAATCCCTCAAAAAGGAAAAGGATAAAATGGGTGTCAAAGGCTCAAGCGTAGAAAATAGAGTTTCTATGAAGTTGAGCTTATATGAGTTGTGTGATGGAATAAGTCTTGTAGTCCTTTGGTCTTTGGTCCCCAACTCCCTTGTACCCTTGTCCTTAGTTTGTTGTACCTTAGTCCTTGGTCTTTGGTCCTTGTTGTACTCCTCTTAGACTAGAGGACAGCATCTAGGACAGCTGTTAGTATCTTTAGGACAGCAGCATCTTGACTGCTTTTAGGACAGCTGTTAGCATCTCTAGGACAGCAGCTTGCATGGCATCTTGGACTGCTTTTAGAGCAGCTAGGGCAGCAGCACCTTGGCTGCTATAAATACGTATCCCCAACCCCTTGGAGGGTATGGCATTGTGTGAGGAATAGACAAGAAAATTGCCCCAACCCTCTAGTGTCCTCTCTTCAATGAGAGTAAAAATTCAGCTATTAACACTTGGTATCAGAGCTAGAGGTCTCGAGTTTGAATCATGGCGGACGCAAGTCCACTCCTATTTTCCACGTTAGAGGCCAAGAGAGCCTCACGTGAGGGGGAGTGTTGGAGTGTATAAGTGAATTTCCTCTCGTTCCCCATCAGCTTAAGCTTTTGGGTGCAACCGGTCAGCGCATAGTAGCTTAACTTAGTATCAGAGCCGTTGTATCCTGTAGCCTAAATATCTCTTCCTCATCTCCTTCCCGCGCCTCTCCCTGTACGCAACCGGTAGAAGGAACACCGACTGCCCCAGCTCATCCCTCTTCCCCACACACCATCTCCCCACTAGTGCGCGATGTCCGACGGACAGTCTCAGCGTTCGGTCGCCTCGAGCGCGCGCCTGACGGAGGTCTCCGCGGCAGAGGAGCGCGAGTGAGCGGCGGCAGACACCGCGGCGACGGCGGCACTGGCGGCAAGGTTGGCGGCGGCTGAACTGGCAGCAGCGAGGGCGGAAGTGGAAGCAGCGGCGGCTGCAGCGCGTGCAGCGGCAGCGGAGCTGGAGGCTCTACGCGTCGGTAGCTCCAACGGCTCTGTCGACGGCGACGTTGACGATGAGCTCAGGATGGCGAGGGGAGCAGCGCAAGCATAGGAGGTGCATCAAGCAGTCGCGTGTCCCCTTGGGCGCGACAACCGCAGCCCAGACCAGTGGGGATGCGCCGGTGGCGCTCCCGGCGGCGGCGGCAAAGTCGACGGAGAACACGACCATTACAGGCAGCAGAGTTCTCCCTCCCCGGATAGGTACCATGGACACAACGGGGTTTAGGCCATTGTCAGGGACGTCGGTCCCGACGGTGGGTGGCCTACCCTCACCAAGACCAACTACGTCGAGTGGGCCACGGTGATGAGGGTGCGGCTCCAGGTGCGACACATGTGAGAAGCAGTTCGGTACGGCGACGTCGACTACTACGAGGATCGACGGGCGCTGGATCCCCTTATTGCTGCAGTCCCGCCCGAGATGCAGTTCTCGCTTTCCAAGAAGCGAACTGCTAAGGAGGCTTGGGATGCCATCGCTGCGGCACGCATCGGCAGCGACCGCGCCCGCAAGACCATATTGCAGGCGCTTCGCAAGGAGTGGGAGAACCTGACCTTTAAGCCAGGTGAGGACGTTGATGACTTTGCTCTCCGTCTCAGCACTTTGTTGCAGAAGTTGGAACAGTTTGGTGACGACACCTACAACGAGGAGAGAGCTGTCAAGAAGCTCTTTCGTTGCATCCCTGAGAAGTACAAGCAGATCGCTTGATCGATCGAGACTCTGCTGGACCTCTCCACGATGTCGATCGAAGAGGAGATAGGTCGCCTCAAGGTCGTCAACATCGATGAACCACAAACTTTATCGGGGCCTATCACCGTTGACGGGAAGCTTCATATCACTCGCGAGCAGTGGGAGGCTGACCAGGGTGACCGGAAGAAGGGGGAGTCCTCTTCCTCGGCAGGCGGCCGCAAGCGCGGCAAGCCGCACAAGGGGCGCGGAGGTGCCCAGACCGGGGCGCAAGGACGTTCCCGAGGAGGCGCCCAGTACAGTGCCACCGGCAACCACAAGCCGACACGAGACGACACCTGCCACAACTGTGGCAAGCTTGGTCACTGGGCCAGGGAGTGTCGACAGCCACGATGTGGCCAGGCCCACATCGCACAAGTGGAGGAGGAGGAGGCCCACGTCGCACAGGTGGAGGAGGAGCCAACTTTGCTTATGGCACACGGAACTTTGCTCCAGGATCGGGATGGTCCAACCCTCCCAGAAGACGACATACAAGACCTAGGGGGAGAATGATGGAATAAGTCTTGTAGTCCTTTGGTCTTTGGTCCTTTGGTCTTTGGTCCCCAACTCCCTTGTACCCTTGTCCTTAGTTTGTTGTACCTTAGTCCTTGGTCTTTGGTCCTTGTTGTACTCATCTTAGACTAGAGGACAACATCTTAGACTAGAGGACAACATCTAGGACAGCTGTTAGTATCTTTAGGACAGCAACATCTTGACTGCTTTTAGGACAGCTGTTAGCATCTCTAGGACAGCAGCTTGCATGGCATCTTGGACTGCTTTTAGAGCAGCTAGGGCAGCAGCACCTTGACTGCTATAAATATGTATCCCCAACCTCTTGGAGGGTATGACATTGTGTGAGGAATAGACAAGAAAATTGCCCCAACCCTCTAGTGTCATCCTCTCTTCAAAAAGAGTAAAAATTCAGCTAATAACACTGTGTCATGTGAGAGGGTGGATGTATCATGTGCATTGAGATCATTCTAGGAGGCTCAAAGTGGTGGTTGAGAGAAACACCTAAGTGAGAAGCCAACAATGAGAAAAGACTCTAGGAGGCCGGACTAGTCCGGCCGGCAGACCAATCCGTTTTGAGATGGACCAAACGTCTCTGGAGTGATTCTTAGTGAATTTGGAGCTAAGTCCTAGATGACCGGACTTGTTCGTTTTTGGACGGATCAAAACTCTCTATAAAGGTTCGGACTTGTCCGTTTGGGTAGGGACTAGTCTGTCTGAGACTTAGTGAGATAAACCGAGAGAACCCTAGAGGACCGGACTAGTCCGCCCCTTGTGGTCGGACTAGTCCGGGCCTACCCAGATGAGTGCGTTTTGGGACAGACTAAACCTTTCTGTCCTACTTCGAACTAGTCTGTTGTCTAGTGACCGTTTGAATTTGGAAATTTGGCGGGTAGCGTGACGATCGTCGCGCAGTGTGGCAGTTGTTGGGACCTGACCAGAGGGCAGTGGTCCCATTGGGCCAGACTAGTCTGGGGCCAGTGGTCGGACTAGTCCGCCCTTCTACTGAGGTCAGCAGAAGGGGCTCGGGACCCCTATAGAAAGGGGACCCCCAACTTCATTTGAAGATGTCTTGAACCCTAGCGCTGCCACAAGTGATCTAGAGCCTTACAAAGCCTTTCACTCGTCCTACTAGCCCTCTAAGACCAAATCTTGAAGAGATTAGGGTTTGGGGAGAAGAGTGAAGGAAGATCATTGCGCTTTGGCTCACGGTTTGATCCAATGTTATCCAATGAGAGCCTGAATGTGTAGCGGCGGAAGACCACCAAGAGGACGGGTGATGAACTGATGAGTTGAATCGCCTGAGGACCTGCTCTTCAAACCTTCTTCCTCTACTGAGGTCCCATGCGTCTCTTGTGGGCGGCGACCTATCTCCTTCCATCGCCGAGGAGCACGAGCAGTAGGGACCGCTCGTGACCGAGCTAGACGACGGAGCATGGCTGAGAAGTGACGGGGAGGGTGTGTGTGTGGGGGGGGGGGGTAGCGGCGGTGGCAGTGGTGCGGGTTGCGGAGGCGCGTGTTGCGTTAGGGGAGCGCAGCGAGGAGCGGGTGGGGAGCGCCATTTGACAGTGACCAGACTAGTCCGTTGTCTAGTGACCGTTTGAATTTGGAAATTTGGCGGGTAGTGTGATGATCGTCGCTCAGTGCGGCAATTATCGGGACCTGACCAAAGGTCAGTGATCCCATTGGGTCGGACTAGTCCGGGGCCAATGGCCGGACTAGTCCACCCTTCTGCTGAGGTCAGCAGAAGGGGCTCAGGACCCCTATAAAAAGGGGACCCCCGACCTCATTTGAAGATGTCTTGAACCCTAGCGCCGCCACAAGTGACTTAGAGCCTTACTAAGTCTTCCACTCGTCCTACTAGCCCTCTAAGACCAAATCTTGAAGAGATTAGGGTTTGGGGAGGAGAGTGAAGGAAAATCATCGCGCTTTGGCTCTCGATTTGATCTCTTGCACATTGTGTTGTGTTTTGTGGCTTGTGTGAGTTGAGCTTCGTGTGCTCCTCATTGTATTGATTTGTGGGAGCCTCAACTTGTGAGTAGCCCCAATAAAACTTGATGATTGCCCATTTATATAGTGGAAACCAAGCCAGCCATTGTGGTGGCTTGGTGAGAGAAGGGTCAAGTGAGACCCGGTCCTTGTGTGGACTTCTCAACAAGGATGTAGGCTTTTTCGTGGAGCTGAACCACGAGATAAATCTTGTCTCACTTGTCTTTTACTTTTCGTGATCACTAGTATTGCTATTGGGGTTCATATTGTTCATATTGCTCTTCACATTTGATCTTTGTTAAAATCTTGTAATCTAAGTGCTTAAACCTTCCAATCCTAGTTGTACTAAGTTACTATACATTGTTTACATCTTGGTTGTACTTAAATTCCGCAAATAACTTATCGAAACCAAGTTTTTAGGTTTTCACCCTGTGTTGAGCGGACTAGTCTGGCCCTGTCCAGACAAGTCCGACCTGAGGAGTTTAATCTCGTTTGATTAAGTCATTTCAGGTATTATTGCCTATTCACCCCCCTCCAGACAAGCTTGGTTGATTGCGCCGATGAGGAGGGACATTGTGCTCAAGGGATGCTCGAAGGTGGCAGCGTATCAGCGTCGGCGGATCTCGCAGTGGAGGCTCGGACACGTTAATGTTCGAGCTGTCAGAACGGGGGCAAGCGGAGGTGGTGGCCTGACTGGGGCAACAGCTGTGCGTGAGGGCGCTGGAGTGGTTGGCGGCCATGGCGGTGGCCGTGTGATACTTCGAAGAGGACGATCAAGACTTGCACAAGACATGAACTAAGGTATGTGCGTGCATGTTCGTCCTTCGGGCTGTTGGATGCTGGTTGCTCATTGCCACACAAGAGGACTCGATGGAGCGGGCGCGAGCAGTGGAGGACAGAGTGTCGGTTGACTTTCTTCGTCGTTGTGCTGGCGGGAGTCAGGCATGCAGCAGCCAAAGGAGATCGCACTTGCAACTTTGTTGGTGTCCTCTGTCGCACGAGGTGGCACCATCGGAGAGGATCTGGGAAGCATGATCCAAGTCGGAGACTCCAAGGAGGGGCAGTGTGCGGCATGGTCGCCGTGACGCGGCGGTGGCGTCGGAGGGTGCAACATGGTTGTTCGGTGAGTTGGTCCGCTGAAAGGTAGTCATGGTGTGTGGCGCTGGTCTCTGTGTTGTAGTCAAATGGATGCGGATGGCGGTGGCTACAACAAACGCCTAGTCCGACGATAGTTTGCACCCGCAACAGCGACATCTACAAGCGCTTGCTTCTAGAGGCATGAAGGTAGGAAGGCCGACCTGATCTACTTGGGAATGTTGTCATCTATCCATTACCTCCGTTGGCTCTCAGCGTTGGCTCTCTCCGGGTGAAAACCTATGTCCAGATGCAGTGGACGAGCGACAACAACACTTGTATGTCGTTTTTCTCCTTAGAGGCGTCGTTATTGGAGATCCATTTCGGTCTACTTATAGGGCGACTAGTCGCTTATTGTTTGCCTCTCAACTACTAATGACAGCAGGACTGTAGGGAAGGAGCAGATCTTCTTCTCTCGCCTCTCCCTCTCTACATTTTGTTTTGTTGCTCATGAGTTGCTAGGAGGTATAGCAATATGTCTCTCGTCGTCACGACACAAATCTCATTGTCGGTTATCTCATTCGTTGTGAGCCCCTATCCAGTCTCGAAGGTCAGTGTGTGTTTGTACATATGGCGTATTGAGTTACTATGTTCATGCTTTGTACTTTGTCTAATTTTCTCATTCTTTAATGAAAAGACAAAACACCTGCTAATTGCATAAAAAAAGTTTTGTGAACGTCACATTGGTTTCAAGGGTGAACTTCTTCCACCTTGTCATCCTATCGTCTGTCAAACACAGAATTGTCACGTGAAGACACCGCCAACCTGGTCATTATCAAGCTTGGTCTTCTAGGTCCAGTCGTGTTTGCGAGGCGAGCTCGAGCTCACCCTGGATCTGAAAATATTCCTATCTGAGATCCCACGCTCATCCCTAAAAGAAACCCTTGAAAAACTGGAATCACGCCGTCCAGTCCCTTAAACCAAACATGCATTTAGGTAACGTTCCGATCATCAGATGCCCAAATCATGTTTCAGATGCCCAAATCATGTAACAACAGTGCAGTGTATATTCCATTCGAAAAAAAGTGCAGTGTAAGGGATCGGACAAGCATATATAAATGAGTTAGCAATCGCTAAAGTCACCTTTCTATCTGTTACAAATTATACGAGAACTGAAGCTTTCAATGGCCTAGTGACAGCTGAATAAGAGTCCCAAGGCTATTTCCAACAACAAGAGGCAAAAATGGAACCCCATTTACACATTTGGGGCTTGTTGAACGGTTAAATGAAGAGGTAAAAAAAGCTATATCCAAAAGAGATCCTATTTTAGCTTTTCGCCAAGAGTTTGTAGCGCCAATCAACTTTCACCATTCACAGGCACCCCTGCATCGCCTCCGCAGCACATCGCCGTCCTCCGCGCAGGCCCACCTCCTCCAGAGCGGAAGGGAACGACGCATATTTGTTGGGTAGGATCGTCCGGGCGGCGAGCGGGACGTGCTTGAGGATGACACACACAACCTGTTCCTCCTTGAAGCCCCCGTACACAAAGATGGTGTGCTGCGCGGCGACAGGGGCGGCGGGAGGAGGCATCGGCGCCATGGCGAGAGAACAGTGATATGTGTGAAGGAGGCTTTGGGGCGTCGCAGCGGCGGCGAGCACGGGTCAGGGTTGGCGGCGGAGGGTGGCTCGACGGGGGCGGAGGGCGGCGCGGCGGCGGGCGCACATCGGGGCTGGCGACGGAGGGCGGCACGACGAGGGCGGAGCGGGGCTGGCGGGGGCGGAGCGGGGGTGGCAGCGGAGGGCGGTGTTAAGAAACTGTTACAACACAACAGTTACAAGTGTGAACAGTAGATGCCGTCGGCGGTTGCTCCTCCAACAGACGCGACGCCGTCGGCGGTTTCCTCCCTCGCAACCATTGAACATGTATATAAGTCCCGGAATGAGTAATGAATAATACACAAGTTTCATTTGCAAACTATTGTCTACTTTACTTTCAAGTACTCTAGATTTTCAACACGTTATCAGCACGCTAGATCAACCAGGAAGTTGATAGGCTTCAAGAACCTAAAGGTAATGGCGAAGAAGAATTCACTTACCGAATCTTTAATCCATGATCTTCGCCATGTACTGGATCAATTTGCTTCATCAAGAGGAGGTCGCCACAACCGTCGCCGGCGATTCTCTGCAAGAAGATTGAAGAGAAAAAACAGAGGGTATCGACGGCAAAGTGATGAACAGAGACATGAACATCATCAAAGAAAAAAATGTCGTCGTCGTCGACGCCATAGGCGCTCTCACAAGCATCTGGAACAATTTCACCAGATCAGAGATGAGGCCGGGGCCGGTTCATCAAGTCATGCAATGGACCAAATCCCTAACCCTAGGGTTAGGGTTAACAAAAGACCAAGACCCTCATCCCTAAGTCCACCGGCATATATGCCGATGGAACCCTCAGATCCGGCGGATTCACCATGGAATCGCCGGAGATTGTCGTGCGCCATCCATGGTGCGGGCCCTTGCTCATACCCGGTTGCGCATCAACAACCGGTTCTTTCATCACCGGGAAAGGACGAGGGAGAAGAAGAAGGGGAGGAGGAAGGAACCGACCGTGTCAGAGAAGACGAAGTAACCGTCGTCCAACAAGACGACAATATGCTAGTGGTGGCCGTCGTCGCCGGAGACAACCAATCGGTTGACCCCGACTCGGTGCCCGAGTCTCTACCACCGCGCCCAAAATACAAGCAAACTGCAAGGATCCGAATCGGGCCACTAGGACGCCCTACCGGACCCCTAGCACCAAGAACAAGTGCAAAAGAAGATGAACAAAGGGCAACGGTTACCGGATCCGGCGACCAACCGAAGAACAAACCGTCAAATCCTTCGGATTCAACCGTAACAAGCGAAGAGCCGCCGCTCCGGAGCCCCAACGGGGGCCGAATCCTCAAGCGGTTCGCCCACCTAGCGAAACCAAGCAACTCGGGCCGACGCCCAGGGGCTTGGTCCTTCCCTAATCGGTCATGAGGACCAAGAGAGGGGGAGGCGGGGTGGGGGAAGGAGGAGGACCGGAGAAAGGTGCGGCACCGCCGGCATCGCAAAGGACCGAGGCGGAAAGACCGAGGAGGAAGAAGGACCGAGTCCGAAGACTCGGGAAGCTGCGGCGCGTGGGGAGGGACTGGGGTGTCGGCAACCCTACCCCCCCTCCCCCCCATCTCTATACCCCATGGGCCGGCTGGGCCACATGGCTGGCTGGGCCGGATGGCTGAAAACAGCCAAGTGGGCCAGGCCAAAAGGCCAAATGGGCCAAAGAAAAAGAAAGAGAGAAAAAAAAAACAGCCTACTGCGGCTGATGTTTATATGTACAGTTTTATTTGCTTTTAAGTTTGTATTTAGCATTTAAATTCTATAAATTTCAGTTTAGTGTTGTAAAATGGATAATTATGGTATTGTAATTGTACTTAGTCATTTTCCATTATGTGGAAATTGAATATATGGTTATTCAATGATGTATTAACCATAATTTTATGTGAGGCATGAAATTATGATTATTTCTTGCAAAATTCATCAAACTCATGGAGTTTAAAGAGATGAATTACACATAAAATGATAAACTCATGGAGTTTATTTTACAACAACCATAATTATAAAACTAAACATGAAATTATAGATTTCATTTGATGTGAAATCAGAAATAACAACACATGATGTTGAATGAGTGTTGATCACTCAAGTATCACAAGATCACTAATATACTAGTGTATGTCACAATATAACCTTGATTCTAATAAATCTTGGTTGAATATTGTAGGATAAATGGCTCGTGAATTTGAAGAGCTTGCTCTAGATGGGCATAACTATCCTACATGGGCGATGAACATCAAGATAAGCTTGAATCTTAGAGGGATTTCTGATGCATTACTTCCACCAGAAGAAAGACAACAACAGTTGCCTAACACCTATATATACAATGCTTTGTATATATTAAGGAATCACATACACCCTGACTTGAAGGCAGAGTATGTGCTGGAGGAAGAACCAAGTGTTCTTTGGAGTGCTTTACAAAATAGACATGAACAGCAAAAGGCAGTAATCCTACCTGAGGCTAACCATGATTGGATACAATTACGCCTACAGGATTTCAAATCTGTTGGGGATTACAATCATGTTGTTCATAAAATTTGTGCTAAACTACGGTTTTGTGAGAAGGAACCAACTGATGAGGAGAAGATTGAGAAAACTCTCACCACTATGCTCCCATCAGACAGGGTCTTAAAGCACCAATACCGTGCTAGAAATTACCAACGTTACTCAGAACTCATACAAGACCTTCTACAAGCAGAGAAGCATGATGAACTCACTATGAGAAATCATCACCAACGTCCTGTTGGTGCTGCTCCACTGCCTGAGGTCAACTATGGTTCAAAGGGTAAAGGAAAGAAAGATGATTTTAAATCATCTAAAAATGTTGGTAAATTTAAGAAAAGTAAGAAAAATAAGCACAAGAACAACAAATCCAAAGGACAAAAAAAGGGGAAAGGAAAGAAACCATACAAGTGCTACAGGTGTGGTGGTCCTAATCATATTGCAAAGAAATGCAAGACTCCCCAACACTTGGTTGATTTATATCAGAAATCCATCAAAGAAGGAGAAAAAGCTAAAGGATCATATGAAGCACACTTTAATGATACATCTGATGAGACTACTACTTCGGGAAAGGACCCCGACGAAGAAATTAAGCCAAGTCCATCAAAGGATGATGACATTGACGACGAAGAAATGCTCGTTGACTATAACAACGATGTGTATGGAGATCAAGAGTAGCTCCATTTGTCTTACTAGATTTTCGTTAATCTAGCGTCTATGTAAATATTAGTGATAATATGGATTGTGATATGTATTGTATATATAGTATGTAATATACTATGTGAACAGATATACCTATGTATATATGTGTTCTATACTAAATAAAGTTGTTATTTTGTATAGATCCTTGAAGTCAATCCAATGGAACAAGAAATGTGCCTTGTGGATAGTGGCACAACAAACACTATACTTAGAGAGACAAAGTATTTTCAAACTCTTACAAAGAGGACTGGGAATATTTTGACCATTGCAGGACATGATACAAATATAGTAGGCTCTGGACGTGCTACTATAGTCCTTCCAATGGGTACGCAAGTAACAATCGAGAATGCATTGTTGTATCCCGATTCTACTCGTACATTGCTAAGTTATAGAGATATAAGAATGAATGGGTTACATGTGAATACCCATGAAGAAAATAATGAGGAGTTTCTCCACATTATTAAGAAAAATGGTGATAGCTATGATATTCTAGAAAGAATGCCATGCTTACCATCTGGATTGTATTATACATACATACGACCTGTACCACATGTTTCATACAAGGTAATCTTTCAAGATGTAGATGCATTCAAAACCTGGCATGAAAGACTTGGACATCCGGGTGTTGGAATGATGAGGAAGATTATTGGTAATAGTTATGGTCATAATTTAAAGACAGCCAAAATGCCTAAATCTTCAGATTTTGTATGCACAGCATGTGCAACTGGAAAATTAATCTTAAAACTATCACCTCTTAAGATTAAAGTTGAACCACTTAAATTCCTTAAAAGAATTCAAGGAGATATTTGTGGACCTATAAGACCCTTATCGGGACCATTCAGGTACTTTATGGTTTTAATGACGCATCTACTAGATGGTCACATGTGTGTCTTTTGTCCACACGAAACCATGCATTTGCTAAATTTATGACTCAAGTCATAAGATTAAAGGCAAATTATCCTGAACATAGATTGAAATCTGTAAGATTAGATAATGCTGCAGAATTTACTTCAAAAGCCTTCAATGATTATTGTATGGCTCAAGGAATTGAAGTGCAGCATTCAGTACCATATGTACATACTCAAAATGGTTTGGCTGAATCACTTATTAAGAGAATTAAGTTGATTGCAAGACCATTATTACATAACTGTAATTTACCTATTACATGTTGGGGTCATGCAGTTTTACATGCTGCAGACTTGATACAATTGCGACCAACTGCATATCATAGTGTTTCCCCACTACAGTTAGTACGTGGTAATGCTCCGAGTATTTCCCATCTGCGGAAATTTGGGTGCGCAGTATATGCACCAATTTCACCACCGCAGCGTACACAAATGGGTCCTCATAGAAAGATGGGTATTTATGTGGGATATCATTCTCCCTCAATTATAAAATACCTAGAACCCATGACTGGTGATTTATTCACAGCAAGATACGCTGACTGTATATTTAATGAGGATCATTTCCCGGCATTAGGGGGAGAATTTCAGAATAGTTCAGAATGCCAGGAAATAAATTGGGATGATAAATCCATAATATCCTCATATCCACGTACACAAGAGACTGAACTACAGGTTCAGAGAATAATAAATTTGCAGAATGCTGCAAATAATTTGCCAGATGCATTCACAGATTATAGTGGAGTTATGAAATCTTGGAATCCCGCGGTAAATGTACCCGAACGAGTGGAGGTACCAAAGAAAACCACTCTGACTCCTTCTACACGGAAGAGGGGGAGGGTAGAACCTAAAAAGAAAATTGCTAAAGAAAAGCAACCAAGAAAAGAGAAACCAAAAGCTCCAAGAAAACCTAGGAATGTGAGAAAACCAAGAGGTAAACAACCTCAAGTGAATGTGAATGATCCACAGTCTAGTTCTCAAGCGCGCAATATAAATGAGACTAGAGGATCGGAAAATCCCGACAATCTCGTATTGGGAAATCATAAGATGTCAAAAGGGATGGAAGAGATTTCCATTAATTATACTAGTTCAGGGGAAGTTTATAATCGTAGTACTACAATTGCAGACCTATGCTTCTCAACAATCATTGCTGAAAATTTCCAAGATGATCCAGAACCTAAGTCCATGGCAGAGTGTAAGACACGCTCAGACTGGAACAAATGAAAAGAGGCAATTGAAGTTGAGCTTAACTCGCTTAAGAAGAGAAGGGTATTTACTGAAGTAATACCTACACCTCCAAGAACCTTTCCTATAGGATTCAAGTGAGTTTTCGTTCGAAAAAGAAACGAAAATAATGAGGTGGTAAGATATAAAGCGAGGCTGGTTGCACAGGGTTTTACGCAGAGACATGGAATTGATTTTAATGAAACTTACTCCCCAGTAATGAATGGAATAACATTTAGATATTTAATATCTCTGGCAATGCAAAAGCATCTATCAATGCAGTTGATGGATGTCGTGGCCGCGTATTTATACGGGTCATTAGATTCGGATATATACATGAAAGTTCCAGATGGAATTTCTGTGCCGAATAGAAATATAAATCGCAATATGTATTGTGTTAAACTTGTTAAATCCTTGTATGGATTAAAACAATCAGGAAGAATGTGGTATAACAGACTAAAGGAATTCCTTATAAAAAGAGGATATTCAAATAATGATGATTGTCCATGCGTGTTCATAAGAAAATCCAATACTGGTTTTTGTATAATATCAGTATATGTGGATGACCTAAATATCATTGGTCATGAAAAGGATATAAATGAAGCACGTAATCATCTTAAGAAAGAGTTCGAAAGGAAAGATTTGGGTAAAACCAAATTCTGTTTAGGACTACAGATAGAACATCTGCAGAAGGGTATCCTTCTGCATCAGTCTGCTTATGTCAAGAAAGTATTGGAAAGATTCAATATGGACAAAGCATACCCCCAAAGAACTCCAATGATAGTTCGTGCCTTAGAAAAGGATAAAGATCCATTTAGGCCGAAACAAGAAGATGCAGCAGTATTGGGAGCAGAATACCCATACCTTAGTGCCATTGGTGTATTAATGTATCTAGCAAACAATACAAGACCCGACATTGCATTTGCAGTGAATTGTCTTGCTAGACACAGTTCAACACCAACTATGCGTCATTGGAAAGGAGTTAAAAATATCATGAGATATTTAAATGGCACAATAGATCTTGGTTTATTCTACCAAAGAAGACAAGAATCTGATTTAGTCGGATATACCGATGCAGAATATTTATCTGATCCACATAATGGTAGATCACAAACGGGTTTTGTGTTTTTACACAATGGGACTGCTATATCATGGAAGTCATCAAAACAGACTTTAATAGCTACGTCCACAAATCACTCAGAAATAATAGCACTATACGAAGCATCAAGAGAATGTGCATGGTTACGAAGAGTGATTAACCACATAGAAACTTCATGTGGTATAGGTGAAATGAAGTCACCCACGATTATCTATGAAGATAATGCAGCTTGTGTTGCTCAGATGCAAACAGGATACATAAAGACTAATTACACGAAACATATCTCTCCAAAATTGTTTTATCCATATGAGTTACAACAACATGGAGAAATATGTGTAACCCAAACGAAGTCTTGCGATAATCTTGCAGATTTGTTCACAAAGTCATTACCACTAGCCATATTTGACAAATGTGTCAAAGGCATTGGAATGAGAAGACATAGAGATTTGCAGGGTTCAGGGGGAGAACCTCTGTAAAGTATCCTAATTAAAGGCATCACATTGTACTCTTTTTCCCTTTATGAGTTTTTATAGAATTTCTCATTGAAAGGTTTTTAACGAGGCAATGTGCACACAAGAATATGTCTGTCTCTCTATTTTTTTCCCAAAGGGTTTTTGAAGGAGACATATAGACATAGAATATAATATAACTCATGATAATGGGCATCGACTGTCCAAGGGGGAGTGTTAAGAAACTGTTACAACACAACAGTTACAAGTGTGAACAGTAGATGCCGTCGGCGGTTGCTCCTCCAACAGACGCGACGCCGTCAGCGGTTTCCTCCCTCGCAACCATTGAACATGTATATAAGTCCCGGAATGAGTAATGAATAATACACAAGTTTCATTTGCAAACTATTGTCTACTTTACTTTCAAGTACTCTAGATTTTCAACAGGCGGCACAGCAGGGGCGATGCGGGGCTGGCGGCAGAGGGCGCGGAGCGGTGCGGGGCTGGCAGGCGGGGCAGGGCGGGGCACACCTGCACGGCGATAGTGACTGTGTTCGTTGGGATGATGGCTACAGTGGGAGGGTGACTGTTTAGGGAATGGGAAAGATGAAGTGCAAAATGTGGAGACCCAATGGGGCAGCTGTTGGAGGGGTATTTAGTCCGCTTTAAAAAGGGAAAATAGAGATAGAGTGTCATATAGGGAAGCTGTTGGAGACAGCCTAAGCCCATGAATGAAGAGAAATATCAGATAGGGATGCTCTTACATAACTCTAGCACTGCTGAATGTTGGGAAGAACTGTCATGCTGATCCTCAGTACTCACCGGTAAATCTATATTACCACAAATGAATTGGTGCTACAGCTGATGAACATGTGGTGTAAGTGTAACATGATACTACAGCCTGTACTTAGGTCCCATAAGTTGAGGTTAAATGCTAAGTCTTCACGTCCTGATCTTATAACCGAGCTGCCAAGCCATGGCCACAATCAGCTGAGAAGCATCCAATTGTACAGAAAATGAAAAGTTCCTTATGTTGCATCATTAAGCAGCCATCTTTGTAAAAGTCCAGTCTCGAACCTATTGCTCCACTATCATCAGGCAAACTTAACCACCAGTAATTACAACTTACAAGAAACTAGTGCCCAACGAAAAATCACTAAAATTAGAAAGAATCTGCGAGCGTGTGGTTCCAATCTGCTGAGCAATCTCGAGCTGCTCTTCCAAAGACAGCATCTCATAGCTGCAAGAAAGACACCAGGAAAGTGCATGATTAGAAACAAATGATATGATAAAAAGGTTAATGAAGAATGCACTGTAATTAGAAATCACACCAAGGTGTGAAATTTAAATAATCTTTTTATTATCAAAGTGACATAAAAAGAAAAAAGGAAGTCTCTCCATAACTTGATTTCCTAGAATGCAGATTTATTCAAGTTTTTTACTGATCCACACCAGTGAAATAATTTATTTAACATTGTGTTTTCAGCACTATATAGCTGTAATAGCAAGCATGCAAATTTCAATAATTTTTTTTTTTGAATTAGAAAAACAATACTTTCCCCAGTTTCCACCAGATTTCTTGAAGGATTTCAGGTTCCTCCAGCATTTTATTTCAAATGTATTCCTTGCTGATTTGGTGTAAGCCATTCTCTAGAATTTTGCTTCCGTGCGGAAATATTACTTTAGAAAAATCTATTTTGAACTGGATCAAGTAAAACAAGTTAATGTTCAAAGATTCACTTACTGGGAAAGAAGCTCAAAGTCAATGATGTTGTCTGGTCCAGGAACATGTGCCTTCCCATTGGATTTAAACTGCCTAAACGATCTTGGGTTCAAACCACACATATGCCGGACAGCATCCACAAGCTTTCTCTCTAAGCTCTGGAGCCTACGAAATGTCAATTCATCAACAGGCGCAATGCATCCGATGCCACCATCCAATGTCACAAATACAAGAGCAAACCGATTAGTCTTTTCAGATACCGATCCCTGTGTGGGCAACATCTGCAGTCTCAAAAACTTTGATACATGGGCTCCAACATGAAACTCTGCCCTGGAAAGAAGTTTTTGCCCTTTCCAACTCTCCACCAGTTTGGGAGCATAGTAGAAAATCTGCATGCCGGCATTCGTTTGAGTGCAGTGAGTTTAACAATAACAACCAATCAATATACAAGGAAATCAAAGAAGATATTATATAGGTCAACCAAATTCTTAAATGGTAGACCAAACACATGAAATTGCACATGGGATTCCAAGTCTGCCATCTAGGCGGTGCCTGCCCTAGCATAGTATTTTCATGAATATTTCTTAAATCCTTTTTGTTTGCCACTCGAGCAAGAGTTTGGGTACTTATTTCCTTGTAGTATTAAACTACCTAGTTTGGACCTCTTTCAGGGAATTGAGCCTAGCTCAGTTGGTCAAGGATATGGATATATGCCTAGGCCACCCGAGTTAAAGTCTACACAAATTTTCGTACATATTTCTTAGTTATAGTTTCCTCTAGGTTGATCGAGTTTTTCCTTTTTTGTTTGCTATGTAACGAGAACAAAGAAGACCGAAAGAGGAAAGAAGAATTGAGTCTGCGGAGGTCAAGTCTAGGTTGTGTTGGCGTAGTCACGTGACAGAGGTAGTTCACGACAACGGAGGTGTACGTGAGAAGTAGAGTGCACGGGATGATGTGTTCATCCTGCTCAAATCTGGGTGATGTGTTCGTCTCATAGGTGTCCGTGTACAGAATAATGTGTTCGTTCCAGAGATGATATGTTCGTAATCGAGGTGGTGTCCACCTCAAGGATTGTAGTGCCCAACCCAAATTTGTGTCCAGTATGTGGTGTCCATCTCGAAGGAAATTTGGCGGGTAGCGTGACGATCGTCGCGCAGTGCGGCAGTTATCGGGACCTGACCAAAGGTCACTGGTCCCATTGGGCCGGACTAGTCTGGGACCAATGGCCGGACTAGTCCGCCCTTCTGCTGAGGTCAGCAGAAGGGGCACGGGACCCCTATAAAAAGGGGACCCCGACCTCATTTGAAGATGTCTTGAACCCTAGCGCCGCCACAAGTGACCTCTGCCTTACTAAGTCTTCCACTCGTCCTACTAGCCCTCTAAGACCAAATCTTGAAGAGATTAGGGTTTGGGGAGGAGAGTGAAGGAAAATCATCGCGCTTTGGCTCTCGATTTGATCTCTTGCACATTGTGTTGTGTTTTGTGGCTTGTGTGAGTTGAGCTTCGTGTGCTCCTCATTGTATTGATTTGTGGGAGCCTCAACTTGTGAGCAGTCTCAATCAAACTTGGTGATTACCTATTGATATAGTGAAAACCAAGCCGACCATTGTGGTGGCTTGGCGAGAGAAGGGTCAAGTGAGACCCGGTCCTTGAGTGGACTTCTCAACGTGGATGTAGGCTTGTTCGTGGAGCTGAACCACGGGATAAATCTTGTCTCACTTGCCTTTTACTTTTCGTGATCACTAGTATTGCTATTAGGGTTCATATTGTTCATATTGCTCTTCACATTTGATCTTTGTTAAAATCTTGTAATCTAAGTGCTTAAACCTTCCAATCTTAGTTGTACTAAGTTACTATACATTGTTTACATCTTGGTTGAACTTAAATTCCGCAAATAACATATCGACAACAAGTTTTTAGGTTTTCACCCTGTGCTGAGCGGACTAGTCCGGCCCTGTCCAGACAAGTCTAGCCTCAGGAGTTTAATCTCGTTTGATTAAGTCATTTCAGGTATTATTGCCTATTCACCCCCACTCTAGGCGACTTTCAGGGACGCAGGTGCCGCGCGTGGCGCGGCAGGCGACGTCGGGGTGGCCGGTGCCGCGCGTGGCGCAGCAAGGGACGACGGGGCCGCGCGTGGCGCATCGAGCGACGTCGGTGACGCCGGGGCCGCGTGTGGTACAGCGGTCGTCGTCGGTGACGCCGGGGCAGCGCAGACGCAGCTGGAGGCGTCGAGGACACCGGGGCCGCGCATGGCGCCACTGGTGGCATCGTGGCTGCGCGTGGCGCAGCAGGCTAAGTCGGGGACGCCGGTGTCGCGACAGGTGACGTCAGGGAGGCCGGTGCCGCGCGTGACGCAGCAGGGGACATCGGGGCCACTCATGGCGCAACTGGTGGCATCAGGGACGCCGGTGCCGCGCGTGGCGCAGCGGGTGGGTAACCTGCAGGAGGTAAAACACAAGGTCGATGTACAGGAAGCGGCCTCAGGGTCAGTAGAGAAGAAAGAATCCAACTCAACAACAAAGTCAGAGGACGAAGTGGAAAAGGGAAAAGAGGACTCGTCGAAGACAACATGTCGAGAAATCAAGATACGACGGGTGGTAAGGTCAAGGCACCGATATTCCTTATGGTCAGGGGAGTACCCAAGGAAGACACATCTAGTCGAGCGAGGCACAAGCTTATGGGGGGTCGTGGCGGAGAGGTTAGGGTAGCAAGCGCACCCGAAGACTCGAAGGTGGTCATAGAGAGGATGAGTGCCGAACAAAGCGAAGTGAGGGGTGGGAGCACTAATCGCCTTAGTAGGGAGGCAATTAATAAGGTAGGTGGCAGTGTGAAGAGCCTCTGCCCAGTAGCGAGCGGTAGTAGAAGTCTGGAACATCAAAGAGCGCATGACATCGTTGTTGGTCCGAATCATGCTTGCCGTTCTGGGGGCAAGTGTACGGGAAAGACATACACAACTGAACACCGTGCGAGAGCAGGAAGTCACGGAACGCAGAGTTGTCCAACTCGCGTTCGTTGTCACACTGGACCGCCCGGATCGTGCGTCCAAACTGGGTGGACACCCAAGCGAAGAAGTGAGAGAGTGACAAACGTATCAGACTTGTTTCGCAAGGGGAAAGTCAAGGAATAGTGCGAGAAATCATCAACAATTACCAAGTAATACTTATGGCCAGAAACACTTAGAAGAGGCGATGTCCAAAGATCACAGTGAATCAGATCAAAGATGTGTTCGACACGAGTGATAGAATGCGGAAAAGGAAGTCGAACGCGACGACCCAACTGACAAGCATGGCAAAGAGGCTCATGAGTACCCTGAGCACAGGAAATCATTGAACTACTAGACAACTTCGACATAGCATCAGCACCGGGGTGGCCAAGCCGACGATGCCAGGTGGTCGAAGAGGTTGTCGTAGTCATGGCAAAAGGCGTAGGCGAAGCGAGGGTGGCCAAGCCGACGATGCCAGGTGGTCGAAGAGGCTGTCGTAGTCATGGCAAAAGGCGTAGGCGGAGCGGAAGCAGGAAGACGCAATGTGTACAGGGCCCCGAACTCTCATAGCAGAGAAGAAGACGTGAGGTACTAAGATCCTTTACAGACAAACCAAAAGGATCAAACTCGATGGAAACATGGTTATCAGTGGTAAAACGACGAACGGAAAGAAGGTGCTGAATGATGTCAGGAGCAACAACAACATCACGAAGCTGAAAGGAACCCGGCGAACCCGAGTCACCTACTGAGGTGACTGGAAGAACAGACCCATTCCCAACAACGATAGATGAAGGAGAAGAGGGGTGCAAAGGGCGAGTAGAGGAGAGTATACCGGCGTCAGAAGTAGTGTGATACGAAGCTCCGGAGTCCACGACCCAGTCAGGACCGGGTGGTGGGTTGTGGTGCTGCATCGAAGACGCAAGCTGGCCGACTAGGTTCCCCGAAGCCCAGTAGGCCACAGCAGACGACCTAGCCGCAAGGTGGCTAGGCAGCGCGGCCCAGGTGGCAGCTGGATCCGGCCAAGCGGTGGCGCCCCGAGGGGCCCAGGCAGCTGGGGCGGTCGGCGGCCGCGTGCAGGCAGCACGACCGGCGATGCCCGCACGAGGGTGGGAAAGGCAGCGACACCATATGCAGCCGCGGAAGGCTGGCCAGACCCTAGTGCGGCTGGCTGCACAGACCGGGCAGCAGGCTGTGGGGAGAGGGGCTCCAAGCCCGGGGTGTACGAAACACCGGCCGGCGGTGCCCACACATCAGGGGCCGGCGGCGGCGGCTGTGAAGAGGACGGAGTCGACCACACTCCTAGAAGCGGCAACACCCGAGAGTAAGGAGCTGTCAGCGGCTGCCGCATCGTAGCCTACCACGGCCGAATCTGAGCTAGAGGCGGCGTGGCAGCCCAGAACGGGGGCGCGGCGAACCATGGCGTCGGAGCAGGCCAGGCCACGATCGGTGGTGGGCTGGCGGCGGCGGGCGCTGGTGCAGGCGCCGGAGCAGGCCATGCCGCGGCGGCCAGCGCAGGGGCGGCGACGGCCGGCAGCAGGCCAGCAAGTGTGGGGGAGACTGCAGGGCCGTGGGGGGTGGCGGATCTGGACCTGGCGACGGCAGATCCACGGCCGGAAAACGGCGGCGCGGCGGCAAGGGGGGGCGGCAGCGCGGCGGCCAGAGGCGACGGTGGTCGGTCCATCCAAAGGGAGAGCGGCGGCGCGGCGGCCAGGGGCGGTGGTGGCCTGTCCATGCACGAGGACCCGAGGGCGGCGGGGCCTGGCGGCGACGAGGTCTGGCAGCCTGGCGGGGCCAGGTAGCCCCAGGACGAAGGCGGCGACAGGTCCAGGTGGACCGGCGGCGCCAGATCCTGGTCTCGACGGGCTAGGGGCGGCGGCGGCTTGAGCAACGCCGGCGGGAGGAGAGAGGGAGGGACCGACGGGAGGAGAGAGGGAGGGAGGGGAGAAGGACGGCGGCGGGCCGGCCGGCCGGCGGCGGCAGCGCCCGTTGTTATGAGGAGAGGAGAGAGAATAGGCTGCTGATACCAAATTGGAAGGGAATAGTCATCCATTAGATTAACAAGGGGTTACATATAGGGTTACAATACTTGGGGGCCAATAGGCCTCTCTCGAAATGACTAAAATACCCCTACCCCTAATATAAACATTGAAACTGTCTAACACAACCAAACGAGGCATTAGTGTGTGCAGGGTGAAGTGACCACCCTAGGGGTGTAGTGTCCACCCTAAATTGTGTTGGTGTGTGTCCTAGAAAACATGATTAAGGGGGGTGATTGTTGAGTTAATCACGTTTCTAGAAATAACAGAGATTAGAGAAGTGTTAGAGATAGAGTTATAGTTTGAGTCCAAGGTTAGACAAGAGTTCTAAACAGCTTTAGGGGTGTTTTCTTATCTCGGAGATCCCAAGGAATAAAGTAAGCAATTAGTATTAAAAATTTTCGAGTTGATTATTGGTCCGGATTTCAAACAGGATATAGAGTAAGTGATATTGAATAAAATAATGATTATAGATTTCACTCCTGAATAAAATTATAGAATATTAGAAAGAAATTACCTGCATGTTCTTATCAGAATCAGAAGCTACAAGGCTCAAGGTGCTCCCATCAATTAAGAACTCAGTTGCAAAACAATCAAGTGATGCAAAATCTTTTGCCAGCAGACTCAATTGAGAACCTTGTTCCTTCCAGCTCATAAAATATATGCTTTTGTGAATATCACCAAACAAAACAAAGTTCTTGACCTGTCGGGACATTGAAAGAATGTAGATAATTGTAATAATTTGCTAGGCATCAGTTATTTAGTTTACTTTTACTACAAAACAGCAATGGTCTACTGCAACATGACATTATCATTGGACGGACCCAATGCTGAAGCTCCCACGCGCTGGCCAAACATGACTATTATTGTAAAAAAAATAGAAGCAACGATAAAACATAAACTAATCATATTTACAAGTTGGGATGTGATCAATTTGTAAACCTCTCAAAAAAACTGATCCTACATTTCACACACAAAGAAATACAAAATTGATAGCTCCGAAATAAGTAGGACTGGGAATACATCTTAAGCTAGTTAATACAAGTTCTCATATGGTGCAGGACAGCTAGAATTAGAAATTTATTGTGCTGTATATGGTGACCAAACCCACAACACATCTAAAGCATTTCCAAAGCTTAAGAGGCCATCAAACAGGTAATATATTTAAAAATGGTGAAACAGAAGTGTATTTAAGAAAAAGGTCAGTGAGATAACACCAAAATGCAAGGAAAATATTTTTCCTCGGAAGTTCAATACTAGTAGCAATGGGCTCCAACTCGGGGAGTCTTTTGGAACTTCAAAACACGAATGATTCCTTACGATATAACAATCTTTTTTCTGAAACTTGAATCTATGGGAAATCAATAGGATGGTATGTGAGGTAATTTCAAGGATGATGAAACAGTAAGGAAGTCAGGGCAAGGAACAAAGATGGGAAACTTTGAAAAGTGATATAGAACCAAATATGGTTAACACCAGCTGCCAACATGCCACCAAAATTTTATAAATGGTGCACTTACTTCGGTAACCAAGAAAACTGATGTGATTGAATTAAACGAGCTTCAATGTTTGAAAAATCGTTAATAAAATATAGTACACATGAAGTTTGGTAGAATTGTGTCAAACTCATCTATGTCAAGAACCAAAATAGACAAACAATCAATCTAGCATTGTTCCTCATGTGCTAATAGTACCACTTGTGTTTTCTGAGTATTGACATGAAATATAAATTTGCAACTAGATTTTTGCAGGTTCACCTGACTTCATCTGTACTACATTCAATATTTTACTGATTTTTTTAAACATTGCAGCATGCTGATTCTCATATTCTCACGTCCCAACTCTCAACCAATCCATAAAAAGGCATTAGGGAAAATTTAAGAGCATTTTGTAGCAGAACTCTTTAACTCTGCCTATGTTGTTACGACATAGCCGGTCCCAAGCCCAGATAAAGGAGGGGTTGTGACAGGCTTAGCGAGCCAACAACTATACTTAGCCATTCTTATGGAAATGAAACCCATTAGCCGACCCCAACTTGTTTGGGACAAAGGCTTGGTTGTTGTTGTTTCTAGCAGAACTCTTTATAATTATCAAAGTAGAAACCGGGATCCATATGTGACTCTAGTTGAAACATGTAAATTGAAATGAAGTTCCTACTATACTCACAATGTTCAGGCTCACGACATGCAATGGGGCATCATAGAACGCAACAGCAGTCAATTCGGACCCACTCCATTTGTTCAGTGTGATCTTAGGACCAGAAGCTATCAGGAGATGACCTTGAAGAGAGGCAACAGCAGATACAGCACCTTTAATTTCTTTTGAGTAGACTTCCGTGACCTGAAAGTAATTCCAACATGTTAGACACTGCAGTAATTTAGTGGGAAAATGCTTTCCATACAAGAACAATACTGCTCCCAATTACCAGAGTTGATGAATTTTCACTTTTATTGAAAGTAAACAAAAGCACCCGTCCTCGAGCAGCGACATCCTCCCCTTGAACACAAGAAGTTCCAATTGCCATCAGGCTTTCATTTTCCTTTGTAGTTGTGTTCTGAGGTAAAATAAAGAAGCATTGTAAATAATATTTCTTTGTAACACAAAATCAATATGAGGGGGGGGGGGGGGGTGATACATACTTGCAATACAACAATACGCACTGTTAGAGTGTTTTCAAATGGCTGCATTGAGATGGTGAACCTTGTCGCCCAACATCCACTGGGCTTCTCCAACTCCATAATGCGAACCTCAAACTCATCAAGAGTATAAACCTTTTGGAGGTCATCACCACTATTAACTTCGTTCTCAATGTGCATACCCAGTTCTTGATCAGCCATAGAAGAAAGAACTTGATTTAGGGGGCGAATAACCTGGAGCAAAGGAAATTGAGAATATGACACAATTTTACCCATATATTTGACAGACTGACAAGAACTCCGCCTATGTTGTAATGACATAGCCGGTCCCAAGCCCAGATAAAGGAGGAGGGGTTGTGATAGGCTTGGCGAGCCAACAACTATACTTAGCCACTCTCATGGAAATGAAACCCATTGGATATTCGTTGGGGCGTAACCCTCTTAGCGACGCGCCATACCGTAACCCGGGTATGGTGATAAGTGGGCAAGGGACGGGTCGCCACCGCCTTAGTGGCGCGCCATATTGGAACCCGGATGTGGTGTTAAATGGGCAAGGGCCGGATCGCCACCACCTTACTGGTGCGCTACATCGTCGCTCGGATGTAGTGTTAAGTGAGCAAGGGTCTTTGCATCTTACTCGACGGATGCGAAGGGTAAGGAACCTAGTCGAGGAAACTAGGTTTCAGGTGGGTAGTTGAAATGTAGGATCCTTGACGGGAAAGCTACGAGAGTTAGTGGATATTGCGATTAGGAGACGTGTTAATATCCTTTGTGTACAAGAGGATAGATGGACAGGTCAAAAGGCGAGAGAGGTTGAGAATACCGGTTTCAAGCTTTGGTATTTTGGCTCGACTGGGACTAGGAATGGCGTAGGCATCCTAGTAAATAAGAGCCTCAAGGATGGAGTAGTGGATGTCCGTAGACAAGGGAATAGGATCATCCTAGTCAAGATAGTTGTGGAGGACCTTATCTTGAATGCCATTAGTGCTTATGCCCCACAAGGTGGACTCGACATGAGCACTAAGAGACAATTTTGGGAGGACTTGGAGGATATGGTTAATAGTGTACCGATAGCCGAGAAACTCTTCATAGGAGATCTCAATGGCCATGAAGGTACAACTAACGTAGGTTTTGAGGGGGTACACGGAGGTTTTGGGTGTGGCGATAGAAACTAGGAGGGTAAGGATATCCTAGACTTTGCCTATGACCTATTGGTAGCTAACACCCTCTTTAAGAAGAGGCAATCTCACTTAGTGAACTTTACTAGTGCCCAACATTCTAGTCAAAACGATTATATCCTCACCAGGAGGAGGGAGAGGGGGGGCGTGTTTAGATTGTAAGGTGATCCCTGGGGAATGTGTTGTTCCACAACATAAACTTGTGGTAGCCGACTTTCATTTCCACATGCGTGTGTCACGAGACAAAGGTGTTAAAATCGCAAGAACAAAGTGGTGGAAGTTGAAGGGTGAAGCGCAACAATCATTCAAAAGGAGGATGATCGCAGAAGGATCTTGGAGTAAAGATGAAGATGTGGATAGTATGTGGGTGAAGATGACGACTTACATTAGGAAGGTAGCTAGGGAGATGCTTGGGTGGACAAAAGGTAAGAAACTTCTATATAAAGACACTTGGTAGTGGAATGATGATGTACAAAAAGCCATTAAGGAGAAGAAGGTGTCTTATAAGAGCTGACATCATGAGAGAAGCGCAAGTAACATGGCGAAGTATAAAGAGGCTAAGAAAAATGCAAGGCGTGTTGTGAGTAAAACAAGGGGGCATGCCTATGATGCGCTATATGAGAGACTAGGGAAAAAGGAAGGCGGAAAGGATATATAAACAAGATGGCAAAACTTCGCGAGAGAAAGGTGAGCGATATCAACCAAGTCAAATGCATTAAGTATGAGGCAGATCGAATTCTATTGAAGGATGAAGAGATTAGGAATAGATGGCAAGACTACTTCAATTGACTATTCAATGACGGGAATGAGAGCATTAGGTTCGAGTTGGATGACTAATTTGATGACACCAACAGGTGATTCGTGCGGAGGATACAAGAGTCTGAGGTTAGAGAGAACTTAAAAAGGATGAAAGGAGGAAAGGCCCTCGGCCCCGATGATGTCCCCATTGAGGTGTGGAGATGTCTGGAGGATGTAGCAATAGTATGCCTCACTAAACTATTCAACCGCATTTTTCAGTCAAACAAAATGCCTGAAGAGTGGCGGAAAAGTATTTCAGTATCCATCTTCAAAAATAAAAGAGATGTTCAATGTTGTACTAATTACCGAGGAATTAAGCTTATGAGTCATACTATGAAGCTCTGGGATAGAGTGATTGAACACCACTTGAGGAAAGTGACCAACGTCACTAAAAACCAGTTTGGTTTTATGCCTGACAGGTCCACTATAGAGGCGATTTTCTTACTCCGTCAGCTTATGGAGAGATATAGGGAGCAAAAGAAGGACCTACATATGGTGTTCATTGACTTGGAGAAGACATACGATATGGTACCAAGGCCGGTCATGTGGTGGGCTTGGGCGCTAGAGAAACACAATGTCCCAACAAGGTACATTAACCTTATCAAGTATATGTACGATAATGTGCTGACAAGTGTGCGCGTAAGGGATAGTGAGACCGATACTTTTTCTATCACAATAGGGCTACACCAAGGATCAGCCTAAAGTCCATACATCTTTTTCTTAGTGATGGATGAGGTGTCGAAGGATATACAAGGAGATATCCCTTGGTGTATGCTCTTTGCTGATGATGAAACAAGGGATGGTGTTGATAGAAAATTGGAGCTATGGAGACAGACCTTAGAGTCCAAGGGGTATAGACTTAGTAGAACCAAGACCGAGTATATGAGATGCGACTTTAGTGGTGTCGGGTGCAAGGAGGGAAATGTTAGTTACAAGGACAAGTAGTACCTAGGAGGAAAACGTTTCGATATTTAGGATCAATGTTACAAAGCAATGGTGATATTGACGAAGATGTTTGCCACATGATCAAGATCGGGAGGATGAAGTGGCGGCAAGCATCTGGAATTTTATGTGATAAGAAAGTTCCACAAAAAATTAAAAGGAAAATTCTATAGGACGATGATCAGACCTGCGATGCTGTATGGAGCAGAATGTTGGCCAACTAAAAGGCAACATGTCCAACAAATGAGTATTGTTGAGATGCGCATGCTACGGTAGATGTGCAGTCACACAAGAAGAGACAAAATTAAAGAACGAGATGATGCGTAATAGGATAGGGGTGAGACCGATTGAGGAGAAGTTAGTCCAACATTGCCTACGGTGGTTTGGGCATATCCAGCGGAGTCCTCCAGAAGGACCGGTTAACAGTGGGACTATAAAGAGTAGAGAAAATTTTAGGAGAGGTAGAGGTCGACCAAGGTTGACATGGCAGGAAGCGGTGAAACGAGACTTAAAAGAGTGAGACATACCAAGAGATTTGGCTCATGATAGGACTGCATAGAAATTAGCAATTCATGTGCCAGAATCTTAGTTTATTCGTAGTTTGTTACTTTTATCTTCTTTCTTATTAATCCATTCTAAAATAAATAAAATGTAGGATCTTATTTTATTTGTATTTTTTTACTCTCATCTTATTTTATATTACTTTTCTTCAAAAATTCTTGGGTTTCATTTTTAGCCGACCCCAACTTGTTTGGGACAAAATGTTGTTGTAGTATTTGACAGACTGACAAGATAGCAGTGAACCAGTACGAAAGAAAAGCACTATCCACTTCAAATTGAAGTAATTGTAGAACATAGTACATACAGGAACAGACACAATAACTGGATAGAGGGACTGCTCTGCATAATATGTGACCTGATGCGGTGTGCCATGCAGAGGAACCTAAAAGTTGCAAAATATAGAAGTTTTGATAAGATCAAAAAAGCTTGAAAAACATTATAATATAGCTTATGCATATATAAAAATTATTTTTGCCTTTTGAACTGGCCAATGGTTGTCATAGTTATACGCTGATGGCAACTGGCATATCTTTAGAAAGCCCTGCACCAAAAATCCATGAGTATCAAATTTTCAAACCAGAAAGAGTACAAACATCTAAACAACACAGAATTAAAGAAACAGGTACATATAACAACTGCACCTTTGACGTAACATATATGAGCCCAAGGCAACAATTGATATTGTGGAGAACAGTGAAGGCTACAATGGGACCATCGCATAACTGCAAAATTTAACTATTTAGAAAAATACAATAACCTACGAAAACACACTCAAGTACATGGAAATGCCCATTCCAGATGTACAATATATCAGACTATGCTTAAAATGCTGCCCAGAGTTGAGGGTATCAGGATAGACCAAACCAAGTAAAACAGATAATGAAAATGGAAGTAGGAGAGTTAGAAAAATAAGAGCATCAATTTTAAAAATTCTAAGGTAAGTTTTTGAATAGCGTTTAGAATGAAAATACAAATTATGCAGTTTCATTAGAGTAACTGAATTAGGCTAGCTAAAAAAACTCAACAAGAGAATGCCATTGCTTCAAAAAGTCATAAAAGCTTGATACTTGCATACCTGTGGATGCACCCGAAACCGCTGACGGCAAACCATAACCCAAGTTGGCCTTGGGCCACTAAGAAATAATCCCTCATAACCACCGATGTTGTTGAAAATTGTTATTCTTGGCTGTGCAAGGCTCGGTATATCGTCTCGTGATGTGATATCAATTGAAATTCGCCGAAATCTCAAATTTCCGAGTTTTAAATGACTGTCATTGCTGAAATCAGTAGAACCATGAGGTGATGTAGGAAAAGATTGTGTGTTGCCTTCCGTGCCATCATAACAATAAGCATGGTAACACAACAATGTCCCATCATTCAATAACCCAAAGAGGAAAGGCCGACTGAATTGACCAGACCATCTATGCATGGCAAGCTCGACTATCTTAATATTATTTGCTTCTTCTTTTTTCGCAGACACTTTAGAAGCATCTTGATTTCTTGTTGTAGTAACCTCAGTAGAAGTTTGGGCAAATGTATCAAACAGAAGTGCTGGTCCAGAAACAAAATTTTCCACACCGAAAACAGATTTGAAACTGGGCACTTCGAAAATTTCCAGTTTACCACTTTCATAACAGATGATGCAATATATATCAGACTGGTCATGTGATGAATTATCGTTGTCATCAATAGCATCTGCAGTACCACTAGATAACCATGCATCAGTGCGTGCCTTTCTTAGCCATGGCTCAGGACCTCTGTCACTGTAAAGCGTACAGGAAGTTATTCGCTCACTTGAACTTGCAAAGGTGCCAGGAGTTTTAACAGAAATAGTACAATTAGAATTATCTGCAGCAGAAGAAAAAATAGCATTACCATCATTCAACAACCAACCATGTTGGTACAGTTAAACTGTATTTAGATATGTACACATCAATGGGGCACAAAAAGCAAAATACGGTGACTAGTGGATGAGCTATACCTCCTACAAGGAGTCGAATAGTTCCGTCAACCATTTTCAAAAGAACATATGGATCTGCGATTGAAGCATATGCTGCAAGAGGCTCAGAACTCAACGATGAATCTGAACTATGCGTGGCAAAGTTCAGCTCTTGTGTCATGAAGGAACCATCAAGCACACGAGCACCCTTGGCATAGATCTGTACGACGCGCCGCCTGAAAATTAAAATAGTAATGGGATGACAAAAGAGTAAGTTCGTTATTTTCATATTCAACCTTGAACCAACCAGTTTATGCATGACGGTGTTGTTGTACTATACTAAGAAGCAAAAAAGTGAAAGAAAAGCTATATGCCACTACTACTAAACAGAACTATAAGCTATGCTTGCACAAAAGACAAAAAAAAAAACACATGCTACACGTGTCAAAATCTGAAAACGTGAGAACAGCCTTAGTAATGCAAGTGGAGAAACAACTTGGATGTGTTCATAGGTAGAAATAGCACAATGTGTTAAAGGGACAAAAAGACATATATATATATATATATATATATATATATATATATATATATATATATATATATATATATATATACTAGTATAGTTCTAAAAGCCAATTTCGATAACTTTGAAGTGTCTAGAGACAAGTGCATATCTTCATAGTAGTAAAGTTGAGCTCTCTTCCAACTCTCGGTACCTAAAATCTAGTCTTTAGTTCTACTTGAACTTTTTTTTTTGACGGAAAAACTGTAGCGGAAGCCCCCACAGTGCATAATGATATATATATATATATATATATAAAATAAGCAATTAAACTATTACATCACGGTGACAAGTCACCCAAAGAGCAAAAGAAGATCCCAAGGTGGGATCTTCAGTTACAGTCCATCTAACCATTCAAAAGTTCTAGTCCTATTTTGTTCTTTGAGACGACACCCATGGCGAGAGTATAGATGACTTAAAACACTCCAGCCAGCCAGGAATTGAGGGGTGTTCATCTCTAAAGATCTTTGCATTTCTTTGTTTCCATATTTCCCAGGATGCAATTCCAAAAACCTCCATGAATCCTGTTCTTGTCCAGTTTCGTTTTGCTCTATCAATTGTGTCAAAGAACTGCAGCGTGCGGTCCCCACTGTATGTTCAAAATATCCCAGCATGCAGTACTGAAAGGACAGCAGATAAAGAGATGGTAGGTTAGCTCCTCCACATTCAGGTGGCATAGCACACAAGAGTGGTCTTCTCCCGGTATGTGTAAGTGCTTCCTTTTGAGTAAATTTCTGGAGTTCAGTCTGTCCCAAAACATTAGCCAAACAAAGATATTGATCTTCCTCACCAGTTTTGATTTCCAGATCCATTCAAAGGGTGGTGGTGGATTGGTTATTCTGAACTGAAATCTGTACACTTGATTGGAGGAGAACAATTCTCTGTTGTTGCTATTCATCATATATCCCGCACCTGATTTCTGTAATCAGTTCCTCCATATGAGGCCATTGAGGTCATTAAGTTGTATTTGAGCTTCTTTCAAGAGTAGGTTAAAGAAATGCCGTACGATCTCTGGTTGAGCACGAAACTGAGCAATGGGATGTTGGGTTTCCTTGCAAATGAAAATAATCTGGAGAGATCATTTTTGAGGAGATGGCCTTTCCATTCTTCCGTGCAACCGTGTCCCATGACCGACACGAACCTTGAGTTGCGGCCTTAGTCCCTCCAAACAACTTAAAACATTTTCTCCACCAGAATGACCCTTTTCGGCTCTCTTTAGATTGAAGGAATGGCAAATGAATTTTGAAGGATAAGATTTGTAAAGGATTTTTTTCCTACATGACCATTTTGGCTCACAGGAAAAACAAAGGGTAGTTTTCATAGGAATAGATTACTTTGCTAAATTTTGTAGGAAACCTAACATGAGTTTGGACCTCTTTTTGCTTTCCTAGCTCATGTTACAGGTTCCCTTGTTTTTCCTATGATGCCGCCAAAGGGCTTCTCATCTCAATTCCTATAGGATTGCAAAGACATAAAATTTTAATTCCTATGTTTTTCCTATTCCTGTATTTTTCAATTTCTTCAATCCAAAGAGAGCCTTCCTTTTGCGCAGTGGGGGCGGTCTTCCATTGGTGCAATATTTACTCAACACTAGTTTCACCCAGGGGACATCCTGTTTTATTATAAAATTTTGAACAGAAACTTATTGAGCAACGACCAGTTCATTGTTTTGAGACATTTAACTCCCAGGTCCCCTTTGTCGAGTGGCGATGACACATTTCTCCAGGTGACTAATGGCATCCCTTGTTATGAACCATCTGGTTATCTATGGTACCATAACACCAGGCCTCTGGCTCTCTCCACCCTTTTGTGAACATCAAATACTGCATCCTCAATATGCACGGGCATGCGCGCACAGTGCATCCTTAAATATTTCTCTCAAAACTATACCCACCACTCTGTCATCCCTTCAATGTCAAGATCCAGGGCAGCTGCTTTGATCTGCTTGAGACACTACTTCCACATGCCTCTGCCTGAGACTTCGCTGCCAGGAAACCATGTAGCAGAGCATAGAAGTGTCTCTTATTTAAGGGCTGATTGGCACATCTCCGATTCCAAACTCCATGGACAGTGGCAGATCTAGACAACAAGCATAGGAGGAGCTCCATAGCGTAGTGGGTAGGAGGCGCTCCCCCCCCCCCCCCCCCCCCCCCCCCCCCCCTCCTTGTGCCCTGCTGAATCCGCCCCTGACTATGGAGCTGGGTTGCGCTCTGCCAAACACAAGAACTCCAAAACAATCTGGAGCAGCAACCTCCATGGAGCAGGCTGGTCCGTAGTTTCTTTTTACGAGTGGAAAACAGGTACTCCACCAAGCCCAAATAGCAGATTATCCAAGGAGTTCATGTGTAATTACCCAGCATTGCTACCGGATAACCCCCCAATAATTGCTTGCCCGCTCCGAGCCCAACACTGAACCACTGTAAGTTGATCTCTACACCGCGCTCAGGACGGTCCAGCCCAGGTCCAGGTCGGACCAGAGGGGGCACGATATAAGGGAGAGTTGAGGTTGGTTTGGGTCTGTTCAGATCAGAACTGCCCAGTTTAGATATAGACAGAGTTTGACCCAATTCTGTTCAGATCAGTTAGAGTCTAGATTTTTTCCTATCCCTAGGGGGTTTAAGTTACAAAACTCTTATCTGTAAAAGGCTATAAATAGTCGGCTATTGTTGAGCAATAAACAAGCCTCCAAGATTAAGCAATTTTTTCGAGTCGATTCTTGTCCGGAATTTCAACATTCTGGCATCAGAGCCTTAGGTTCGTGATCCAATCTCGTTGCCCCAAGGAGGAGGTGCTCCTGGGGGCAGCCAACCCAAGTCTAGGCGCTGCTGCGACCAGCAAGTCTACGCGAAGGAGGCGAGATTGGGACAAGCTTACCTCGAGGTAGATCAAGATGGACGCCGACGCCGATGCATTGGCGCGAGCCTAGCGCGGATCTCAATGCAGCAACGGGTAGGCATGGCCCCGACGGGTCTAGGTGCGAGCGGATCTCGAGGCCTTGGCGACCAATGGAAGAAGATCCATGGCAGAGCGGCGCGGGATCGGTTGGAGCTTGAGGCAGACCGATGTGGCTATCGACAGAGCTCAGTATGGATGCATGAACATCATGGATACAGGCATGACATCCCCAATTTGAGGCTCCCTGGGCTCGGATCGAGATGATTTCACGCAAGACCCGAAAGAATTCCGACAGATTGGAGGCCGATCCTGTTTGGCAGGCGGTCGACGCAAACTTGGCAACTTCAGGATCTCGGGCAGAGCCAGCAGAGGAAGTCGACGATGGCTCCCATGGTTGGGCGTTGCGCTACAAGCTCGTGGCCAGGAGCAGCAGCCGCATGATGAAAAAATTATCCCGATTTTCGAGAGTGCTGTGTGTGGGCTGACAAACATTGTGGCTGGGCTAGGCTGGGCCCAGTAAAGACGTGCAACCAGAGAGAAACTGGGGGGCCTGATAGTTAGGGCAAGACCCGATCTGGAGTTAACAACATTGGCTATGTGCACTCAAAAGGTCCCTGTTCTTTGTTGTACGTACATAGGATGTTGGTTTGATCCTGCCGCTGCCCCTCTGGTGCGGCCAGGGAGGAGAGTTCGACTAGGACTCAACTAGAGTTTGAGTAGGACTCCCCTCTGGGGCGCACACGAGGGCAAGGAGGTGCAGCAAGGTGGCTAGTGCTGGTAGGACTCTTGCCCAGGTGCGCAGCACCTGTTTAGGTGTCCTAGGAGATATTTCCTTATAGATAGAGATGTAAAAGGAGGAGAAAGCCGATCAGGAGTCCTAAATGCGGTTGTTCTAGATAAAAGCAGAGTTATTTAAGAGTTAACACATGTAAATAGGTAGGACTCTGCTGTTTGGGCTTATAAAATGAAGCCCCAGCATTGCCCCCCCTACCCCCCCCCCCCCCCCCCCCCCCCCCCCGGTCATTATCCCATTGAATAGAATAATATTCTGCCCCAGTGCCCTGTCTAAGTCGCCTAGTTCATGTCTGTCTTGCACAAAATATTTTCTCTCTCCCTATGTTTCTGTTGTGCGCTCTACCAAATTGCAGAACTCATCTGCTATTTGCATCTGCTCCTCACGTGGCATAGTGTTGCTACAGATCAACCCTGTTGAGGTGCTGTTCTCTACAGCGAAATCAGGTCAGATCAATCAACCAGAGGTTGATCTGCTGCTATAGCTTCTGGACAGCAACCACAACAATAGCAGACTTTCACCAGGGTACTGTACCTGTGCCCTTCTCTCTGTTCTGGTCTAAATAAAGCTTTGCGGGGCTGATCAGCACCTGGGAGGTCTTCTGCGCCCAAGTCTGACAAAAGCAAAGGTGTCCACGACACCGGAATTCCAACAATCGTGGTATCAGAACCGAATTTGACCTTGGGTTAAATTCAGCACCATGACGACGAAAGATCAGACCCCTCCAAGCAAGGGCAGCGTAACCGGCGGCAAGATTAACCCGACACTCCCTCCGGCAGTTGTGAGGTGAACAGAGGAACCCGGGTTCCCCATACTCACCAAGGCCAACTACGAGGAGTGAGCTGTCATGGTGAAGATCAAGCTGAAGGCGCGCTTGCTGGCACAGGCGGTGGAGGAAGGCAACAGAACCGAGCAGGAGGACATGATGGCGTTGGACATCTTCGTCAGCGTCGTCCCACCGGAGATGATCATCTAGGAGAAGAAGACGGCGAAGGAGGCATGGGAAACGATCACCCTCATGCAGTTCGGGGCAGACTGCGTGAAGACGACGACGACGCAACAACTCCCGTGTGAGTTCGAGGCCGCCGCCTTGAAGCATGGCGAGGGGGTCGAGGACTCATCCCTCCGATTGAGAGGCATGGTGGCGCACCTTGCCTCGCTCGAGGGAGCCGTTGGAGGAGTCGGTGGTCGTGCAGAAGCTCCTACAAAAGTGTTCCAGAACGCTTCCATCAGATCGTGGTGGCGATCACGACTTTGCTGGACGTGTCGACCCTCACATTGTCAGATGTGACGGGGCGGCTCAGGGCTGCCGAAAACGCCTTCGACAGGACGCAACGAAGTGGGGGAGTTCATGACGGCCAGTTGTACTTCACTCGGAGGAGTGGAAGAAGCAGGTGGAGGAGGAGCAGGTTGCCGAGTCTTCAAAGAAGGGCGGACGCAAGGGCGCGTAAAGAAGAACAAGAAATGTTACGGAAAAGGACTTTTGCGGAATCAATGCAGAAAGTGCGGTAAGAAGGGTCATTGGGCCAAGGAGTGTCGATCGAAGTCGAAGCAGCAGGCTCACATGACGGAGGCAGAAGAGAAGGGCACCTTGTTCATGACAAGGGCGGCCTCGATACAGGTGGAGCCTGTACATGAGTGTCCCACGTGTTCACTGGAGGTAGTGGAAGGACGTGTCTTCGCGCATCGTGACAACGACGACGACCCCCGATGGCGACACATCGTACCTCGACACGGGCTCGACCAACCACATGACGGGCTCGCGTGGCGTCTTCTTCGAGCTCGATGAGAACGTCGCCGGGGCGATCAAGTTCAGCGAAAACTCGACCGTGCGGATCCAGGGGAAGTGTACAATCATCTTCACCGCCAAGACAGATGAGCACAGGAGGCTCACCGGCGTCTACTTCATCCCGCACGTCACCACCAACATCATCAGCGTCAGTAGGCTGGATGAGGACGGTTGCAGCATCACTATGCATGGAAGAGTGATGCAGATACGGGACGAGGAGAATCGTCTCCTCACACGAGTACAGCGCGACGATAACAAGTTGTACTCCGTCAAGCTCAACATCACACGACCGGTCTATCTGACCACGCAGCACGGTGATGTTGCGCAGTGCGCGGAGGACACACTCGACCTCGTCCACAACATCAGTAGGCAAATTACCCTGACAACTCCATGTGGAAACAAGATGTTCTTATGGCTGGTAGATGATAGGAGCCGCTACATGTGGCTCTATCTTCTCGCAAGCAAGGAACAGGCAGGCGACTTGATTCAACGGTTTCGAGCTACTACTGAATTTAAGTCCCACAGGATGCTGAACCTCACAGGAGTTCGGCGACTACTGCGTTCAACACAGCGTACGGCACCAACTCACAAACCACTACACGTTGCAACATAGTGGGGTTGTAGAGGCGATGCTACCAGGCGGTAGTCGACATGGCACAAAGGTTGTTGAAGGCTAAGGGGTTACCCAGGATATTTTGGGGTCAAGCAGTCATGGCGGCTGTTCACATCCTAAATCGATCCCCAACACATAGTCCCGATGGAAAGACGCCTTACGAAGGTTGCACGAGCAACGACCAGCCATCTACTGCCTCAAAACCTTCGGTGCGTGGGGTAGGTGAAGAAGACGCCAATGGTGTTCCATGGATATGCTACAGGTACAAAAGCGTACCGAATGTTCAATCCGATGGATTGGCCTGTCCACATCACGCGTGACGTGGAGTTTGATGAGGCAGCCATGTGGGATTGGGGCAAAGAAGCAGCAAGTGAAGACTTCGGCACGTTCTATGTCGACGGGTCTAGCAACCGCTGGACCATCTAGTGCAGATGTTGGAAGCTGTTCTAGGCACCAGAACAGTCGTGCAGGGGCCAGGAGGCCCTGTACAAGGCGTCGGAGTTGCTGGAAGACAGGCTGCAACAGTTGAGAGGAGCGCTGGAGGTACTGGGAGTCCTAAACATCGCCTCAGAGGTGTTGGACAGCACCTAGCAGGGGCAGCACGCTGGAGGCCTTGGACGTGTTGTTGTCCCTACGGTGAAGCATGAAGTTGAAGAATGGAGCTCCCACGAGACTTCTGAGCATCTTCCAAGACCCACCCAGTTGATCACACCGTCGACGAACATCGACAACTACGTCGACGCCTACCACGACGTGGATGCATCTATCACCTCTCCAAGACACGCGACACAAAGCCTGGAGGAGGGTGAGCTCAAGTTCATCACCACGAAGGAGCCTACGTCGTTCATGGAGATCAAGTCTAATGAAGAGGATGGGACAAGGCACAGTGAGATGATGAAGAACAAGGAGCGGTTGGTGGCCAAGAGCAAAGGCTATCAAAAAGGTGGAGGTGAACATCTTGACCAAAGAAGTTGGAAGAAAGGAGCTCGTCAAGATGAGGAAGAGGACTGGGATTCCTGGACGTAAGACAGCGACAGGATCAGGAGGAGAATGTTGGTTTGATCCTACCGCTACCCCTTGGTCCGGCCAGAGAGGAGAGTTCGACTAGGACTCAACTGGAGTTTGAGTAGGACTCCCCCCTGGGGCGCACTCGAGGGCGGGGAGGTGCAGCAAGGTGGCTAGTCCTGGTAGGACTCTTGCCCAGGTGCGCATTACCTGTTTAGATGTCCTGATGTGGTTGTTCTAGATAAAACCAGAGTTGTTTAAGAGTTACCACATGTAAATAGGTAGGACTCTGCTGTTTGGGCTTATAAAAAGATCCCCCCCCCCCCCCCCGCGCGTTATTATCCCCATTGAATAGAATAATATTCCGCCTCAGTGCCCTGTCCAAGTCGCCTAGTTCAAGTCTGTCTTGCACCAGAATATTTCTCTCTCCCTATGTTCTGTTGTGGCCTCACGAAATTGCAGAACTCATCTGCTATTTGCATCTGCTCCTCACGTAACATAGTGTTGCTACAGATCACACCCTGTTGAGGTGCTGTTCTCTACAGCAGAAGCAGGTCAGATAAATCAACCAGAGGGTTGCTCTGCTGCTACAGCTTCTGGACAGCAACCACAACAGTAGCAGACTTACTCCAGGGTGTTGTACCTGTGCCCTTCTCTCTGTTTTAGTCTAAATAAAGCTCTGCAGGGCTGATCAACCTCTGATCAGCACCTGGGAGGTCTTCTGCGTCCAAGTCTGAGGGAAGCAAAGGTGTCTGGGACACCAGAATTCCAACATAGGAGGTGCACCCAAATGCTGATCGAGGTGGCCAAGTGGAGGTCGGCACAGTCAAGGCACGTGAGTACGAGCTGTGCATGAGGCCGACAGGCACGAGCGAACACACAACAACGAGTATGCGGCAAGGGTTCATTGAAGGCGGGGCAGCAACTCAGGTCGAGAGGATCTGGAGTTTGCGACAGGACGCCGAGGGCCTTCGACGCTGGCTGGAAAGCGTGGGAGGCTCGGTGCGAAGAAGTCTCATGACATGGGGGAGCAAAGACAAGGTCGTGACAAACCCATGGTACAAAGACTCGACAGGACATGCCAAAAATGAGACAAGCATAGTGTCGAGATCAGGGGAAGAATGTGAGTTGATCTTTGTTAGATGATTGATCTCTGTTGGATGATCTCTCCATATCACAACGAGTTGGATTAAGAGTTGGACTCCAAATAGATAGAGTCATAGTTTGCTACAGAGTTAGAGATTAAGTTGTCCTTATAGGAGTCAAGATTGCTTGTAACCGGGCTATATAATGCCCCCCAATCCCATTAGAATAAGGACCTCGACAAGGGCACAACCAATCACATGACGAGGTCATGTGGCTTCTTCTTCGAGTTCGGCAACAAGGTCGTAAGCACAGTGCAGCTTGGCGACAACACGGTCGTCAAGGTCGAGGGCAAGGCACAGTGGTATACGCCTGTAAGACAGGGGACCTTCAAATGCTCACTGGGGTGTACTTCATTCCTTGACTCGACAAGAACATCATCAACATCACCTAGTTGGACAAGGTAGTCATGACATCAACATCCATTGAGGGTGATGAACATAGAATAGGAGCGCGAACGATGTCTCGCTCGAGTACAACGCATCTCCAACGGACTCTACTCGATTTGGCTCAATATCACAACGACATTTGGATGTTGCGGCTACGACCAGGAAGGAGTTCGTGGAGCAGCAGGTGGTTGTGGAGAGGCTTGAGCAGCGCAAGCACGTAGTGAGGCGGCGTAGGCGCAACAAGAGGAACGCGAGTATGTGCGACGGCAAGCACGAGTCAGTTGATGCTGCAAGGCGGGGCAGCGACTGACATCAAGGGGGTCTAGAGCGACACAACAAGACCCGACAATCTTCTTCCATAATGACTTGGCCGCGCGTAGAAGACACAATGCAAGGGAGGTTGTACACACGGGGGAGCAACGACGAGGTTGTGATGACTCCTAGCAGCAATTACTCGACACGTGCGGAGGACATGTCCCGCGACAATGAGACGGGAGATCGACAAAACAAGGGCACAATCTTCAAAGACGTGCGCGTGAGGCAGACATGAGAAAACACGTGAATGAGACAAGCACAAGCAACAGGATCATAGGAAAATTACAAGATGATCCGAAGCGGTGTAGACTGCAAGAATTGTCAGATGATCCTAGACATTGTGGGCTAGATGCATGATTCGAGCTGTAGGATATCAAGATCAAATGGAGAATGTTAGATGATCTCTCCTGATCACAACAAGATAGAGTTGGAGTCCAAATAGATAAGTTCTAGTTTGCTACAGAGTTAGAAATTAGGTTAGAGTCCTAATAGGAGTCAGGATTGCTTGTAACTGGGCTATATAATGCCCCCCAATCCCATTGAATAATCACCTTCCGAGTTGAGATCCCGGTTTCCTAACAATCTCTGCACTGCGCGCCCAGGTCTAGGTCAGACAAGAGGGGGCAAGCATGGAGGAGTTGGAGTTGGTATGGGTCTGTTCAGATCAGAACAGTCCAGTTTAGATATAGATAGAGTTTGATCTGATTTTGTCAGATCAATTAGAGTCTAGATATGTTTCTATTCCTAGGGGGTTTAAGCTAGGAAACTCTATATGTAAAAGGCTATTAATAGTCGGCTATTGTTAAGGAATAAACAGCCCTCCAGTATTAAGCAATTTTCGAGTCAAATTGTGTCCGGAATTCCAACAACCATTTTGTTCGTCTCCAGGCCTATCACTACTCCCTCTCAACCCTAGTCACCACCCCAAATCCAGTTGCCCCTGCCTCCCGGACCCTGTAAAATGGAGTGAGGTCATCGTCCTCTCCTTGCCAGTTGCAGCCTTGCCCCATCTCCTTGGCTCGTAAGCGCTGGGCACCATCTTCGTCACTAGTTGCCACTCAAATCAAAGGAGCTAGCTAGACACCCCCACTGACTGCTCCAGCTCTACCACGGAGCAGCTCCACTGTGAAGTTTCTGACTGGAGTTATGCCAAACAGACTCTTAACCAGAATTCTAACAAAATTAGTTGATGGATCCTCTTCTCTGCGATCAATTGCTGTCTGTATAGCTAATGTACTAGCTATGCTGTAGAAGCACCGAACATAAGGGTAAAATGATATTGCTCTCAATGCAGATCATAGTTGTATCCCCTACCATCAGCTTGCTGCACAATTCCAGGGTTCAGAAAAGTGGTACTAGGTGGTCGCCTCCGCGCTCTTGAGCGCCGGAGGGGGGGGGGGGGGGGCGAAGCGGAGACATCCGTTGTGTGACTGTCCGATCTGCGGAGGAGGGTGGCGGGGTTGCCGGATCATGAGTGAGTAAGCGGAAGAAGCGCGGGGGGGGGGGGTGCGAGCCAGAGGGGACAGATCTGCAAGCATGAAGGGAACGGAGCTGCCGGATCAGGAGAGAGCGTGGAGGAAGGGTCACGCGGGGGAGGGGCACAAAGATTGAAGGGGGCGGAGGAAGAAAGGTCCAAGGTGTGTACCTGTCACACAGCAGGGGGTTGGGCTGGGCTGCGAAATATCAGCCCATATAGCAGGAATATGAAATATACTTTAGTATTTTTAAAATTTATCGCTGCTACAGTACACAACCTTGGAACACCTAAGCACGCTTAGGCTCTAGGCGGAAGGTCACCGCCCGCCTAGCGCCCTTTGGAATCTTGTGCAATTCCAGTGTACTAAACACCAAAATCACCTTTTTTCTTCTTCCTGGCAACATTGAGAAGCTTCCCAACACCCCTCCTCGGTGCTGTAACTTGTTGCAACTCACTTCTGTGAAGAACAGAAAGTGGAACAGCAGCTTCTGATAGATACCCCTACTGCCGCAATCTTCAACCATGAAGAACAGTAGCTGCTGGGGACTTTTCCTGGGTGATGTAGCCTACCCCACGTACTGTTCCTGTTTCTAGCGCTGATGAGGAACAATAGTATCTATTGAAATACAAGTGAATTGCCTACCATCCCTCATCAGCTTAAGCTTTTGAGGGCAACCAGTCAGTGCATCGTAGCTTAACATGGTATCAGAGCCCCCAAAAGCTACTATGTGCTGACCGGTTACCCACAAAAGCTTAAGCTGATGGAGAAGGGTAGGCAATTCACTTATACACTCCAACACTTCCCCTCATGTGAAGCTCCTTCGGGCCTCTAACGTAGAAAATAGGAGTGGACTGGTGTTCGTCAGGATTCGAACTCGAGACCTCTAGCTCTGATACCATGTTAAGCAACTATGCACTAACCGGTTGCACCCAAAAGCTTAAGTTGATGGGGAAGGGTAGGCAATTCAATTATACACTCCAACACTCCCCCTCACGTGAAGCTCCCTCGAGCCACTAACGTGGAAAATAGAAGTGGACTTCTGTCCACCAGGATTCAAACTCGAGACATCTGGCTCTGATACCATGTTAAACTGCTATGCGCTGACCGGTTGCACCCAAAACCTTAAGCTGATGGGAAAGAGTAGGCAATTCACTTATACACTCCAACAGTATTGGTAGCTGTTCCACATGAAGAACAGAAGCACCATAACAGCTGCGCAGGATGCTGCTCCTTGCTGGCGTTAAGAACAGAGGGCTCCACAGAGTCTGAACAGGAGATAGCAGATGCAATCTGCTATGGCTCGGGTGCACAGGGCAAAGGTGCAGGCGTGCTCTTGTGCTAGGGCTGTCGCAAGCAGGGAAGAGAAACTATTCTGGGCACAATGGAATAATTTGGGAAGTATGATTATTGATCTGAAATACCCAGCTATTTATAGCCCAATACAGATAAAAACTCTTCCTATTTAAACTCCCTATAGATAAAGCTATATCTCTAGGATTCTTTAATCTATTAGAGATAAAAACCGACTCCAGCTCTGTCTAGACTCAAAACTGATCTGTTCTGATCTGAACAGGTCGACTTCCAAGAAAATTGATCTGGATCAGACCAGATCAGGCGTGATCTGATTTGTTCCCTACCAAATGTGTGCCCTCCTGTCCCAGCTCGACCTGGTTTGGGCTTGGGAGCACCTGGCTTGGCAGAACGGGAGGGGAGAGGCCACCCAACACAGCTATGTCCTTCCAGGCCTTCACTCTACCACCCAATAAGTCAAACCACCAGAAGCACTCTCTGCATTCTGAGAAGCTGTCTCCTAGGAACTAGGGTTGTTAAGGGTGTGGATGTACAATTAGACCACCCAAGTTCAAATCTGCTTAGATGTCAGTTTTGGTTCCAGTTTCTACTAATTTGTGATGCCACTTGCCACCTAGTTCCTCCTATGTTGACTTTTTTGCACTGCGTACAGGTCATACACAGATAAAATGTGGGGAAAATGAAGAGGGTGAGGCTGCAGTTTGTCACTTTATTTTCGGCAGAGAGACAGGTAGGGGTTCTGGGTCAACTGCCAAAGAAGTTGAGCTATTCCCAGGCCTAGCAAATGCTGGATGCACCAAGTGAAGATAGAAGAGTGAGAATAAAGTTTTAATTGGAATGAAAGTTTGTTGTTATCTAGATAACCTGGTTTAAGTTGCAAAGCTATTATATCCCACTCTTCCTTTTTTTTTTGAAAAACAATATCCCGTTCTCTGTTGCCCCCTCAGATTGCCAAACATCACATGATATTGATAATGCAACAAAATAGTTAGTCTATCTATGTCCAAGAAAATGCTAACTGCTAATTGTAAGTTCTATCTATGTCCAAGAAAATGCAATGTGCTGATAGTAAGTTATGAATCCATACCAAAGATAACTAATACAAAACTTCCATAAGACAACGTGATAGAATTTGCTAAACAAGGACAATTCCTTGTTTACTGTTGCAAACTTGCAACAAAATCTGGTCCCTTATTTGCCACTTGTGTCTCAGTAACATGTAGGACAGGGATTGCAGGTTCGCCGGACGTGACAAATAAGGGATTATCCAAAATTGCAATGGCAGGTAGAAATAATTTAAAAAAAATAATAAAGGTTGCAGTGGGCAGTGGCCTACCTCCCAAACAAGTTACCAGCAGCAATTGTGCTTGCCTGAACATTATAGTCAACTGTTTCAGTAACTTCTCCAAGATCATCACCTGTCTGAAGTACCTAATGTAACCAAAAATGTTGTACACTTATTAATCGACTTCTCAAACAAATGAGAAGATCAAGACAAATTGAAATCAAACTATATGTAATGGTCAAACATGTTAGACTGTATTGGGACTAGCCCATGTATCCGTTGGACTGTGTTGAGTTATGTGTTTGGGCCTGGCCTGTGTACCGGCCCATCTATGTATCTATAAATATGTACTCTGTCTCTTGGTTAATCAAGCAATTATTCTTCCCCTCTAATATGGTATCACTCTTCGACTTCCTACTTCCGCTGCATCTCCATCATTTGCTCTGGCTACGACAGCTTCGTCCGCTACTTGGCACCGCCGGCTTGGTCACTCTGGCGCTGATGCTATGTCGAAGTTGTCTAGTAGTTTAGTTATCTCGTGTACTAGGGGCACACATGAGTCGTTATGTCACGCTTGTCAGCTTGGTCGCCATGTTCAGCTTCCCTTTCCCAATTCTGTGTCTCATGTGCAACACATTTTTGATCTTATTCACTGCGATTTGTGGACATCTCCTGTTATCAGTGTCTCGGGTTTTAAATATTATTTGATAGTACTTGATAATTTCTCACATTTCTCTTGGACTTTTCTCTTACATTTGAAATCTGAGACATTTGATACTCTCTCTCACTTCTGTACTTGGGTTTCCATACAGTTTGGACGTACTGTTCGTGCTCTCCAGTGTGACAACGGACGCGAGTTTGACAACTCGCGACTCCGTGACTTTCTTCTTACACATGGCACCCAGTTACGCATGTCTTGTCCATACACATCCCCCCAGAATGGCAAGACTGAGCGCATGCTTCGCACCATTAATGATGTCATGCGTTCCTTGATGTTTCAGGCCTCTATCCCTGCTCGATACTGGGTAGAGGCACTTCACACTTCCACTTTCCTCCTTAATCGCCTTCTCACCAAGGCGATTCAAGTACCGACCCCTTTCTTTGCCCTATATGGCACTACCCCTCTCTACGACCACCTTCGTGTCTTCGGGTGCGCCTGCTACCCTAATCTTTCCGCCACAGCTCCACATAAGCTTGTGCCCCGCTCTACTAGGTGTGTCTTTCTTGGGTACTCCCTTGAGCATAAGGGGTACCGGTGCCTCGACCTCTCTACCCACCGCATTTTGATCTCTCGGCACGTCGTCTTCGACGAGTCCTCCTTCCCCTTTTCTTCCTCCACCTCTGGTTCAGATGCAGAGCTGGACTCCCTTTTTTCTACTGACACCGAGGCTGCTCCACCACAGCTGCCTTGGCCTTTTTTTGCAGGTACATCATCCACCGGCTCACAGGTGGCTCCCACGACGTCGACCGTTGCACCTTACGCAGCACCGGCACATGTGGTGACTCCGGTTGTGCCTACTACAGCCACGACACGACGGTTCACTGACCCTGCTCTCGTCTACCAGCGACGAGTGCGGGTTGGTGCCCAGGCTCTGTCGACCCTGGGGACGAGTGCTGCACCACGCGTGGCACCGTCTCCCGCTGCGCCACGTGCAGCCCCGGCGTCTCCCTCGGCTGCGCCACGCGAGGTCCCGGCGCCTCCTACAGCTGCGCCACGCGCGGCCCCGGCGTTTTCGACCTCGACTCCTGCACCACACGAGGCCCCGGCGTCTCCTACGGCTGCTGAAAGCATCTAGGCCCCCACGAGGTACGGTTTCGGTGATTAATGACAACCGTTAATTACCACTAATGAGTTTGTGGATGCAAGGTTTCATGTACAATGAATCAAACGTCGATCAATCACTCATAAATGTCATCTACTGCTCATTGGATGCAAAAGGAGACCCCTCAACGAACTAACCTAAGGGGTTAATCGGAAACAAATGAGGAACTCGTACAACGACGCAACCTTATCAAAATTGGCAACACAAGAAGCTTCATATCCATCAGAAGAGCCATACAAACAAGTGTTCAAGAGGTCACAAGTCCAAAATCCAAAAGATCAGTCCAACTCAACTCGAAGGAAACAAATTGTACACACCGGATCATCCGGTGATCTGAAGAATGACTGCATCGGTCGATTTGGACTCAACAGAAGAAGAAGACCTCAGAATGAAGTACACACCGGATCATCCGATGTGTATCAAGTGAACATCGGATGAATACAACAGTAAGCAAATTTTCTGAAGTGTTCTGAAGGACTGAACACCGGATCATCCGATGTTGAAGGCAGATGCACATCGGTCGATTACAACAGAAGCAAATTATCAGCTCAACCAGATTGAAGATCCATTCATCGGAGCCTCCGATGATGAAGGAGGTGAAGCATCGGTCTAATAACGGTCATTTCTGACAGAATGACGTCAGCTAATTAGACCGATGCTCATAAAAGGGGGTCATCGGATCATCCGATGTACACAGAAAAAGTAATCAGCCCACTTTTCCAACGGCTAATTCGGTTGGGCTGAGTATTTAACCCCCTCCCACCAGTCATTTCGTTGAGGCTGGACAACAAGAGCACCACTACACATTCCCCAAGTGTCCAAGACTTAGAATACTCATTTTCACACTCTTGTAACCCTTTCACACCTCAAGATATAGGCTAGTTCCTCTTAGAGTTAAGCTTGTGTGCGTCCTCTCTGGGTGAGTGGAGACTCTAGAATAGGGAGAGCCGTGAGAAAGTGCATTCTTGGTGATTGCACTCACCTTGTATCAAGAGGAGAGTGAAGAGATCGCTCCGGAGCTTGCCGAGACCATTGTGGAAGCCCGGAGGATCGAAGTTGTACAAGGCTTGAGCTCCACCTTGCCAAGGATGGCGAACGGAGGAAGTTAGTGGATTCCCTCGTCTCGGTGACTTGGGAGTGGCGATACCCTTAAGTGGGTGCCACAACGTGGACGTAGGTGGATCCTAGTGATCTCACCGAACCACGGGAAAAATCGACGTGTCCCCGTGTCTTCGAGCGTTTGCATTCCTCCTCCCTACTCCCTTTACGATTACGCAATTCTCAATTCCGCACTTAATTCTCTTAATTGCACTATTGGCTTGCTTAGAGAATTAGATTCTACTTAAGCTTTAAATTGACTTAAAATTTGAAGTAGCCCAATTCACCCCCCCCCCCTCTTGGGCATTCGATCCCTACAATTGGTATCAGAGCAAGGTTGCTCATTGGATCATTCTAGCTTCACCGCTAGAGAGCAAAAATGGCCAAGAATGGGGGTTCGGTTCCTACCTTCGAGGGCAAGAATTTTGCTTATTGGAAAGCACGCATGCGCGCTTACCTTGAGGCAATTTCTCCCGAAGTGTGGGAAGCGACCCATGCGGGGTTTGGCAACCATGAATATATTGGTGATCAACTAAAATGGGATGCTAAGGCTAGGAATGCTATTTATGAGTGCATTAGTCAAGATGTATTTGCTAGAATTGCTAGTAAGGAAAAAGCTTGTGAAATTTGGGCTTGCTTGATTGAGATCCATGAGGGTTCCTCTCGTGTCAAAGAGCTCAAATATCACTTGCTTAAATCCAAGTATGATGATTTTAAAATGCTTCCTCATGAGAATGTTAATCAAATGTTTTCTCGCTTAAATGTACTCATTGAGGAAATTAATGCTCTTGACATTGCTTCTCTTGGCAAGGGACTCATCAACCGCAAGATCCTCATGCTACTTCCCAAGCCCAAGTACAACATCATCAACTCAATGCTCCAAAAGGAGTCACTTGACAACATTGAGGTTTCGGAGCTCATTGGAGAGATACATGCTCATGAGATGAGTGTGCTTGGAATGATGGAGGAGTCATCATCATCAAAGACCATTGCTCTCAAGGCCTCAACCAAGAAGACACATACCAAGAAGAAGAAAGTGGTTGAGCCTAGCTCAAGTGAGGAAGAACAAGCTACAAGTGAAGATGATGATGATGATGAGCTTGCATTGATGATGAGGAAGTTTTCACGTCTCAACTCAAAGATTGCCAAGAAGGGATACTCGTTTGATCCCAAGAAGAAAGCCTTCTTGCCAAGGAGAGATGAAAACAAGACGTGCTACAATTGTGGCGATCAAGGCCACATATCATATGATTGTCCAAGACCGGACAAGAGGAAGGACAAGGGCAAGCATCGCAAGCTAGAAGAGAGTGATGATGATGAAGATGCAAAGCCCAAGCGCACCTTTGGAAAGAAGAAACTTGACAAAGGCAAGAAGACCAAGCTCTTTCCTAAGAAGAGAAGAGGACCTCAAAAGGTCTTCATGTGCGAAGCAAATGAGTGGGTCACCGATGAAGAAACAAGTGATGATAGTGAAGATGAGGAAGAAAACTTGGCAAGCCTCGCTATCGTCAACAAGGATGACTCACCCCTTCCTCCACCGCCTATGTGCCTCATGGCGAAAGGTAACACAAAGGTATGTGATGACTCAAGTGATGATGAACTTTCTCCCGATGAACTAGCATCTATGATTAATGAATATCATGCCATTATCAAAAGGGAAAAGGCTAAGGTTAAGGCACTTGAGCTAACTCGCGCTAAGCTAGAGGGTGCCAACCTCGATTTGCAAGACAAGTATGTCACCATACTTAATGAGCATGAAACGCTCAAGTCACATGTCAAGCAAATCGAGGAGGAGAAGGCTCAAATCAAGCTTGAGTTCCATGAGATTGACTTAGCTAACTCGGCACTATTGGCTAAGCATAACGAGTTAGTTCAAGAGCATGAAACACTTAGTCTTTCCTATGAAGCAATGGAACTAAAATTGAATAACTTGAAGAAAGAAACTCTTGATGGCAAAACACCCGCTAGTTCACATGCCACTAACAATTTGCATGAGTCTTTGCCATTGAAAGCTAATAGGGAGAAGGAGCTAATGGACGAGATAGAAAGTCTCCGCACTAGTGTGGCTAGACTTTCCAAGGGAGAGGACAAGCACAAGGAGATCCTCTTCCAACAAGCTAAAGGCTTCAACAAGAGGGGACTTGGGACCTTCCCTACGCCCAACAAATGGAAGGTGCCCTCACCGGAGCTTAGGACAAGCTTCATCAAGGAAGTGGGATCCTATTGCCAACATTGTGAGGTCACCGGACATCACACTAGGGAGTGCCCTCTTCCCACTCGTCCTTCTCCAAAATTACCTCCTAACTATTCATCTACTTTCAATGATTGTCACTATCTATTGAGCAAAGTAGGTGGAAAGGTGAAGGCGAAGTTCATTGGCAAAAACATCAAGGGCATGAAGGGGAAGCTCCCCAAGCAACTTTGGGTCCCAAAATCACTTGTATCACACATACAAGGACCTAAGTTGGCTTGGGTTCCTAAACTCAAAAACTAACTTCATGTGTGTAGGTGAACTACAAAGCCGGAGGAAAACATTGGGTACTCGATAGTGGGTGCACTCAACACATGACCGGCAATGATGGTATGTTCACCTCCATAGAAGACCCCGACAATCATGAACAAGTCACCTTTGGTGATAACTCAAAGGGGAAGGTAATTGGTTTAGGTAAAATTGCGATTTCTAATGACTTGTCCATTTCGAATGTGCTTTACGTTAACTCTCTTAGCTTTAATTTGCTCTCTATTGCTCAACTTTGTGATCTTGGACTAACGTGCACATTTGACAAAGATGGTGTTGTGGTGTCTAGTGTAGCTAGCAAAGAGCTAATATTCAAGGGCTTTAGGCATGGTCATCTATATTTGGTGGACTTCTCCAACAAGAGCGCAAGCCTAACCACTTGTCTTTTCACCAAGACAAGTTTGGGGTGGCTATGGCATCGGAGGATTGCTCACATAGGAATGAGCAAGCTCAAGAAGTCCTTCAAGCTAGGGATGGTGACCGGCGTAAAGGACGTGACGTTTGAAAAGAACAAGCTATGTAGCGCATGTCAAGCCGGGAAGCAAGTGGCTTCGCACCATCCGATGAAGACAATGGTGTCTACCTCCAAGCCGCTCGAACTACTTCACATGGACCTCTTCGGACCGTCCACCTACCAAAGCCTTGGCGGTAATCTCTATTGTCTCGTTATTGTTGATGATTACTCTCGCTATGCTTGGACTTTGTTTTTAGGTGACAAGGGTGAAACCCCGGAAGTCTTCAAGACCTTTGCAAAACGAGCTCAACGGGAATTCCAACTTCCCATCATCAAGGTCCGGAGTGACAACGGCACCGAGTTCAAGAACTACAATATTGGGGAGTGGTGTGACCGTGAAGGAGTCAAGCACGAATTTTCGGCTACATACACCCCTCAACAAAACGGTGTTGTTGAGAGAAAGAACAAGACACTAATCACCCTCGCGAGAGCCATGCTTGATGATTATGGGACGTCGGAGAAGTTTTGGGCGGAAGCGATCAACACGGCATGCCATGCCGCAAATAGAGTCTACCTTCATCGACTTCTCCAAAAGACTCCCTACGAGCTCCTCATTGGGAGAAAGCCCAACATCTCCTACTTCCGGGTCTTCGGATGCAAGTGCTACATCTACCGCAAGAAAAGACTTGGTAAGTTTGAAAGAAGGTGCGATGTTGGTATTTTCCTTGGTTATGCGTCAAACTCAAAGGCATATCGAGTATTCAACCAAACCTCCGGGTTAGTTGAAGAAAGTTGTGACGTTGAGTTTGATGAGACTAATGGCTCCCAAGAGGAAAGTTTTGGTCATGATGATATAGATGATGAGCCTCTACGAGAAGCTATGAAGAACATGACCATAGGAGACATCAAGCCCGAAGTTGAGGAGAGCCATGATCAAGGGGGAGCTTCAAGTCCGAACATCAACACCTCCATGGCGCCTCAAGTGGATGAAGAAGAAGACAAAGATGATCCATTGCCTATGCAAGACCAACAAGCCACACAACACCAAGAAGAAGATGAAGTCCAAGATGAAGTCCAACCACAAGACGAGCAAGATGCTTTACCACCACCAAGTGACTCACAACCGTTGATGAGACATGGGCGCATCTCCAAGGCACATCCAATGGATCAAATCATTGGAAGTCCTTCACGGGGAGTAAGTACTCGTTCACGTCATGTTGCATCTTTTTGTGAGCACTACTCTTTTGTGTCGTGTGTAGAACCCAAAAGCATTGAGGAAGCTCTCCAAGACTCCAATTGGGTGATGGCTATGCAAGAGGAACTCAACAACTTCACCCGCAATGAAGTTTGGGTGTTGGAGGAGCGACCCAAGGACAAGAATGTGATTGGAACGAAGTGGGTCTACCGCAACAAGCAAGATGAGAATGGCGTGGTGGTCCGCAACAAAGCTAGGCTTGTGGCGAAGGGATTTGCTCAAGTTGAAGGTTTGGATTTTGGGGAGACATTCGCCCCGGTAGCACGGTTAGAAGCTATCCGCATACTCCTTGCTTTTGCTTCTCATCATAATATCATGCTTTATCAAATGGATGTTAAGAGTGCATTTCTCAATGGCTATATTAATGAACTTGTGTTTGTTGAGCAACCTCCCGGGTTTGAGGACCCAAGAAACCCTAACCATGTCTATAGGCTAAACAAAGCACTCTATGGACTCAAGCAAGCTCCAAGGGCATGGTACGAGCGCTTAAGGGACTTCCTCGTCATGCAAGGTTTCAAGATTGGGAGGGTGGACACTACACTCTTCACCAAGGACATCGACGGAGACTTATTTCTTTGTCAAATTTATGTCGATGATATTATTTTTGGCTCAACTAACAAAGCTCTTAGCCATGAGTTTGGCAAAATGATGTCTAGGGAATTCGAGATGTCAATGATTGGAGAGCTCAACTTCTTCCTAGGATTTCAAATCAAGCAACTTCAAGAGGGGACCTTCATCCATCAAGAGAAGTACACTAAGGACCTCTTGAAGAAATTTGAGATGGGAGATTGTAGCTCAAGAAGCACTCCAATGGCGACAAATTGTCATCTCGACGCGGACATGGACGGTAAATCTATTGATCAATCTCATTACCGTTCCATGATTGGTTCATTGCTATATCTTACCGCATCTAGGCACGATATTATGTTTAGTGTGTGCTTGTGTGCTCGCTTTCAAGCGGCACCTAAAGAATCGCACAAGAAGGCGGTCTTTAGGATACTTCGGTATCTCAAGCATACCCCAAGTGTAGGTTTGTGGTACCCCAAGAACGCTAGTTTTCATCTCTTAGGTTACTCGGATTCGGACTTTGCCGGATGCCGTGTAGACCGCAAGAGTACCTCCGGGGGTTGCCACTTACTTGGGCGTTCCCTAGTTTCTTGGTCGAGCAAGAAGCAAAATTCCGTGGCTTTGTCCACCGCGGAGGCGGAGTATATAGCGGCCGGTGCATGTTGTGCCCAAATCCTATATATGAAGCAAACCCTCTTGGACTTTGGAATTAAGTTTGGTTGTGTGCCTCTCCTTTGTGACAATGAAAGTGCGGTTAAGATAGCTAGAAACCCCGTTCAACACTCCCGCACTAAGCACATTGATATTCGCCATCACTTCTTGCGGGACCATGAGGCTAAGGGAGAAATCTCTTTGCAAGGTGTTAGGTCCGAAGAACAATTGGCGGATATCTTCACTAAACCACTTGATGAGAAAACTTTTTCTAGGCTTAGAAGTGAGTTAAATGTGCTAGATGCATCTAACGTCATGTAAATTGCCATGTTCATGTAAGGTTGCATGTCATATAGGTCTTGCCTAACTCCCAAAAGATAGGGGCGAGCTAGAAATAGTTTTCCCTGAGTAAGCTTTTGGCAGGTTTAAACTTGGCAAGATAGATTTATTTTATGCCTTGCATGATTCCTGTCATATAGACTTGCATTCATCTAATATTTTGCATTATCTTGTTTGACATTGCATACGGTAGATTGTCACAAAGGGGAACCCACATCATGAGAAGGAGACTTGTTTGAAATGCAATATCTCAACTCATATGATGTGGAAAGAGCAAAATTCTAAAGGAACATGCTTTAATGAGATAGAAGTTTCCATACTCTACCTCACAAAGCATGGGCCTTACATTTTATTTGGATATTTTTCCTCCATTTTTCTTGGTGTTCCGTTCGTGTTAAGGTCTAAGCCAAGCTATTGGCATATTAGCTTCTTGAGGGGTAAGGAGTTGCCCAAAAAGTCCTAAGACATGTGTTTCTCCTCAAATTGTTTGTTCGGTCGAAGGACATATATGGGATGTTTTCGTTCTGTTGTCATCGGATTATCCGATGCCCCTGTCAATCTCTCATCGGTCAAATATGTGTTCAATCCTCAAAACCCAACTCTGTCAGAACCTCAAATGATCCGACACGTTCATCCTGGAAAACATCGGTCCATCCGATGTTCACTCTTCTGGAGCTATGATCCATTCAACCGATGTCTACCTCCCTCTAACGTCGGATCATCCGGTGTCAATATCACTCGGTTGAACACCCTTACTGTGATATTCGACCGATGTTCAAAACCCTAATCATCGGTTCATCCGATGTCGACAGCAATTCTTGAATATCCTTACTGTTGCAATTGACCGATGTTCACTGCATATATCATCGGTCCATCCGGTGTTTGAAAAACGGCTAGGGTTTGGGCCCCACTATTTAAACCCGCGCGCCGGCCCGACCCTTTCTCTCCCCGACACCCCGTGCTCCCGCCGTCGCCGACCACCGCCTCTCCACGCGCCGCCGCCGTCCCCTGCTCGCGCCACCGCCGCCGGCCACCTCTCCCGCGCGCCGCCGCCCTTCCCTCGCGCCGCCGCCGCCGTGCTCCACCCGCAGCACCGCCGCCGCTGCCTCCCCACGCGCCGCCGCCGCCGCCCCTCCAGGGCGCCGCCGCCGCTTCTCCTCTAGTCGCCGCCGCCACCACCAGACATCACCTCCTTCACCAGCCTCCACCGCCGGCAGTTCTCCCTGCTAGGGTTTCTCGCCCGAGCCATCAATCATCGCCGTTCGTCGCCTTTCATCGATCTCGTGTCTTTTCGTCGACGAGGTTTGTTCCGTGCAGCGCGACGTCCTTCATTGTTCCCGTCATCTTTTCGCTAACCCTTGCTCTCGAATTTCTTGAAGATGGCCCGTGATCGCAAAGGCAAAGGCAAGGCTATCGAGGAGCCCGCCGCGAAGAAGCGGAAATTATCGAAGGATGAGAAGAAGGCCTTGATGGCCGCTCGCGCCGCCGAGGAGCGTGAGCGCGGCCGTGGGGGTTCCTTGAGGATCCGTGAGGCCCGTCCGAGGCCGCCTCCAGTGGTCGACGACTCCGACGCCGAAGAGGAGCCCGTTGAGCCCCTCGTCCGCCGGCGCTCAGCCCGGACGCGTGGGGGTCACACCGAGGCTGCTCCTCGTCCGAGACCGACGGCTGCCGACCGTCGTGAGGACAGGGAGATTGAGTGGGCCATCAATGAGATGGACACGGCCGTCCGGGTCAGTGAAGGAGTTCGTCTTGTGGACTACCGGAAGATGAAGGCGAAGCAACTCCGTAAGCTCAGATGGAGTGTTCTTCTTGAGGAGTGGTTCCCACAGCCCCGAGAGCTGCTTGTTGACAGTCGCTTCTGGACTGTCACCCAGGCGTCTCTCTATGAGACCTACAAGCGCCGGGGGCACAAGCTCTTTCAGCACAACCACCTGGACTGGAGGCAGCTTGCAGTGGCCGCAGAAACTGATGTCCGCCCCTTCTTTGAGCGATACAGAGGCTTGGTGGAGCTATTGGACTATGAGAGAAGTGCGTATGTGGAAGAATGGGTCCGTGTCTTCTACGCGACCCTGTACATCTCAGAGGGCAGAAGATCAATTGCCTTCATGTTCAATGGTCAGCACTACCATCTCACGAGGCAGACTTTGGGGCACATCCTTGGCTTGGACCTGCACGACACTAGCATACACGAGAAGGTCTATGGGCAGGCAGATCCACCGAGGAGGCCACTTACTGGAGGGGTAGCACCTCAGCTGGACGAGATTCGCTCCTTGTTTGGCCCCACATTCTCTCCAGATCAGCCGAGAGTCCCAGCACTCCTGACCCCAGCTGCGCGCATTGTGCACCTCGCCTTGCGCCGCACGCTCCTGCCGAGGTCAGGTTACTTGGAGGGGTTCACGAGTCTCCAGCAGACCCTCCTGTTCTACATCATGAACGGGATGGACTTTGATATTGTGGATATCATTATCTGCGAGATGGAGGACGTCATTACAGATGGGATTGGGATGATGAGGCAGATGGTCTACGGGCACTGGATTAGCTTCATTTGCTCTATGGTGGTGCCAGAGGGACATTCAGCACAGGCCCGGCTTGCTGACGAGAGCGTGACCCGCTTCGGCCACTACCGTGCGTCCGCTCCTGGAGACCGCCGCCTTGGCCGTCCAGTTGAGCGCCAGGTCAGGGCGCGCTTGACTGAGGAGGATTGGTCTGACCTCGAGAAGGAAGATGAGCGTCTGGCTGAGGCAGAAGCTCAAGGTGGAGACTTACAGCACGTCTGGTCCGAGAGCGACACAGACGACAGTGTCGAGGAGTACTTCCCTCCTCCTCCACCTTCACCGAGGCAGCACGACGCCGAGGCCGGAGGATCAGCTGCTCCGCCACCGACACCACCTCCTGTGTCCGAGGCGCAGGTGACGCAACCGTCTGAGCTGACGTCGCTTCTTCAGCAGATGATCGAGCAGCAGCGCCAGGACAGGCTCGCTGCTGAGCAGGCCAGGGCAGAGCAGGCTGCGCGGCTCGCAGAGCTTCAGAGGCAGCAGACAGAGATGCAGCTAGAGATGGCCCGCCAGAGGCGCGAGGACACGGACCGGTTCACGAGTCTGGTGGACCAGATGCACCGGAGGACACTGGACCAGCAGCAGCAGACCCAGCAGGCGATGATGGGTATCCTGGGGTTGATCACCAACCTCTACCAGCAGACCGGGATAGCCCTTCCGCCACAGCACACCGGTCTTAGTCAGCCTCCAGCAGCACCTCCTCTGGCTCCAGCTTCAGTTCCAGCACCGGCGTCGCCGATCCCGAGCTACAGCATGTCTCCACTGCTGGCTTCGACGGTGCCGTTCCAGTTCTCGCCTCTCCCGGCCGTGCTTTCTCCACCAGCAGTTCCAGCTCCAGCGGACCCTCCAGCAGCTCCAGCTCCAGCCACGTCAGCACCTCCGGCTCCTCCCGCTCCAGCACCAGCTCCGGCGACGTCTACCTCGAGCAGCTCCGACACCGCCGACGTCGTCCGCTTCACCGTCGCCCCGAGAGCTCCGGAGTCCTAGGTACTCCTCTTCCCTTTTTGGTGTCTTGATGCCAAAGGGGGAGAAGAGTTAGAGTTAGGGGGAGTGTCTTGGGCTTAGGGGGAGTGCTAGTTATCTATTTGCTTTCAGACTTGTTATTTGCTTCTATTTGAAACTTGATTGTTATCATTTGCTACTATTTGTAATTCAGTATGCTACTTCACTCTTATGATTTATATTTGATCACTGTTTGAGCCTTCGAGCTCCTTGTGTTGCATGTTGTTCCGATTACATTTCTTTATGAGCATTGCGTTTGCGTTTCAAAATCCATTACTTTTATGCTCTACTCGTTGTGTTGTCATCAATCACCAAAAAGGGGGAGATTGAAAGCATCTAGGCCCCCACGAGGTACGGTTTCGGTGATTAATGACAACCGTTAATTACCACTAATGAGTTTGTGGATGCAAGGTTTCATGTACAATGAATCAAACGTCGATCAATCACTCATAAATGTCATCTACTGCTCATTGGATGCAAAAGGAGACCCCTCAACGAACTAACCTAAGGGGTTAATCGGAAACAAATGAGGAACTCGTACAACGACGCAACCTTATCAAAATTGGCAACACAAGAAGCTTCATATCCATCAGAAGAGCCATACAAACAAGTGTTCAAGAGGTCACAAGTCCAAAATCCAAAAGATCAGTCCAACTCAACTCGAAGGAAACAAATTGTACACACCGGATCATCCGGTGATCTGAAGAATGACTGCATCGGTCGATTTGGACTCAACAGAAGAAGAAGACCTCAGAATGAAGTACACACCGGATCATCCGATGTGTATCAAGTGAACATCGGATGAATACAACAGTAAGCAAATTTTCTGAAGTGTTCTGAAGGACTGAACACCGGATCATCCGATGTTGAAGGCAGATGCACATCGGTCGATTACAACAGAAGCAAATTATCAGCTCAACCAGATTGAAGATCTATTCATCGGAGCCTCCGATGATGAAGGAGGTGAAGCATCGGTCTAATAACGGTCATTTCTGACAGAATGACGTCAGCTAATTAGACCGATGCTCATAAAAGGGGGTCATCGGATCATCTGATGTACACAGAAAAAGTAATCAGCCCACTTTTCCAACGGCTAATTCGGTTGGGCTGAGTATTTAACCCCCTCCCACCAGTCATTTCGTTGAGGCTGGACAACAAGAGCACCACTACACATTCCCCAAGTGTCCAAGACTTAGAATACTCATTTTCACACTCTGGTAACCCTTTCACACCTCAAGATATAGGCTAGTTCCTCTTAGAGTTAAGCTTGTGTGCGTCCTCTCTGGGTGAGTGGAGACTCTAGAATAGGGAGAGCCGTGAGAAAGTGCATTCTTGGTGATTGCACTCACCTTGTATCAAGAGGAGAGTGAAGAGATCGCTCCGGAGCTTGCCGAGACCATTGTGGAAGCCCGGAGGATCGAAGTTGTACAAGGCTTGAGCTCCACCTTGCCAAGGATGGCGAACGGAGGAAGTTAGTGGATTCCCTCGTCTCGGTGACTTGGGAGTGGCGATACCCTTAAGTGGGTGCCACAACGTGGACGTAGGTGGATCCTAGTGATCTCACCGAACCACGGGAAAAATCGACGTGTCCCCGTGTCTTCGAGCGTTTGCATTCCTCCTCCCTACTCCCTTTACGATTACGCAATTCTCAATTCCGCACTTAATTCTCTTAATTGCACTATTGGCTTGCTTAGAGAATTAGATTCTACTTAAGCTTTAAATTGACTTAAAATTTGAAGTAGCCCAATTCACCCCCCCCCCCTCTTGGGCATTCGATCCCTACAGCTGCGCCACGCGCGGCCCCGGCGTCTCCGGCCTCGACTCCTGCGCCACACGAGGCCCCGGCGTCCCCTACAGCTGCGCCACGCGCGACCCCGACGTCTACTCCGACTCCCGCGTCACGCGCAGCTCCAGCGTCTCCGGCCTCGTCACGCGCTGCGCCACGCGCAGCCCCTGTTCCACGGTTCGCCAACCCTGCTCTTGTCTACCAGCGACGAGAGCGGGTTGGTGACTGCGCCTGCTCGTCCCGAGCCCTCGGTGTACCACCCACCGTTGCTCCACCGGGACCCAGGACACGTTCACCCGATGGTGACTAGACGTGCCGCTGGGGTTCTCCGGCCTCTTGAGCGGTTCTCCGGAGTGGTACTCTCTTCGACGACGCCGACACCATCCACTTCCTCTTCGGTATCACCTATACCGACTTCCTTCCGTAGCGCCTTCGCTGACCCTCACTGGCGCAGCGCTATGGAGGAAGAGTATGCGGCCCTACTTGCCAACCGGACATGGGACCTTGCTCCTCGTCCTCCTCGTGGCAACGTTGTCACAAGCAAGTTGGTTTTCACGCATAAGAGGAAGGCGGATGGATCCCTGGAGAGATATAAGGCTCGTTGGGTACTTCGGGGCTTCACTCGGCGCCCTGGAGTGGACTACGACGAGACCTTCAGCCCGGTGGTTAAGCCAGCGACAGTGCGGACTGTTCTGTCGTTGGCTCTCTCGCGTTCTTGGCCAGTCCACCAGCTGGACGTCAAGAATGCCTTTCTTCATGGTACTCTGACGGAGACGGTGTACTGCTCTCAGCCGACAGGATTTGTGGATTCAGCTCGCCCAGCCATGGTCTGCAAGCTGAACAAGTCCTTGTATGGTCTGAAGCAGGCACCTCGAGCCTGGTACAGCAGATTCGCCTCCTTCCTAGTCTCCTTGGGTTTCGTTGAAGCCAAATCGGACACGTCACTCTTTGTTTATCGACGGGAGGATGACACTGTCTACCTTCTTCTCTACGTCGATGACATTGTGCTGACAGCGTCCAGCCCTACGCTCCTTCAGCGGATTATTTATGGTCTCCAGCACGAGTTCGCTATGAAGGACTTGGGCCGGCTTCACCACTTCCTGGGGATTGCAGTCGAGGACAGACCAGTTGGCATGTTTCTTCACCAGCGGCAGTATTGTCTGGACATCCTCGAGCGTACGGGTATGGCTGTGTGTAAGCCATGCTCCACACCGGTGGATACCCAGGCAAAGATCTCTTCTACTGATGGGACTCCTGTCAGCGACTCGACTGCCTACAGGAGTCTTGCAGGTGCACTACAGTACCTCACCTTCACCAGGCCGGACATCTCCTACGCGGTCCAGCAGGTGTGCTTGCACATGCACGACCCGCGGGGGCTGCACCTCACCGCTGTGAAGCGGATTCTTCGGTACCTGCGCGGCTCCCTCGACTACGTCCTTCTACTTCGACGTGACTCGCCTTCTGAGTTGGTGGTCTACACCGACGCTGACTGGGCGGGGTGCCCTGATACTCGCCGCTCCACCTCTAGCTACGCCGTCTTCCTGGGGGGAATCTTGTCTCCTGGTCCTCGAAGCGGCAGCCCGTGGTTTCTCGCTCCAGTGCTGAGGCGGAGTACCGCACCGTGGCTAACGGCGTTGCAGTGGCGTCTTGACTCCAGCAGTTACTTCAGGAGCTCCACTCCCCCGTCGCCCGGAGCACATTGGTCTACTGTGATAATGTCAGCGCCGTTTACCTCTCCACCAACCCCGTCCAGCACCAGCGCACGAAACATGTGGAGATTGATCTTCATTTTGTTCGTGAGCGGGTTGCACGCGGTGAGGTCCGAGTTCTCCATGTGCCGACGACGTCACAGTTTGCCGACATCTTCACGAAGGGACTCCCGACGTCTTTATTTTCTGAGTTTCGGTCCAGTCTCAACATCTGTTGTGGCTAGATGTTGGGACTGCGGGGGGGGGGGGGGGGGGGGGGGGGGGGGGGGGGTTGGACTGTGTTGAGTTATGTGTTTGGGCTTAACATGTGTACCGACCCATCTATGTATCTATAAATATGTACCCTGTCTCTTGGTTAATCAAGCAATTATTCTTCCCCTCTAATAGTATCAACCCTGGGGCTATGTGTATCCTTGACACTTCAATCAATCACAATATTCCCCTTCCAATATGGAAATAGGCAACCACTCCAGCGTTCGGCAAGCCCGGTTGTCCCTCTGCGCACTCCCTTTCGGTGTTGCACCCCCAACCACCTCAAACGCCCTATTGGGTGGCTAACTCATGTGCCTCCTACCGCACCTATCCTGATATCTGTATTCTCTCTTCCTCCCATCCTCCCCACCCTTCCCGTCTTTCTTCTATTGTTGTTGGATACAGATTTGTTCTTTCGATCACCACTATAGGTGATTCGATTCTTCCCGAACCTTTTCGGACCTTTTCGTCTTCAGAACGTGCTGGTTGCTCCTGACATCTTCTAGAACTTTTATGTTCAATAGTTCACTACTGACAACAAGTGCCCTATGGAATTTGACTCTTTTGGGTTGTCCGTGAGGGATCTTTTCGGCCGGCATCTTCTACTTCGTTGTGATAGCTCGGGGCTTGTACACCCTGCAGCATCCTGCCTCCTCTTCGCCCACTTCGCATGTTCAACTACTAAAGCTTCCTCTATCACTTGGCACCACAGGCTAGGCCATCTAGGCCATGATATCTTTTCTAAGCTGAACTGGTGAGCAGTTCATCCATCTCGTGTACCAGGGCACATAGGAGTGTCTCTGCCACGCATGTCAATTAGGTCACCATGTTCGACTTCCTTTTCCTAGCTCTGACTCTCACGCTTTGCGTACCTTTGATCTCATACATTGTGATATGTGGACATCTTCTGTCCTAAGCATGTTCGGCTAAAAATACTATTTGGTGGTAGTGGTACTTGATGACTTTTCTCACTACTCGTGGACCTTTTCCTTACGCTTAAAGTCTGAGACATTCACCACACTGTGTCACTTCTTCGCTTGGGTGTCCACTCAGTCCGGTCACACCTATTAGGAGATAATGATTGAATTGATTAACCTCACAAGGGGAAAGTACATATATATATATAGACCCCTACGGTGGGCCGGTACATGGGCCTAGCCCAAAACACCTAAAGGTACAATGTATAGTCCAACGCCCCCCTCAGTCTAACATCTAGCCACAACAGATGTTGAGACTGGACTGAAACTCTGAAAACAGCAACGACGGGAGACCCTTTGTGAAGATGTCGGCAAACTGCGACGTCGTCGGGACATGGAGAACCCGGACCTCGCCACGTGCAACCCGCTCACGAACGAAGTGGAGGTCGATCTCTACATGCTTCATGCGCTGATGTTGGACGGGGTTGGTGGAGAGGTAGACGACGCTGACATTGTCGCAGTAGACCAACTTGCTCCGAGGGACGGGGGAGTGGAGCTCCTGCAGCAGCTGGTGGAGCCAGGCGGCCTCAACCACGCCGTTGGCCACGGCACCGTACTCCGCCTCAGCACTCGAACGCGATACCACAGGCTGCCACTTCGAGGACCAGGAGACGAGGTTGTCGCCCAGGAAGACAACGTAGCCATAGGTGGATCCGCTTCAAAGAAAGGAGGCTGTAGTCGAGGGTGCCACGCAGGTACCAAAGGATCCGCTTCACAGTAGTGAGGTGCGGCTATCTCGCGGGTCATGCATGTGAAGGCACACCTGCTGAACCGCGTAGGAGATGTCCGGCCTAGTGAAGGTGAGGTACTGAAGTGCACCTGCAAGACTCCTGTAGGCGGTCGGGTCACTGACAGGTGTCCCGTCGGCAGAAGAGACCTTAGCCGGGGTATCCACCGGCGTGGAGCACGACTTACACTCAGTCATGCCCGCTCACTCGAGGATGTCCAGACAGTACTGCCGCTGGTGAAGAAACAGGCCACCTGGTCGGTCCTCGACTGCAACACCGAGGAAGTGGTGGAGTTGGCCCAGGTCCTTCATGGCGAACTCCTGTCGTAATGCAGAGATAGTACGCTGATGGAGAGTCAGACTGGACGCTGTCAGCACAATGTCATCAACGTACAGGAGAAGGTAGGCAATGTCACCCTCTCGTCAATAGACAAACAGTGATGTGTCCGACTTGGATTCAACAAAGCCCAACGAGACCAGAAAGGAGGCGAACCGGCTGTACAAGGCTCGGGGTGACTCCTTTAGACCGTACAAGGATTTATTCAGCTTACAGACCATGTCTGGATGAGCTAAATCAACAAACCTTGTCGACTGACTGCAGTACACTGTCTCCGTCAGAGTACTGTGGAGGAAGGCATTCTTCACATCCAGCTGGTGGACAGGCCAAGAACGCGAGAGAGCCAACGACAGAACGGTGCAAACCGTCGCCGACTTCACCACAGGACTGAAGGTCTCGTCGTAGTCCACTCCAGGTCGCTGAGTACAGCCCCGAAGTACCCATCGAGCCTTATATTTCTCAAGGAAGCCATCTGCCTTCCTCTTATGTGTGAACACCCACTTGCCGTGACAATATTGCCACAAGTGGGACGAGGAACAAGGTCTCACGTCCGGTTGGCAAGTAGGGCCGCATACTCTTCCTCCATAGCATGGCGCTAGTGAGGGTCGGCGAGAGCGCTACGGACGGAAGTGGGTATAGGCGATACCGAAGAGGAGGCAGACGGTGGAGGCGTCATCGACGAGAGTACGACCCCGGAGAAACGCTCAACAGGCCGAAGGACCCCAGCTGCACGTCGAGTAACTATCGGGTGAATGTGTTCTGGGTCCCGGTGGGGCAAAGGCGGGTGGTACACCGGGGGCTCGGCACGAGGAGTCGGGTCACCAACCCACTCTCGTCGATCCATCTCTGGCTACACTGTCTTCCTGGGCGGCAACCTCGTCTCCTGGTCCTCGAAGCGGCAGCCTGTGGTGTCGCGTTCGAGTGCTAAGGCGGAGTACCGCGCCGTGGCCAACGGCGTGCCTGAGGCCGCCTGGCTCCACCAGCTGCTGCAGGAGCTCCACTCCCCCTCCCTCGAAGCACGTTGGTCTACTGCGACAACGTCAGCGCCGTCTACCTCTCCACCAACCCCATCCAGCATCAGTGCACGAAGAGTCATCCAGTGCGACAACGAGCGGGAGTTTGATAACTTCGCGCTTCGTGACTTCCTTCTCTCTCACGGTGTCCAGCTTCGCATGTCTTGCCCGTACACCTCTCCTCAAACCAGCAAGGTCGAGCGCATGCTTCACACCACCAACAACATCATGCACTCTCTGATATTCTAGTCCCCTGTTCATGCTCCGAACTGGCAGAGGCTCTCCACACTGCTACCTACCTCCTTAGTAGTCGTCCCTCTATGGCGATTAGTGCTCCCACCCCTCACTCTTCCTTATTCGGCAACACTCCCACCTATCACCACCTTCGGATTCGGGTGCGCATGCTACCATAACCTCTCTGCCACATCCCCACATAAGTTTGAGCCCTCGTTGTGTCTTTCTTGTGTGTGCTTATAGAGCCTAGCCCATGTATCAGCCCTAGGGGCTATTTGTATCATTGACACTTCAATCAATTACAATCTTCTCCTTCCAATAAAACAAAATAAAGAGAAATTGGATGATCAAGCCCAGAGATAACCACATATCTAGTAAACAATGATTAGCCTCCAAATAAAACTGCAAAATTTTAGATCATTCACAGCATGCATCGCTACCACATTGTCAAATATGAAATACTCGTTTGAGAAATCATACAAGGCAAAGGCAAATCATTTATATGGGCAATTTGCTATCCGGCACTTGATAACTTGTATGTTGACCACACACTATTGGTGTTCCAGTGCCCATAAGTCAACCTCACAACGAGTGCCTAGTGTGAAATATGTTGTTATTATTTGCCGCATTGTAGTTTTTATTTAATTTACTGCTAATAATTTGTGTGTATGTACTCTAGTATGTAACTATTTCCGACTCCATTCAACATAAAATAATTCGGCCTGAAGGCAGTATAGACGTTTCAAGAAGTACCGAGCTTCTGAAAATGCACCAACAGTCTCAAAGATGCAAATGCACAAATTGCAGTGGTCTCAATCCTAGCAGCTGTAACGCTCTTAAATGCCATGATTTTTGAACTCCAAAAGTAATACGGCTGGGTCATTACTTCATAAATGTATAGAGTTCAGTCAAGCACGGTTCAACGGTAAGAATCCAGGCCTATTCAATATTTCAGTAAATCCCCAAAGTGCAGGGAGAACTACCCTCCTAAATTTTTACATGGCCAACCCAGCCTGGAGATTATGAGTTATGACATGGAGCTGTCTGTTCTTCAGGGCTTGGGTTTGGTCGCACCAAAATGCCTTTTAAACTTTGTAAAGCCCAATAGACCCGCCCCTGGGACTGAGGAAGGTCTATAAGAACCAGTTGACTAAAGTCTGAAAAACTTCCATATTTTATGAACACTTGAATATTTTTATGTTTAGTTCCACTTGAGTACTAGAAAATAACAATTACTAACAAATTATAAAGTATAATTGAATATAGTATATCTCCAGTGAGAATGAATAGAATCAAATTAGTGTTACCAACTTACCATTGTACGGCTTTCTAAACTTATTATCAAATAAGCATGGTATTCGTTATCTTCCACTGTACTTCCACGAGAACTCTTATAGTAGACTGTCCAAATACCTGTGCAACTTGGTAACTCCACCTAGACAAGTTTTATAAACAAACATAACTACTAGTAGATATCAAAACCGAGATTTCTAAACGGAAAAAAAAGGACGACATAGAAATCACCCAATAATTCATCGCTATTGCTATTTTTCTTTTCCATGTTTCCACCAAATATACACAATAGACTTACTGTCTGAGCCTAGATGCAATATCATCATCTACATTACTAGTAGCTAAATCAAGCCTTATTAGCACAATAGGAACAAATGGGCACTTGTGCATATAATAGCTGAGACATGGCCAACCACTACCAGTCCCCCTTTAGTCTATGCCAACAGCTCAAATCTGCCTCCTAAACCGACCATCTTTTGCAGCTAAACGAATCCTAGACTACTATAAACCCTTCCTTCTCCTTTAGCAGATAACACAGTTTCCTACCTGTCGGACTATATGTGTTGAGCTAGGCCCATGTACCAGCCCCTATGGGGCTATATATGTGTACCTACCCCTATGGGGTTGATTAATCCACTAATTACCTTCCATTATGGTATCATTAGCCAGGGAAACCCTAACTCTAATCCTCCATTCTCTCTCCTAACCATGCAACAGCCGCCAGTGCTGTCCACGGCCGCCGCCGCGCAGCCCACGACAGCTGTCGCCTCGCTCCTGTTCGTCGCCACCGCCGCGCATCCCACGGTTGTCGCCGCCGCCGCAGCCGCGCCCTAGGCCACCGCCGCCCCACAGCCGCTGCTGCAGCACCTCTGGCAGCCGCCGCCGCGCCTCTGGCCGCTGCCGTCGCGCCGTTGGCCGCAACAGCCTCGCCCCTGGCCGTTGTGCCACGGCTCCCTCCTCAGATCAAAATCCGGCGCCGCTGGACTCCTCTCTTCAGATCCGACCACCGCCTCTCCTTGTTGATGAGCAGCCTGGCCGCTGGTGTCTGGCCGTCTTGGGGGCTTCCGGCCGCCTCCGGCGGACCACTTGCTGGTGCCGACGTTGCGCCTTCATGACCAGTGTCTCTAGGCTAGGAGGGTCTGCTACTACTACTACTGAGCTCACGTAGTCGTTGCCTCCATATATCGCCGGTCTCGAGCCACCTCCAGTGTCCACAGTCCTGCCGGCAATGACTGTCTCTGCTGTTGGCGCCGCCGCTACTCATAGCGCAGCTGCTGCCCCCCTTTGCGGTGCAGACAGCGCCACCACGACTGTCGTCAACACCTTTGGTGTTATCGCGGCTCTGGCCGCATCTCGCGAGCGTGAGCGGGTACTTGCTCTAGCCCTGGAGCAGGAGCGTGCTTTTGTGGCTGCTCTGTCTCACCAGCTCGAGGAAAGTGCTCACCAACTGTTGGGTACTGCCTACGAGTCTTCCTCGGATGCTGGGGCTCACTCCGCCTACACGGCCTCTCTCGTCGCTGCTCTCCACGCCCAGGGGGCTGGAGTTCAGAACATCCGGACGCTCGTGCCGATCGTCCTCAGTTCTGACTCCACCCCATACGCCTGCTGGCGTCACGTGCTTCTCCTCACGTTGAGGCAGTACCTTCTCGAGGCCCACGTTCAACGGGAGGGCTTCCCGTTGGATGATTCTTGGATCAGCACGGAGAGCCTGGTCCTAGCCTGGATCCTTGGGTCCCGCTCCGACGAGCTACACGACAACGTCGGGCAATGCGGTGGCGGTACCGCGCATCGGGCGTGGCTGGTGCTTGAGCAGCACTTTCTGGGGAACCGTGCAACTCGTGCTTTACACATCAACGCGCGGTTCCAGAACACCGTCCAGGGCGACCGCCCCATCTCCGCCTACTGCAGGGAGATGAAGGGCATGGCTGACGACTTAAGCAACCTTGGCGAGCCGGTTGTTGATAGCACGCTCGTCCTTCGGGTCCTTCAGGGCCTGAATGAGCGCTACTGCCACCTTCGCTCCTGGCTCCTTCGTGTGGAGCCGGCCCCGAGCTTCGAGAAGGTCTGTTCTGACCTTGAGCTCGAGGAGCTCACTTCCGGTGGCCCTGCTGGCTCCGGGCCTGCCACAACTTTTTACAGCTTTGGGTGGACCACCGCCGCGACCTCCTGCTCCGCCTACCACCCTAGCTGCTCCTACAGGCACTGGGGGGTGGTAATCGTCACCGCCGCGGTAAGCGCGGTGGCCGAGGCGTTGGTGCTGGCAGCACTACGGCTCCGGCTACTGGTGGTGGTAGTGGTGGCACGATCAGATCTCTATGTGGTCCGGGCCGTGTCCGGGTCTTCCGCCTCCACGCCCGTCGTGTCCTCAGCCGGTGTATGTCGCCCACCCAGGCTACGGTGGACCAGCCTACCCTGCCGGTGGGCCGTCGACTCAGGTCTACGAGGGCATTGACTACCCTGATGGGTACTCGAAGTCGCCGGCACCGTTCTTGGAGCCGCTGCCTGGGTGGGACCGCCGGTCACTGGCGTTTTCGTTCAACACCATGCACCTCACGCCACCCGCTGCTGACTGGGTGGCTGATTCCGGAGCTTCGTACCATACCACTCCTGACACTGTCTCTTCTACCCACACTCCCCACCCTTCTTTTCCTTCATCTATCGTTGTCGGGAATGGGTTTGTTCTTCCAGTCACCTCAGTAGATGATTCGGGATCTTCAGGTTCTTTCCAGCTTAACAACATTTTTGTCGCTCTAGATATCATTCAGAACTTGCTTTCTATTCGTCGTTCTACCACTGATAACAATGTTTCTGTTGAGTTTGATCCGTTTGGTTTATTTGTGAAGGATCTTTCCACCCGGCGTCCTCTTCTTCGATGTGATAGCCCAGGGCCCCTGAACGTGCTTCGACTTCCTACTTTCGCTGTGTCTCCGACTTTTGCTCTGACTACGACAGCTTCGTTCACCACTTGGCACCGCCGGCTTGGCCATCCTGGCGTCGATACTATGTCCAAGTTGTCTAGTAGTTCAGTTATCTCGTGTACTAGGGGCACACATGAGTCTTTATGTCATGCTTGTCAGTTTGGTCGCCACGTTCGGCTTCCGTTTCCGACGTTTGTGACTCATGTTGAGCACATTTTTTATCTCATTCATTGTGATTTGTGGACATCTCCTATTATCAGTGTTTCAGGATTTAAATATTACTTGGTGGTGATTGATGATTTCTCGCATTTTTCCTGCACTTTTCCCTTACGATTGAAGTCTGAGACATACGTCACTCTTTCTCACTTCTTCGTTTGCACATGGTGATAACGGACGCACTGTTCGAGCTTAGTTCGGACGCACTGTTCGAGCTCTCCAGTGCGATAACGGACGCGAGTTTGAGAACTCGGCGCTCCGTAACTTTCTATTTGCACATGGTGTCCAGTTGCGCATGTATTGTCCATATACTTCTCCTCAGAATGGCAAGGCAGAGCGCATGATTCGCACCACTAATGATGTTATGCGGTCTCTAATGTTTCAGGCCTCTATTCCTGCTCGATACTGGGTAGAGGCCCTCCACACCTCCACTTTTCTCATTAATCGCCTTCCCACCAAGGCAATTCGTGCACCTGCCCCTTACTTTGCCTTGTATGGCACCACCCCTCTTTACGACCAACTTCGAGTTTTCAGATGCGCTTGCTACCCTAACCTTTCCGCTACGGCTCCACATAAGCTTGCGCCTCGTTCCACTCGGTGTGGCTTCCTTGCGTTCTCTCTCGATCATAAGGGTACCGATGTCTGGATCTCACCACTCACCGTATCTTGAACTCTCAACACGTCGTCTTCGACGAGTCCTCTTTTCCTTTCTCCACTTCCTCCTCTGTTTCAATCGCAGAGTTGGACTCCCTGTTTCTACTGACACCGAGGCTGCTATACCACAGTTGCCTTGGCCCTTTTCTATAGGTACGACACCCGCTGCGCCACACGACGACGACTGTTGCACCTCAAGCGCCACCGGCTATGCCTCCCGTAGCCCCGGCATCTCAGTTCACTAACCCTGCTCGAAGCGGCAGCTTGTGGTGTCACGCTCGAGTGCAGAGGCGAAGTACCGCGTCGTGGCTAACGGTGTGGCTGAGGCTTCCTCGCTTCAGCAGCTACTTCGGGAGCTCCACTCCCCCGTCGTCCAGAGCATGTTGGTCTACTACGACAACGTCAGCGCCGTCTACCTCTCCACCAACCCCGTCCAGCATCAACGTACAAAGCATGTGGAGATCGATCTCCATTTTGTTCATGAGCGGGTTGCACGTGGCGAAGTCTGGGTTTTGCACGTCTCGACGATGTCGCAGTTCGCCGACTTTTCACGAAGGGTCTACTGTTGTCACTGTTTTCGGAGTTTCGGTCCAGTCTCGACATCTATGCTGGCTAGATGTTGAGACTGCAGGGGGGGGGGGTGTTGGACTATATGTGTTGGGCTAGGCCCAAGTACCAGCCGCTGTGGGGTTATATATGTGTACCTACCCTATGGGGTTTATTAATCCACTAATTACCTTCCATTACTACCAAACACAGTGATACTACTGTAACACTCACCCCTGGTTATGCAACTAGTGGAGTATTCATCCCCACCTATGTAGATTTAATGTGGTAAGCCATGATGCAAACAGTGGACTAACTGCAGAACGCCAGGATGTTGCAAAAGTGCACGCTGGTAGTGGATGGAGACAGGAGTGATAGAGATATTCACTACCAGGTAGCAGCAGGTCTTGTTTATTTTGTACCAAGATGACTTGTGGGTGAAGTTTGAATAAAGGTGTATCATAGGATTTCCGAAAGAGAGAGAAGGTGATTAAATCTGGAAAAAGAATATGCACCTCCGTAATTAAATCTGGACGAATAGATTGTTGAAGAGCGGAAAGTGTTCCATTCTTTCCATGACCAGAACAACACACCTGAAATAGCCAACATAACTTTTTTTACTGAGAACACTGACAACTGAAGAAACTGAAATGACGAACAACAAAATAGGACTTGCTTTTAAAAAAGGTGCACCCAATGCTGAAAGCTCCCACACACATTGTCGGTCTGGGGAAGGGAATTTCTAGGCAGCCTTCCCTTGCTTATTTTGCAAGGAGGTTGATTCGAACCCAGGATAATTTTAGTAGTGAGGCTTGTTTATAAGTAGTTTATTAATATATTTTCATAATAACAAATGACTTGTTATTACAAAAATATAATTAGCAGACTACTTATAAATATTTGGCAATAAATTTTCAACAAATGAACAAGATATGGCTTATTATAACTAAGAATAAAAAGTTAAGAGTGACACACAACTTACCAACTCGTAATTGCTTTGTTTTGCAATTCCAGCCGCACTGGGATTTGAATTAGTTCTTAAACAATATGCAAAATCTTTAAGAGGACCAACATTTATCAGAGCATCTCTCACAATAAATGAGATATTCTGTAAAGTTCGATTGAAACAAATCAGTATTATGAAAAAAAAATGTCAAGCGGACATGATACTTGAGCAGCAGAAACTCATCATTCTTTACAACAATAACAAAGACTTTGTCCCAAACACGTTGGGTAGGCTACATAAGAATCAACTGAAACATATGGAAGTAAAAAAGAAAGGGGGAAAGAAGAGTAAACATTGTATGAGTAAACTAAGATTTTGGCATATGAATTGTTGATTTCCATATAGTACCATCAAGAGCCGAATATCTAGTTACATTTCAATCCCTAAGTCATGTTTTAGTGTTTTACTACCTCCTCTGACGCCAACCTTGGTCGTCCTCTGCCCCTTCTACTATATTCCCTACCCTTTAGGATCCCCATGTTAACATACTAATCATTCTTTGCTTCACAAAAAAAATAAAGCAGTCCAACTGGTGACCGAGAGTCCAAAACGATAGAAAGATCGTGTCGGAATTACATGATTGTAGTGCAATGAATATGAGTTACATATAAAGTGGTGCAAGGCATAGGAGTTACACCCCATGGAGAGTCTCACTAGGACTAACAAAGTCTTATTAGGACTATAATACCCCCCCCCCAACACACACAGTCGAAACTCTACCACTACAAACGTTTAGACCGGAACGGAATTGATTGACTCAAGATGATCGTGATAGCCACTTTGTGTCGAGGTAATCGAGAACGTGATGTGGTCGTAGACATGGAGGGCACTATTCCAGAATCATCAAGGTGGGAAATGAATGCAGAAAAATCAGTTGTGCCTGACCAATGAACTCGGACAACATGCTAGCAAGCGATAGCGAGGGTGATGTGGCGCTTGGACATGACAACAAGTGTGGCCTACTTCAGCCCATCTCTAACATCTGTTGTGGTGGTGGTGTCTAAGATGTATTAGCGAACGATGCTGATTTCGACCATCAGTTGCGTGACGAGGACCGAGCATCGTTGGTGCTACCGCCTTGGTAGGTAATTGTAACGATGGTGACACGGGTACAGTTGTCGATTCTTGGTGATGGCCAATGCATCACACTCATGGACGATGTTGCTTAGCGATGATGATCTAGCGAGAGGACAACGGGTTCACGATGTGTTTAGAAGGCCATAGAGGGATGTCATGTACATAAGCGCATAGTATCATGCCACGTGATCGGCGAAGCCTAGAGAGGTCGAAGTTGAGGCAGTTATATCTAGCAACAATCAGCATTTGACGATCAACAGGACGATGCAAATTGGTTTATTGTCAGGAAACAAAAAAAAAAACAGAGAGAGGGAAAGACCCCAATATGAAGATGAGGTGGGGCGGAGGCAACAGGCGCTCGGCCATATCGGGGAGAAAATGCAAGGTGGAGCAAAGGGAAGGGGGTGACAGAGGTGGCAGTGGTCTACAAGGAGGCAGACAAGGCGTGGATCGGTGAGAAAACGAAGGTCACACCAAAGAGAAGCGAGGGGCAGAGGTGGCAGCACTACAGGAGGGGGCGTGCACGACCAGGATAGGGTGCTCGGCTTTGGGACGATGATTGGAACGGGAGCCTAGCCGCCATGCTCGATCCAGACGAGGCGACTAGCCCTGACGTCGAAGTCGGAGCGCCTACATTTCTTTTAATTACTACGTATGATGTCAGGACGAATCGAGTAGAGTCCACTGAAGGTGTGTCCTACTCGAGCGAGAGGTCAACCATGCTCCTTGAATATCTTCATCATTTCGTTGTCGATGTTGATGTTGTAGCCTTCCTCATCAAGTTGGGCAGTGTTGATGATGTTTTTGTCGAGATGGCGAGGTACACACCAGTGAGCTTCCGAAGCTACCCCATCTTGTGGATGTACAACATCGTACCTTGCCCCTCGATCTTGACGATCAAGTTGTCATCAATCCTCCCTATGAAGCACATGGTGTACTATTCCTGAATGTTGTTTCATTGTGAGAGGAATTTTTTCATAGTGTGGGATGCTTTGTGGAACAATTTTTTACTCAACGCTGTCAAGTCCATGCTGCTTGGATTTGCCTACCGATGCTCTTCCTACCATAGCAGTCCAACTGCTTGTATTGTCGCGATCTTGTTGTCACTCTTCCTTGTGTGAATCCTCCCCCGCATAGAGCCACCTATGTGCATCCAAGCTCCGGCTTGAGAAGGTTGTCGGGTCCTGCGAAACCGCTCTAGATCCTCCCGTTCTGAGTCGTTGCCCTGCCTTCTAGCATACGATGTTACGTGCGCAACTGCTCACCGTCACGCGTCTACGTGCGCCCTTGGTGCGTCTGTGATGCCTCCTTTGTTGTGTGCCGCTCTAGCCTCTGCATAACTATCTGCTACTTGATGGATTGCTTCCTAGCGTCCGTACGTCGAATGCTGAGGCACATCGAGCATCTGACAATGAGCTAGATCGAGTAGAATCTGATAGAGATGTGTTGTACTCGAGTGAGAAGTCGATCATGCTCCTCTTGTATCTTCAATATTCTATTGCGAATTTGACGTCGACGACGCAACCCTTAGCCATGTGACCACGCTCATCATTGTCTTGGTGGACCTTGAGGCCATCACCGTAGGATTCGCCGCCGCCATCGTTGACCTCGCCGTCGCCACCAGGAAGACCCGAAGCCACTCATGACGCGTCGCTGAGCAAGCTATTCCAGCTCGCCCGTCACTGGGACCGCCCCGCCTTCATCGTCTGTTGGTTCGCCGAGGGGGGGGGGGGGGGTGGGGGAGGCCCAAGCATGAGGTTCCGCGCGATGTACGCTCTACACGTTGGTTCAATCCCAATCTGCACACCGCCCCTCCTCCTGCGCGCCCTCTTCGACCCGGTGCATGGCTACGCAGCTCTACTGCACTTATCTTCAAACTGGTCGCAGGGCACGGCCTTCAACTGTTCGGTGCACCGAACATGATGAACAGCGAGCAACTCCCAGACATGTCCAGTGAGATCTTCCGCAACTCCCAGACATGTCCAACGAGAGATTTTCCTCATTGCCTGTGGATTCTACTTCAGATAATGACTTGTTTGATATCTTTGGTGCTGAATTTCAACAGCTCTTCCACAATGTTGGTGCTGATTTGGTCTCCTGGAGTGGTCCAAAGTCTCAGACTTCAGGTAGAGATGAGCTTGGATATTATGAATTTGTTCAGCTTGCTGAGAATTTGGGTGCTATGTTTCATATGTTCACAATCAGTTCTAGATACTCTAGTTCATTGGCAGCATCTGTAATTACTTGGCAGGAAATTTTGGGGTTCTTGGATTACTGGGGGTTGATAAATTTTCCACCAACTGGACAAGAGTACATTAAGCTAAGGGGGGTCAGCAAAATCCTTATGTTCAGGAGAGAGTTCCTCTGATTGAGAAGTTGTTCAAGTTGGAACCTGTTCAATCTTCTATGCTGATCCATTTACCCAAGAAAGAAGATATCGAAGCTCTAGCATGTCCAGCCATAATTGAAGAAATGGCTGCCATGGATGTTCTTTGCAGTAACAAGACAGAGACATTAACTTTGAACAAGTTGACTGTGGAGGCCAAAGAGAAGTATTTGACCAGGCTACTGCATCGACAATCAAGGAAGCTGATGCTCAAACCCCTAAGGCTGTGGACTGCAACTGGAAGAAGATCATCATTCAAACTCGAGGATGAGCTTTTCATAAGGGAGGGAGAGATATCACGTAGGTTTATAGATTAGGAAATAAATAAAAGAGAGTTAAGGTTTGTTAGATTTGGATTAGAGATAAAAGGAAAGTTTGGGATGAGTTTCCATGTTTAGAGATAGAGTTGGTTACATTAGAGACAGTCCTAGTTTCTATAATGTAACAGCAGAGTCAGCTATATAATGCCACTGATAGTTGATAAATAAAGCAAGCAAGAATTACAGTCCAAAGAAATGTTCATCGGCGACGTCAGCAACTGCACCGGCAATCAGTCAGCAGGTTCGGCGGCATTTACAAGAACGTCTGTAACAGTCTCTAGTTTAGGAAAGAAATAAAGTCGTAAGGACAAAAATAGTTGTCGCATTTTTAGAATAGGTCCAAAGAGTCATAGTAGAGCATGAATAAAGAGTCCTAGCCAAACTCTGACTCCGAGTTAAATCCTAATAGGACTACACATGTATATATAGAGACTTCGGGGCAAGGAGAACCAGCATCGGATTTCCAACGTCCAATAATAATGTAATACTGCAACAACCAATTGTATCTATAGGTCTCTTGTTTTTTCCTAAACTAGGAATCCAAACCCAACGCAACTCATAGACGCACCCCTAACATGGGAAAAAAGTTCTATGCAGCACTGCTGCAAATCTCTCTCTTTACAGCACCTTTCAGATGGCTGACACCTATCCCGCACAGATCGCAAAGCAGCGCCCCAGCACCCAAGCTCGCTTCTGGATCGATCTATATATATCCCTGCTCGCCCGATCGACTCCGCTACTTCCGGCTGGATCACGCACCCGTATTCCCCATTCCTATCGGCTCGCTCTGCACATACATGGATGAACAGTTAACCCCGCAGCTCGATCGATGGATGAGCGGAGCAACCGATAGGAATCTGGAGCACAGGCGCGTGACCCAGCCAGAAGCAGCGGAGCGGATCGGGCGAGCGGGGATATTTCCATTGATCTAGAAGCGAGCGTGGGGGCTTGCGCTGCTTTGCGATCTGTGCAGTACAGGTGTCAGCCATCTGAAAGGTGTTGTAAAGAGAGGGATTTGCAACAGTGTTGCATATAATTTTTTTTCCCTAACATGTAGCCATGCGCACCTGGTCCAAGCCATAACACCCAGGATCATCAACAACACACTGCAAAAGCCATGTAGGCGACAGCTCAGAAACGACATTAACTCTATACCACGGTAGATAGATTATGTCAAAATTAGATGATTCTCTTGCACAAATATGAGTTACATCCCATGGAGAGTTTGACTAGAATTATGTAGGGGTGCATAGCATAGGAGCCAGATCCCATGGAGAGTCTGACTAAGAACCTAAAGTAGTCCTACTAGGACTCTTAAAACAATATCAATTATCTATCACATTCACATTTTCTCGAAAAATCTATTTGTTGGAGTGTATAAGTGAATTGTCTACCCTTTCCCATCAGTTTAAGCTTTTGAGTGCATCCGGTTAGCGCATACTAGCTTAACATGGTATCAGATCCGAAGGTCTCGAGTTCGAATCCTGACGAATGCAAGTCCACTCCTCTTTCAACGTTAGAGGCCCGAGAGAGCCTCACGTGAGGGGGGTGTTGGATTGTATAAATGAATTGACTACCCTTTTCCATCAGCTTAAACTTTTGAGTGCAACCGGTTAGCGCATAGTAGCTTAACACTATTAACCCACATGATTGCAACAGAAATCAAACCAACTACAAACAATTGAAATTGCCATACAGAAATTAGACACAAACAGATAGAAACTATCCAACTGAAAATAATGATCAGACCTGTGCTGAATCTAGGCTGTCTGGCACCACATTATTATTATGGAAAGAAAGTTCCTCCACACTGGTGACATCTTGTAAAACATCAGAGGGGGTCCTTTTTAAGCGCTTTGAGAAAGGCAGATCACCTTCAGTATCAGCAGACTGTCACATAGATAATTCATTAATCAATGTACTATGAACAGACTACATTTAGCATACAATCCCAAAGGTTGTCACTACATGCGTGACAATAAATGCTTAATGCATAACATGAAACATATACAGGAAGCAGATGACTCGTGACAAAAACTGTTAAGAACCTAGCAATCTGACTATATTTACTAACATTTTCATCAATACACAAAAATTTTCAAAAGATAATGCATAAGAAAAGCTGCACTGACCAAAGTAAGAATAAATCAGAAATTTAAAATACCAACTAGGCCGACAATAAAAAACACGAATTGCAAGTTCTCCTGCACTGGCATTTCTATCATGTGGAGCTAGAGGGAATTGTTAAGCCATATTCTACTAGTCTTCTACTTGGCCAAGGATTACCCCCAAAGCATATGTGTTGTGTCTCTTGCGCCTGGGTGAGTGGAGAGGAGAGTGCAGATCGACCTGAGAGGGTAGGGAGGGCGCCTGAGAAGCGGTGTCACCGTTGCTGGATAACTTCCCAGCCACAGTGACTGAAGAAAGTTCTACTGCTCCTTCAAGTATAGCCATGGCTGCTATATATTGAGGCACCAGCAGACCTCTATCTAAGCACCAGATCCTATTTTTATTGACTCAGCAGCCTTATCTGGTCTGTTGGGTGCCAGGAAACAACCTTTTGGTCGGCAGAAACAGAATTACCTAAGTGCTGGGCACCAGGAACAACCTGCTGGACGCCAGCTACACCCAAACTGACTCCACTAATTTGCCCTGCATCAAAACAGAAAGTGTTGGAGTGTATAAGTGAATTGCCTACCCTTCCCCATCAGCTTAAGCTTTTGGGTGCAACCGGTCAGCGCATAGTCGCTTTACATGGTCTCAGAGTCAGAGGTCTCGAGTTCGAATCCTGGCGGACGCAAGTCCACTCCTATTTACCACGTTAGAGGCCCAAGAGAGCCTCACGTGTGGGGAAGTGTTGAGTGTATAAGTGAATTGCCTACCATTTCCCATCAGCTAAAGCTTTTGGGTGCAACGGTCAGCGTATAGTAGCTTAACAAAAAGGAAACAGAACTGCTGGCCATCTTCATGATCCTCCATTGTGGGCCTTTTGTGGGTACGCCGCTGGTACTGGCGCCTCACGAAAGAGTCCACAACATCTTCCCCCTTCCCGACAAAAAGCTCGGCCTCGAGCTTAAGGCCTTGTTTGGTACAACTTCTGCTGCAGCTTCTTCATAAAAATAAGTTGAAGCTGTGCCAAACAGGAAACTTCTGTAACAGCTTATTAGTTCAGCTGCTTCTCAGAATGAACTAAAAGCAGGACATAAGCAGAAGTTGTTTTCCACCAACTTTTCATACAAGCTGCTTTTGTAACAAGTTCCAGCAAAACAGGGCCTAATACAGGATATTGCTGCTTGAAGTCTTCCACTGGCTCCCATGTGGAGTTTGCTGCTGAATGGCCCAACCACTTCACCAAGACCTCCCACAGTCCCCTGTTCAGTCTTGCCTTCTCAGGAGTTGGCACCACTCTTCCATGCAGAATATTAGGAAGGGGCACCACCTCCCTTGGAGCTGGTCCTTGAAACTTCTTTAGTAAAGAAACATGAAACACATCATGAATGCGGAAAGAAGGTGGTAGCAACAACTTGTATGAGACTTGGCCAATTGCCTGCAGAATCTGGTAGGGCCCAAAATACTTTGGTCCTAACTTGGTTAGTGGTGGAGAAGTGACTCCCACTGCTGCCCGCTGCTGCAGCCTTAACCAGATCCAATCGCCAATGTTGAATTCAACTGCTCAGCGCCCTTTATACTGGAAATTCTTCATTGTAATCTGGGCGTGCAGCAAACAGTCCCTGATCTCTGCCAAAATTCATCCCGGTGTTGCAGCTGCTTATCCACCGCCGCCACCCGTGCTGCACCAGGCTGATAAGAGATTAAAGAGGGAGTGTCCCTGCCATACACCACCTTAAATGCGGAGCATTTGAGAGCTCTTTGGTAAGAAGAGTTGTTGGTAAGAAGAGTTGTAGCAAAACTCTGCCCAAGGAAGCCATTACAGCCAGGATTTAGGTGTGTCCCCCGCTAAACAGCAAAGATACATTGTGATAACCCTGTTTACCACCTCTGACTGCCTATCTGATTGTGGATGAAAGACAGAACTCAAATGCAGTTTTGCTCCCGCCAAAGCAAACAATTCAGACCAAAAACTGCTAGTGAAAACAGTGTCACGGTCAGAAACAATAGAGCAAGGGAAACCATGCAACTTCACTATATTGTCAAAGAATGCCTTTGCTATTGAAGTTGCATTGTAAGGATGGCCTAGTGCAATGAAGTGGGGAAATTTTGAGAATCTGTCCACCACTGTCAGAATCACCGATTTACACCCAACCTTTGGAAAGCCCTCAATAAAATCTATTGAAATATCACTCATACCTCCGCTGGAATGGGCAGTGGCTGCAGCAGGCCAGCAGGGTGCAAATGCTCAGTTTTATTACGCTGGCAAACTGCGCAACCTCGCACATACTCCCTAACACGCCGCAGGGCTAACAGGCTACAGAAAGAAGCCCGCCATCTGTGCAGTTTTCTGCATGCCTTCATGTCCCCCTTCATGTGCCTGAGGCAATAACTATGGCCACAAAGAAGAACTATCAAGGACGAACAGCTTGCCCTTGCACAACAGCAACCCGTCAATTTTAGACCAGCCCTGTTCCATTGACCCTTCCTTCAACTTGGACAGAATATTCTGCACTTGTGGATCAGCAGCAGCTTCAGTGCGCAGAGTGTCAAACAACTGAAAAGTGGGAGCAGAAATGTTGAACATTGCTGCTGTATCTTAATCCCGACGGGACAGGGCGTCCTCAGCACCATTCAACTTCCCAGCCCTCTACTCCACGGTCAGGTCATAACCAAATAATTTCTCACCCATGTGTGCTGAGGAATAGTTGAGGCGCTGCCTGGAAGTTGCAGGCCTCTGCGCAGGAGCAGCAGCCAGGGCGTGGCAAGGGAAGAGCACCGCTGTAGACTTATGTGCAGGGGCGGCAGCAGCAAGAGGGGCATTTTTGGGAATTGCTGATAACTGGAGCTGCTAGACGGTGTTCATAAGCCTGGGCGAGGATCATTGCAGTCTGCAGGTTGGATGAAAATTGCAGCTCCACATCGGTCCGTAGAGGTTCACCGAGGCCAGCGGTGGACATGTTGACCTGTCGGCGCATGGACAGGTCTTCGCAGCGGCAGAGCAGCACAAAAAATTGGTGCAGATATTCCTCCACGGTCTCTGTACGGTGCAGCTCCTTCAACTCAGCCAGGTCTTTGATACGCAGCAGCGGTCCAAAGTGCATGTTCACAAATTCTGTAAATCTGGCCCAGGAGATGATGCTGCAGTTCCTTTCGAACGCATAGTACCATTCAGCAGCGACGCCTTCAAGATGAAGAGATGCAAGCCAGACCTTCTATTCCTCCATGGTGCGCATACCCCGAAAGTAAGTATCGCATCTGTTGAGCCAGGGCAAGGGATCAGATTCCCCGTCATATTTAGGAAAGCATATTTTGTGTCGAGGTGACGAAGACCCTGATCCTCCTGCTGGGTGCGACTAGAGCCCCTCCTTAAGTTGTTGCCGCCCCCTTGTCCATGGGTCCATGAATTCCAAAGTCGCCCTAGGGTTGGGGTGCCCCAATTGGGATTGATCCCGATGTCTCGAAAGCCTTTTCCACAGGTTCCTGTGTTTACAGGAAGAACAGAGATTGCTGCGCTAGAACAGGGAGTAAAAGCGATGAACAGAACGCCCCTGTAGCAGTACTGCGCAAGAACAGCAGGCTGCAGGGATCTACAGTGCTGCCGTGAGGGCTCTTATGGAGACTATTATTTTACTCAATCTGAATAATGATCTGCGGTACAGGTAGGGGGGCCTGCACCCTTGCTTTTATAGGGGAGGTACACAGAGTCCTAACCTATTACAGCTTAACAGATCCTGACTCAAATACGTGATCTCTAAACAAACTAGGACTGCTTTATCTATTAGAAAAGATATGAATCCTATTAACTAGATGTTGCCGCACCACCCTGCAGTGTTCAATATGGACTCTGCAGGTTTCCTGTACATGTCCTACCTGGATATTGAGTCCTGATCGGACTCCCTGCACCAAGGCAAGCACCGTACAGGAGCTTCCTGTTACAGGGTCATGTAACATTCTCCTCCTGACCCTGAAACTGACGCATGTCCAGGATCCTGATCCTTCTCCTCATCTCGACGAACTTCTGTCTTCCAAGTGCCTTGGTCAAAATATCCGCCATCTGGTCTTTTGTAGAGATCTGCTCAAGCACAATAGTACCATTGTCTACGCACTCCCGTATGTAGTGGTACTTGGTGTCTATGTGCTTGCTCCTGTCATGGTGTACCGGGTTCTTGCTCAAGTCTATAGCAGACTTGTTGTCAACCCGCAGCACTGGAGCCTTCACTTTTCCAGCCAAGTCTTCCATCAACCGTGCCATCCATACACATTGACATGCCCCTTGAGCTGCTGCAATATATTCTGCTTCACACGAGGATAGGGCCACCACCTTCTGCTTGCTGGACTGCCACGAAACGGGGTTGTTTCCTAGACGAAACAGCACCCCGCTTGTGCTCTTGCGGTCCTCCACGTCTCCCGCATAGTCGCTATCCGAGTAGCCAATCAACTTCATGTTGCCTCCCTTTGGATAGAAGACTCCGAAATGGATCGTACCCGCTATATAGCGTACGATGCGCTTGACTGCAGCGTAGTGTTCTTCCCTTGGCTCCTCCAAGAAGCGACTCACGTACCCAACCGAGTAGGCGAGATCGGGACGTGTGTTCACCAAATATCGCAGTCCTCCCACCAAACTCCTGTAATCCGTTGCGTGCACCAACGGACTGTCACTTGTCTTATAAAGCTTTAGGCCTTGCTCCATGGGGAATGCACAAGGGTTGCACTCCTCCAGGCCAGCTTTTGAGACAAGCTTGGAAGCGTAGGCCGCCTACCCAACGCTTATCCCTGCTTCAGATTGCCGCACCTCGAGGCCAAGATAATACGACAAGAGGCCCAAGTCGCTCATCTTGAACCGCTTCATCATCTCCTCCTTGAACTTCTTGATGTCGCCCCCTCCTGTGATCACGAGATCGTCGACGTACACGCCGACGATGAGCTTTTCCTCTCCAGCTCCACGGAAGTAAATCCTGTGCTCGCTCGTACTCTTCTGGAAACCAAGCGATAGCAAGCTATCGTTGAGCTTGGCATTCCAGGCCCTGGGCGCTTGACAAAGTCCGTACAAAGCCTTCTTGAGCCGGTACACCTTGTGTTCGGCTCCGTCGACGATGAAGCCAGCGGGCTGAGAGACGTACACCTCCTCCATCAGATCGCCGTTCAGGAAGGCGCTCTTCACATCCATGTGGTGTACCTCCCATCCCTTGTGCGCAGCTACTGCAAGGAGCAAGCGAACAGACTCGAGACGGGCTACAGGAGCGAATACTTCATCAAAGTCTATTCCTTGCCGCTGGACATAGCCTTTAGCCACCAATCGAGCCTTGTGCTTCACCACCTCTCCATGCTCGTCCCTCTTCACCTTGAACACCCACTTGAGACCAATGGGCTTGTGTCCTGCAGGAAGATCAACAAGTTGCCACGTCTTGTTCTCTTCTATGGACTCCATCTCCTCGAGCATGGCCCGTCTCCAGCACAGGTGTTCCTCGGCATCGGCGAAGGACGTAGGCTCCTCCGCGGTGGTAAACATGAGCTCCCCCTCCTCCAGGCTCGGTGGGCGTGGCGCACGCCCAAGAGGGGTGAGGGTTCCCAGCACGTTGCGCATCGTGCGGAACCGAAGTGCAACGTTGTCGTTGTGGTAGGCGTCGACGTTGCTGTCGACATCGGTCGGCGGCGTAGCGAAGCGGATGGGTCGTGGAGGCTGCTGGGGGGTGACGAAGGTGCTGGAATCTTCAAAACTGGACCCTCCGGCTGCTGCTGACCCCTGTGCAGGGCTGTCCCAGCTCTGCTCCGTGCTGGACAGACCCTGCAGGAGCCTACGGGGAGTCGCGGGAGGTGCTGGTCGCCTACCAGCAGCCCTAGTGTGCCCCACCGGGGCCCCTGGGGTCTGGACAGACCCTGTTGCGCCCCTCCTGGGTGCTGCAGGGGTGCTGTTTGGCCCCTCCGAGTCCTGCAGCACCTTGCTAGGTGCTGGAACAGCAGGTTCAGCATGTGCTAAACCCATGGAGTCGACGTAGAACGCGTCGTAGTCCTCTTCTTCAGCTCCTTCACCCTAGTCCCACTTGGCCGCTTCGTCGAATATCACGTCACGTGATATGTGTGTGCGCCCATCGGCCGGATTGTACATTCGGTAGCCCTACGTCCCTGCAACATAGCCAAGAAACACCATCGACGTACATCGGTCTTCCAACTTTTTCAGGTGGGGGCTTGTATTTTTGACATGTCCCACGCACCTAAAAGTTCGGATGTAGTTGACGGTTGGTCGCTCCCCATGCCAAGCTTCATATGGCGTCTTCCCGTCGAGGCCGCGGGTGGGGGATCTATTCAAGATGTAGACGGTTGTCAGGACCGCCTCACCCCAAAAGAACCCGGGCATACCCTTCGCCTTCAACATGCTTCTCGCCATCCCGACCACCGTCTGGTTGCGCCGCTCCACAACCCCGTTTTGTTGCGGCGTGTATGGGGTTGTGAGCTGACGTTGTACGCCGTGCTGAGCGCAGCACTCGCTGAACTCCTGTGAGGTGAATTCCCCTCCGCGATCAGTACGAAGTAGCTTCAGCCTCCTCCCGGACTCTAATTCAGTTGTCACCTGTAATTGCTGAATTAAGTCGGGCGCCTTGTCCTTGCTTGCTAGGAGATAGAGCCACATATAGTGGCTCATGTCATCCACTAGCAACAAGAACATCTTGTTGCCGCCTGGAGTCGTCGGCGTGATCGGCCCGCAGATGTCAATGTTGACGAGGTCGAGCGCGCCCTCCGCGTGCCGACGAGCTTGCGTGGTGAAGCTGGAGCGCCTTTGCTTCCCGGCCAAGCAAGCCTCGCACAATTGATCGACATGATCAATTTGCGGAAGCCCGAGCACCATCTCCTCCTTTGCCAGCTTCCGAAGCGCCAGGAAGCCGACGTGTCCGTAACGTTCGTGCCAACGCCACGCGACGTCACCATGTCGTGCGGTCAGGCAAACTAGACGCGTGATGTTGAGCCTGACGGGGTACAACTTGCTATTGTCGCGCCGCACTCGTGTGATGAGACGGTTCTGCTCGTCTCGGATGTGCATCACCCCTGCATGCATGGTGACGCTGTAGCCATCCTCATCCAGCTGCTCGAGGATGATGAGGTTGGTGGTGAGACGCGGGATGAGGTATACACCAGTGAGCCGCCAATGCTCACCCGTGTCGCAGGCGAACGGGACCGTGCCCTTCCCCTCGATCCGCACGATCGAGTTGTCGCCGAACTTGATGGTTCCGACGACGTTCTCGTCGAGCTCGGAGAAGACGGCGCGCGAACCAGTCATGTGGTTGGTCGCGCCCGTGTCGAGGTACCAAAGGGCGTCGTCGTAGTCGTCGTCGTCGTGGCCACGATGTGCGAAGACGCGTCCCTCCACTATCTCCAGTGGACGCGTGGAACACTCGCGTACAGGCTCTTCCTGTACTGAGATAGCCCTTGTCATGAACAAGGCGTCATCCTCCTCTGCCTTCGTCACGTGCGCCTGCTGCTGCGGCTCCTCCTGCTGTTGCTTCTTCGAACGACACTCCTTGGCCCAATGGCCCTTCTTGCCGCACTTCCTGCACTGGTCCCGCGGAATGTCCTTCCCGGAACCCTTCTTCTTCTTGGGCACGCCTTTGCGGCCGCCCTTCTTCGAAGAACCCTCATTGCCTCGCGCCTCCTTCCGCCGTGCCTCCCACTCCTCTTGAGGGAGGTACAGCTGGCCGTCGTGCACTCCTCCCTTGCGCCGCGTCGTGTCGAAGGCGTTTTCGGCAGCCCTCAGCCGCCCCGTCACATCCGACAATGAGAGGGTCGACACGTCCAGCAGGGTCGAGATCGCCACCATGATCTGCTCGAAGCGTTCTGGAATGCTCCGAAGGAGCTTCTCCACCGCCACATCTTCGTCGATGTGCTCCCCTAGCGTCTCGAAACGGGCTATGATGCCGCTCAGACGAAGGGAGAAGTCCTCCACGCTCTCGCCGTCCCTGAACGTGGCGGCGTCAAACTCCCGCCTGAGTTGACGTGTCGTGGTCTTCTTCACGCGATCAGCCCCCACCCGCATGAGGGTGATCGTGTCCCAAGCCTCCTTCGCCGTCTTCTTCTTCCCATCGTGATCATCTCCAGCGGGACAGCGCTGACGAGGATGTCCAGCGCCATCATGTCCTCCTGCTGCGTCGTCACGCCTTCGCAGCTCACCGCCTCCCACAACATCTGGGCCTTCAGTTTGATCTCCATCATGACCGCCCACTCCGCATAGTTGGTCTTGGTGAGTAGCGGGAACCCGGTCCCCGTGTTCACCTCACGAACTACTTGTGGGGTCGTCTTGATCTTGCCGCCGGTCACGGAACCAGTGCTGCTGGTGTTGCTGGAAGGAGGGGTCTGTTGGGGTCCCGTCGAGATGGCTCTGATTACAACGATTGTTGGAAATCCAGGCTTTACTGTTCTGTTTAGGCAGAACAGATCTGTCTTGCGTGCAGCACCTCTGGTGCAGAAATAGCACCAGAACAGCAGAGAACAGAGGGTACCTGTGTTTACACAGGAAGAACAGAGATTGTTGCGCTAGAACAGGAAGTAAAAGCGATGAACAGAATGCCCCTGTAGCAGTACTGCGCAAGAACAGCAGGCTACAGGGATCTATCTTCAGTGCTGCCGTGAGGGCTCTTATGGAGACTATTATTTTATTCAATCTGAATAATGATCTGCGGTACAGGTAGGAGGCCTGCACCCTTGCTTTTATAGGGGAGGTACACAGAGTCCTAACCTATTACACCTTAACAGATCCTGACTCAAATACGTGATCTCTAAACAAACTAGGACTGCTTTATCTATTAGAAAAGATATGAATCCTATTAACTAGATGCTGCCGCACCACCCTGCAGTGTTCAATATGGACTCTGCAGGTTTCCTGTACGTGCCCTCTCTGGATATTGAGTCCTAATCGGACTCCCTGCACCAAGGCAAGCACCGTACAGGAGCTTCCTGTTACAGGGTCATGTAACAGCCCAGGTATGCAGCACCTGGGAATAACTTGCACAGAGAGAGCAGAGGGGTAGGATGATCAGAGGCCTCTGGTTCTGATCTGGGCGCGATCAGAACAGAGGAGCGTGTGTATCGCCTAGCTCCTGGAACTAGAGACAGACTCGATCTGGCAGAGAATAGAGAAATATCTAACTTGATCAGGTGCATTGCTTTTTGCTTTGCTTGTTTTGTTCGGTGACCTTTTTGTCTTATTCAATGGGATACAATGGTTACAGGGGCGCCGGCTTCTTTTATAAGCCCTGGTACAGAGTTCAAAACAAAAACAAACTCTACTACTTTATATCCTAAGGTATTCGGATCCTAAACCTAGTGTACGTCGTACCCTTGTGATGGAGTCCCTATGGGACTCTGCTCTGGTGCTAGCCAAACCTAGGTAGAGTCCTACCCGGACTCTGACCCTCCTGGTGTGCCGCCCCCCCTGTTCCTCCTACACCAAGTAGGACAGGGGCAGCCCAGCCGCACCAGGCCCAGCTCAGGGTCAACAACACTTCCAAATGCTCCATTGTGAGGCGCTCCATGAAGTGACTGAACGAGATGTCAAGTTGTGTGTGGACTAGGTAACAGAGGATGTCGATGAGCCACTGATATGTCGTACTGTAAATCCTCCATCAAGTTGTTGCGGCTCAATTTCAGCCGTGATGTCCTTGGCGTGGACACGGGATTGCAGCGTCAAATCCCGATCATCTCAACGATCTATTTGACGTAGATGACCTGGTTCAAGCCAATTTCCCTATCGGGCTAGCACACCTCAATTCCTGGGTAGGAGAGGTGTCTAAGGTCACTTATGGGAAATTAAGCCTTCATCTCGTCCTCGAAGCAGTCAATTTTTCCAAAAAAAAAATTGATTTGATGATGATCAGGTCGTCAAAGTAGATGCCGACAAGCAGACATGCTCTTCCAGGGTCGCTTCCACAGACCGCGTGCTCAAGCAATCTACTTGATGTCGAGCTCCTTCAACGTGACATCGAGGCGTGAAGTCCACGAGTGGTGCTTGACATGCGTTGCAGAGTGCCTTTTTCAACCCAACACTTTGCTTTCTTGCCTAACGATGGTGAATATAACAGCTCCATGATGTATATTTCTTCTTGAAGTACACCATCGAAGAACACAAGTCCACGTCCATGTGGTGGATCGGACATCATTGTGTGACGAGGGCGAGCATCATCTGCATTGCTCTAGACATGCGCCGAGGCCGAAGACTTTATCAAAGTAAATCCATTGCTACACATCCTTTAGCGACAAGGCACACTTTGTGTTTGATCATGACACTAGCCTCGTTCTTCTTCAGTTTGAACAACCAATGCACGTCGATTGGTCGATGTGTACACGGTAAATGCACGAGCTCCCACATCTTGTTCCACTTGATGGAGTCCATCTCTTCATGGTGGCCCACCAAGCTTCTTCTTGCTCACATCCACCCGTTCATCGTTGTTTGACAACGGGGACACAAATTCCAACGAGGTTGGCACTAGAGAACTCAAAGTAAATTGTTGAGACGAAGCTGTTGGTGTTGCAACAAGGGATTCCACTTCAGTTGTTAATGAAGCCGAAGGAGAGAAGCTTGACCCTAGCGATGGCGAGGATGCAGAGGATCCATCTACTCCAACAGCTGCAATTGGTGTCGTAGCATATTAGCAATGATGCGCTCGACAATGAACATGTTGTTTGGCTCAGTTAAACATCTGTCCTCACAATCCCAGCTTGCCACCTCATCAAAGACATCATCGTGTGTGACAAGCACACGACAATGACATAGGCACGATATCCTTTAACGCGTTCACCGAGGAAGATCATAGTGGTGTTGTGATTTTCAAACTACTTGAGCTAAGGGTGTGTATCCTTGACAAAGAGGATGTTCGCGAAAGTGCGCAAGTGTTTTGCCGTCGGCTTCTACCCATGCCAGGCCTCGTACGGCATCTTGCCATCTAGGCTTTCGGTGGGAGCACGGTTCAGCAGGTACATAGCCATGGTGAACGTCTCCCTGCAGAACTCGACTGACAACTTCCTATGTTCTAGCCGTGCCCGCGCCATCGCCACCACAGATTGATTTCACCACTCGACGTTGTCGTTCTGCTGCGGTTGCAAGGGACAATGAACTGATGAAGGATTTGGTGGTCTTTGTGGTGGCACTCGAACTCGACAAAGGCAAAATGCCACCAATATCAGTGTTAATGGTGCGTAACTTTCGCAATCTGCTTTTGCCACCATTGAATCCGCCAAATCGACGTGACAACATCAACTTTGTCAGTCAGCCACACCAATCACATGTTGCAAGTGAGGTCTTCGATGAGTAGAAATAGTGACGTTCACCTTGGGTTGCAGGTGAGATCAGAGCACAGACATCATCGTGGACGAGCTCCTGTGGAAGTTGGGTGTGATACTTTGACTTCCTGGGGAAGGGGACTCACCATTTGGTCATGCAGACATCATAGAGTTGCTCGACGTGCTCCAACTCTGACATGCCACCTACCATAACCTGCATGGGCATGTGACAGCGTGTCAAAGGAGATGTGGTTAAAATAATTGTTCCATCTGTATGTATCAATGTCGTGTCGAGCGACAAGGCTGACACAGCGCACAACATAAAGGTGCAACACGTATAGCTAGTTGACGTTGCGTCGAACATTGGTGACGAGTTAATGTTGTCTGTCCCAAATCCGGAGCTCTAAATTGTTGATGTGGATCTTGGCGTTGTTATGATCGAGTTGACCAAGGCTCACCGTGTTGTTGCATAAATGAGGGACGAAGACGTCATTGAGGGCTTTGTGTGCGGTGTTCTTGCCATTTGAAGACGAAGGTGCCACATCGCTTGATGTTGGCCACCAAGCTGTTACCAAACTTGATGGTGGTGACGACCGAGCGATCAAAGTCGAAGAAAACATCCTAATGGTCGTCATGTGATGGCGCAATTGTCAAGGTACCAACCTTCAAGGTAATCGACATCATCCGTTGCGTTGAGGAACGCTTGTGCATGACGCTCGTCAAAGTGAACACCCACCGATGTCACTGAGAGCGCGCACACTTGTGCCATAAGTAGTGTTGGATCATCTTCTTCCGCGTCTACCTGTGTTAACTGCACCAACGCCTTTTTGGGCTTGCAGCAGTCCTTCGCCCAGTGACCATAGCAACCACAATTGTGGCACTTATTTTTGGTCATCAACTTTGTTGCCTTCTTTGCTAGAGTTTGAGTTTCCCGGTTTCTTCCGTGAACCGCGCAAGCACCGCTGCGTGTTGCCGCCAAACCTTGAAGTCTTCGGTTTGCCTTCTCCTTGCTTCTACTTCCCCCGAGCAAACCACTGCTCCTCTGTGAAGTAGAGTCTCCCACCATAGGATTGGCTCCTCTGCCACGGCAAGGATTGTCGCCTCCTCTCACATGTCGACTGCCATTAAGTTGCCTGTCACTACTTTAATTGAGAGATGTGTTGAGCGGCGTCTCAATCGAGAGTGTGAGTTGTGCGTACTTGCTAGGGATGGCGCGCGAGATCTCTACAGCACGCTCCTAGTTGATCGTCTCACCGTGGATCCCCAACGAGCTCATCAAGCCGGTGAGATAGAGGATCAAGTCGTCGATTTGGTCATCATCACTTAATGAGAGGAGCTCCCAATCGCTTTGCCATCGACCTCAAGGTGCGGTCGGAGCCATGTGCAAGGAGCAAATTTCTTCCCATGCATCTTTGGTTGTCTCCTTAACCGGCAAAGTCTGGATCATCTCCAACAGCATAACAAACAGGATGGTGTCTACGACGATGCGGTCGTCTTGACGATTGGAATCGCCTCGTTCAAGAGCATCGCGAAGTCTCGCGTCCCAAGCTTTGCCTTCATGAGGCTCCAATTCTCTGTTGTTGTGCGTAAGCCGCAGTTACGGTGTTTCACCGACTTCCTTTTGTTGGAATCAAGGCAAAATAGTCAAAATTGATGTTTATTCCTTAGAAAATTCCAACAATTTATAGAGGTTTTACAAATATGACCCACCCCAAACTGATTAGGACTCATGTCCAATTCCTGGACTCGAACTCTATTATATCTATGACTCTCATAATCTTAGTAGGGCTCTGTTCCTAACCGAATTAGACTTCTGCTGAACTGTTCTATGCGCCCCCTGCAGCCCTGGGTGCGACTGGACTTGGGCCCGTAATCTCTAGAAAAGTCTAGAAGATTCTAAAACACTCTAGAAAACAAGATTTAAGTCAGCAATCACCCGATTAATCTTGTTTTGTAGGACACACACTCTCACTTAGGAAGGATACACACTCATTTCACCCTACACTCACTTTTGGGGTGGACGCAACAACACCACCTGAGATGGGCATAACTTCATCCCGAACACAACCAATTTTGGGTGGACACAACTACACCTCCTGGGAGGGACACAACTACATTCTGAACATAAATTTGGATTGGCGGTGTTCACCCCTAGGATGGACACATCTTCAACCCAAACACTCTTTGATGTAAGATGAGTTCCCTCTCAGGCAAGAAGCGCCACACATCAAAGTTTCCTCTCATCTTCCTTGGTCTTGGAACACTCAATGGAAAAGTGCCCAAGTTTTTGGCAATTGAAGCATCAATTCTTCGACTTGTCAAACTTCTTCTCCTTTGACTCTTGCTTTCTATTCTCTTCCTCATTTGCCTCTCTTGCTTTCCACTCCTCCCCTGTAAAAAGGATTTTCTCTTCATGCTCTTGGTTGTTGAAGTCATGCACTCGTTCCTCATGCACCTTAAGTCTGCCAACGAGCTTCTCCACAGTTATCGTCTTCAAATCAACAAATTGTTCAATAGTAGTTGTAATATGAAGAAACTTCGAAGATAGAGCACACAACAATTTCTTCAAAATAGCCCTCTTCAACTTTTCCACTGAGACCACGGATCTTTGTGGCGATGACCATCACCCGCGTGGCAAAATCGTCGATGGAGTTCCCTTCATGAGCATCACGTCAAGCTTGTTCTCAAGAGTTTGAATTCTTGCATCCATCACATGTTCTTCACCAAAGAGCTTGGTTTTGATCAGCTCTCAAGCGTCTTTGCTTGGCTCCTCGGAAATTTACACGAGTGTCTTCATCAATAGCATGGTAGATGGTCGCAAGCACCATCTAATCTTGATTTGGATCAGCTTTGTCCTTTGCCACCTCCATAGCTTCCCATACCCTCTCCTCCTTCACAAAAACTTTCATCTTGATAGCTCATGTTGTATAATTGATCTTTGTTAGCACAGGATACTGTAGTGCTATTGATTTACTCTCCATGTCCCGCGTACACCTCCTGTGTACTAGCAACTAAAACGTGGAGCTTTGGTACACTTTGGGTGTACCTAACATATCTCAGTGACCAGGTGACCAGCCCAACCCAGCCCAATCACTTGTCTCTCTGGTTCGGTCTCTCCTGAACCTTCAGTCGTCACGAACCAGCACCCTCGAGACGAGTCCGAGCGCCTCCCCTCTACTTTGATCTCCACACGAGCGCCACCATTTTTGCACGAGTCGCGCACGCACCTGACCACGTCGAGCGGCTAGCACTGCCTCCTCATCTTCGGATCTCATCGCTTCCTGCCCGAGTCGACGGATCGCCGGATCGTCGGGGACCCTCCACAAACAACCATGCTCCGCCCGAACGACAGCAGGATCCCTGCCTTATCAGCATTGTGTCGTTAGTAGTTGGCCGATTCGTGGGATTGTCGAACCTTGCCCGACCTGCAGCCGCATCGACGAATTTTGCGTCTGATAGGCTTCTTCGACTCGATCTCCTATCGAGATCCGTTTGAATCGCCCTAGATTCGTCCGCCTTTACGTCGAAGTCAGCGGAGGTACGCCCGCTCTACCTAACTTTGATTCCATTTCTTGGATATCCGGGCAAAATAGACTCAAAATTGATGTTTCCCAGCAATTTATAGAGGTTTTACAGATATGACCAGCTCCAAACTGATTAGGACTCATGTCTAATTCCTGGACTCAAACTCTACTTTATCTCTATGACTCTATCGCCTAATCTAAGTACGATTTTGTTCCTAACTGTATTGCGCTATCCTGAAATGTTATGTGCGCCCCCTGCAGCCCTGGGTGCGGCTGGACCTGGGTGGCCCCCCTCCCTTCTCTCTAGAAAAGTCTAGAAGATTCACACTATAAAACAAGATTAAAGTCAACACCTTCACCACGCATTGGACCACCGCTTTCTGGTGTCTCTGCACCTGCCACGGTACAATGGAAAGGGAACGTTGGTGATACTGCATAGTCCACTGCTCGTTCTGCTCTGGTGGGGTAGAGGCCATGGATCACAACCTTGCTCTAAATACCAAATGTTGGCTTTTGCAGCAACCAGGGGAGAGCAGAACCAAGGAATGCAAAGCTGGGGAGTGCACAACTACACATATAAGATTCAGGAACTTATGCTCTACTATTCTTAGTGCATTGGGCTGCTATATATATTACAGTATGTTGCTCAGCTGCTAGTAGCCATTGAAGAGCAACTGCAACTTAGAGCTACACACAGAGAAAACCAAAGCAAGTGGTACTCCACTGCAACCCTATCCTGCATGGATTCAATTCCGACTTGCCCACTTGCACACTGACTCGATGATTCTAACTTAGACTAACCAAACATCGTAATGGAAACAAAAGCAGAAGGATTCACCACTAACAACAATGACGGTGACCAAATGAGGAAGAATTACATACAAATGGGAGGGGGACCATATATGATAACCATAGCAGTTTATAGCTATGTTTTCCAGAGTGGCATATTATGAAGTGAGCAGGGAAATTCTTTTAGCACATAGATTTACACAAGAGAGATCTCAAAACTAACCTCATCCGTCAGACCTGGCAAAGCAGATGATGGCGCTCCACAGGAAAATTGCACAAGAAGGCTGTCTGCTAGACGACTACCAAGAAAAAAGAATGAACTTCCAAGAGCTGTCACACCCTATGCCAAACAGATAAGTAATCATGCAATGAATCCCATCATCTGTTGGGTATAAATAATGGATACGAGTACAAAAAGTTTAGGTAACCAACCGAACTGAGGGCAGATGCTTTTGATTTTATAAGATCTAATCTTTGCACGGCTCTGCAAATAAAGAAAACCAGATAACGATCACCTCAGTTATTCTACAAAGTCCAAATCTTTGTACAAAAAGTATCATACCGCCCATCGTAAATTACTGTAAGTAAAAGTATTTCTCCATTCTTTGATGAAAACATTGCAATGTCATGGGATAACCATGTTGCCTTGGCAACATCTAACTCCACATGGAAACTTGTTTTAGGAATTTCCGGGCTGCAGAGTCAGCAAAAAAAAAATAAGGTCACTATGTAACAACTCTAATGAATAGGGAAGAAACTAAGCAACAGCAATCATGGTAGTGAATCATGGATGGATTAAAGAGAGAATTATTGTATTGTATATCAAACATGATAGCATATTAAGCATTTTTACTTATAACTTTAAGCTGAATCTAATTACAAATTCGCAATACTAGATATGCAACATGTTTTATTAATGCACCAGAGCTGCTGCTGCAATGCCTCTGTTATGAGTTATGGTAATTCATCTATTATCCTTGCCTTGATTCCTAGGGTACACTCTGGCTCTCATTATATAGAGTGGACTTGTCACAGACGTTCTAGGGAACGCCGCCGAACCAGCCGCCGATGCGTCGCCGATGAACAGGGGCAGGGGTAAGAGAGACAAGTTCTCTTGTACTATAATTCTTCTTGCTTAATTATTTTGTTCCGTGCCGGCCACAATATATGGCCGGTCTACATATTACATTAGGGAAACTTAGACTCTATCCCTAAAGAACAATTCAGACTCCTATCTCTAACATAGAAATTAATCTATTTATTCTTTATCTCTAACTTAATCTACATAAACTAATAAACTCTATCTCTAAGTAATCTGATTTGTTGCACATTTCCTTGACCATAGTCATGACCCACGTGACAACTGTGACAGGACTAACCTAGACCCTAACCTAGACCATAGTGGGCTTCTAATATCCACAGCCCATGAGGCCCAATACTATACATAAAATTTCACCCCTCCTTTTTGAGCAGCTCGTCCTCTAGTGTCATCGAGATGGATTTCTGGATTACATGACTCAATTACACTAATAATAAAAAATGACTCAAATCAAACCTTTTACATCTCGGTCCGAGAATTTATTTGTACCCTATTTTATAGCCTTTTTAAGGGAAGGTAGCTCCAGTTCCAAGTGTTGTGAGACAGGAAACAACTGGGTTAAGGGTGCTCAGGATCAGGTAACTCGCCCTCTTCTTCAGGGTTGAGTTAATTGATCTCTGCTCTTTCATTATACGTTGCCTCATTATATAGGCATGGATCAATACAAACTGTAACAGACTAGGACTAGGACTCTAGATTGACCATGACTCGTATTTATCTAAACTTACATCTCCTTTCCTTAACTAATCTGGACTTCTTTGATTTAATTCCTAACTGACCCAAACTGACACTTAAATAACTGACTCCAACTCTGTTACAATTTATTTCCTAATTAGACTGATCGGCAATCCCTTGTGTGGGTCCCTTCTTTGTTCTGCGGCTATAAGTCTTGCCAAAGAAGGAGTCCACAACATTTCCCCCGGCTTGAAAGAACAGCTCGTCCTCGAGCTGAAAATCTGGGTAATCCTCTTTGAAGTCTTGCAATTTCACCCAAGTTGCCTCAGCTGATGACTTGTCTTCCCATTTAACTAGCAAGTCCCACGAATCTTTCGTATGTCTTGTCCTTATGATCTTCTCTGGTTGTGGAGCTGCTTTCCTCTCACAATAGGAGGAACTGGAACTAATGCTGTTAGTGGTATACCCTCAAATTTCTTCAAAAATCCAACATGAAATACATCAATGTATTTTTGCCTTCGGTGGAAGTTTCAGCTTGTAAGGGACCAGCCCAATGTGTTCTACCACCTCATAAGGTCCAAAATACTTAGGACTGAGCTTGGAACGTGCCACTTCTCTAAGAGTAATGATGATCTATTATTTAAGTGTAACCATACCCAATCTCCTTTCTGAAATTCAATATATCCGTGTTTGTCATCATAAGTCAGTTTCATATGGTCTTGAGCTTGGAGCAATCTATCACGGATTTCTACAAGAAAAATATCATGTTCTTTCATTTGTTTCCCTATAGCAATTACACGTGCTGAACCTTGTTGGAAAGGTATTAGCTTTGGTGGTTCCCGTCCATAAGCCACTTGAAATGGAGTAGCCTTCAATGCGGATCGATATGAAGTATTAAAACCGTATTCAGCCCATGACAACAAATGTAACAAACTGTTAGGACAGTCTCCTGCCAAACAGCGCAAATAAACTGCAAGAACTCTATTAGTTACTTCGGATTGACCATTTGTTTGAAGATGAAATGCAGAACTTAAGCACGCTTTAGAATCCGATAATCTGAAATAATTCTTGCCAAAAATTTCCTTGTGAAAATCGGGTCCCTGTCACTAACAATTGAACACAGTAACTCATGAAGTCTCACAACTTGATCAAATAAAATCTGAGCAACTGAAATCGCCGTGTATGGATGACATAATGCAAGAAAATGCGCATATTTAGGAAAACGGTCTACCACAGTCAATACAACTTATTTGCCACCCACTTTAGGAATTCCTTCCACAAAATCCATTGCAATATCAATCCATACACTATGAGGAACTTCTAGTGGTTGAAGAACTCCAGCGGGATGGAGATGTTCTGTATTGTTACTGACATACGACACAACCACGTATGAATTCACGCACCCATTTATTATCATTAAGTGTGGTGAAAGAAAAGCGGAGACGCACCAATGTCTTTTGGATCCCTTCATGGCCTATACCGTGAGCATGTGATATAATCTGAGGAAAAATTGTAGCGGATTTGGGCACATAAATATTTCCTTGATACAACACCACATCATCCTGTAATGTCCAATCATCTGAACTCCGACCGACTGTAATTTCAGCTTTTCGACTTATGTTTTTGGTAAGGAATCAACCTCCTTTCTCAATTGAGCAATTAAATCAAATTCTGGAACTGATAATGCATGAACAGAAATTATTTCTTCATCACGTCGAGAGAGAGCATCTGCTGCAATATTTTGACGTCCCGGCCGAAATTCAACAGTGAATTTATATCCAATTAATTTACTAACCCATGCATGTTGAGGAATTGTTGACAAACGCTAGTCTAGCAAGAATTTTAAACTATAATAATCAATTCGAATAATAAAAGGTTGTACCCATAGATATGGCCGCCAATGTCGAATCGCCTTCACCAAACCAATCAATTCCCTTTTATATGCTGCCAATTTTGCATGATGTGGTGGCACCGCACGACTGTAGAAAGCAATAGGACCCTTTTCTTGATGAAGAACAGCACCTATACCGGATCCTGATGTGTCACAATCCACCATAAATGGTGCAGAAAAATCAGTAATTGTAATACTGGTACTGTTGTTAGAGCAGCTTTTAGTTGAACAAAAGCAACTTCTGCCTCAAGGTTCCAGCGAAAATGTTCTCTTGTACAAAGTTTGGTCAGTGGTGTTGCTATTTCTCCGTAATTGCGTATAAATTTCCGATAATATCCAGTGAGGCCTAGAAAACCTCTTACTGCTCTTACAGATTTCGAAACTGGCCAATCTTGAACTGCTTGCACTTTATCAGTATCCATAGCAACACCTTGGGCAGAGACTATGCCCCAAATAAGTTACTGTTGTTGTCCCAAAGTAACATTTAGATTTCTTCAACGTCAATTTGCGCTCTCAGACGCTAAAATACTGCCTTGACATATGCTGTAAATGAGGACTCCCGGACTCCAGGAAGTGCTATAAATTAATATGTCATCGAAGAAAACAAGAACAAATTTTTTGATAAAATCTTGTAACACATCATTGATGAGAGCTTGGAAAGTCGCCGGTGCATTTATCAAACCAAAAAACATGACCAAGAATTCAAAATGCCCATGATGCATGCGAAAAGTTGTCTTTCCCACATCAGCACCAAACATCAACACTTGATGATAGCCACTTTGTAAATCCAGCTTAGTGAAAAATTTAGCACCGCAAAGTTCATCAAATAATTCTTCCACAATGGTATGGGAAGCACGATAATCAAAGCAAAACCTCCATGTCCCATCATGTTTTTTGACCAACAGAACGGGAGATGAAAATGCAGAGGTACTAACCTGAATGATCCCCTGTTTCAACATCTCCTTACATTGTCGTTCAATTTCATCTTTCAGAAGTTGTGGGTATCTATATGGTCGTACTGCTACTGGAGTTGCATCTGGGAGCAAGTGGATTCTATGATCATACACCCGTGAAGGAGGATGACCCGTAGGCAACGCAAAAATATCTTCAAATTTTTCCACTAGCACCTTCATCAAATCTTGTGCATCAATAGATTGAATAGTAGCACTGCGTGGTCTGGATGTAATGCCTCTCCAATCTACTCGATGACCATCCCTCCAACAAGATATACACCCATGTTCAAAATCCCATAATATCGGTCCAAGCGACCTCAACCACTGAACTCCCCATACCATATCATAACCTTCCAATGGTATTACAAATAGGTCTATTATGAATTCTTCTTGACCAATAATAACATGAATGACCTGACAGATCCCAATGCTCTTCACATGGTCCCCATTGGCATCCCGTACCATCAAGCATGGGCATTGTATTGGTTGTAATCTCATCTTCTGTGCAGCAGCCATGGATACAAATTAGTGTGTAGAACCAAAGTCTACCAAAGCTTGGACTATATGGTTATCAATCTTGACTTCAAGTTGCATTGTCTCTGAAGCTGTTATTCCTGTAACAGCATGGAGAGATATGCCCAAATTTTATTCTTCTAGCACTTCTATAGTTTCATCAAGTTGCAGCAAGTACACCCCTTTCTTGGGGCATACTTTCAGATGCTCCCGAGAAATTTTCTCAGGACAATTATAGCATTCCCCTTTTCTCGTTTGGCCGCCATCTCTGCAGTAGATAATCTTTTGAATCGTGTATTTGGAGTTGGTGCGGAACGAGTAGCCTCCTTTTGTGGTGTTGTTGTACTGGAATTTATCTGTTGTCCTATTCGAGTACTGGTTAGAGGAGTCCCACGTTTTGTGTATTGGCGATTTAATGTAACTACTGAACTGGTCAGATCCTCCTCTGATAATGTCGAACGACGTTCATAAGCTCTAGCTAAAACCATTGCATCTTCCAGAGTCTGAGGGTCTTGTAATTCCACATCAGTCTTTAAAGGATTACGTAGACCAGCAGTGAAAATATGTATTTGTTGCTTCTCTGTAATGTCATCACAGCGGGCTAGCAGGGTCAAAAACTTGGTTTGATAATCTACCACAGTTCCTTCACGACGTAGCTGGATTAGTTCCCCTAACGGATTGCAGCGGGTTGGAGGCCCAAACCTTTGGTTGACGAGTTTGACAATTTTTTCCCAAGTAGGAGCCCCCTGGTTACGTTCCAATCTGTAATACCACTGTTGGGCATCTCCATTCATGTAGAATGCTGCTAGCCATACTTTCTTCTTTTGGTGTCTCTTGAGCCCGAAAAAAATGCTCGCAACGATTTATCTAGGGCAGTGGGTCTTCTGTTCCATCATACGCCGGAAATACCAGCTTGTGATACCAACTTGTGCAGGCGCTGCGCAGCAACATGTATGGCTTTACTGCTGTGAGCAGAATCATCTTTGGGACTTTTGTCTTTGTTCTCTAATACTTCAGATTGGAGTTGATTAACAGCAACCCTCAGTCGACTCTAATCCCCTTTGATGGTGGTAAATTCTGATTGAATTCCATCCATGGTCTTTTCCATTGAAGATATCTTGCCGAGGAAGGTGGATATGGATGTTGCAATCTCTGTTATCTTGGAATTGAGGGCCTCCATACTTGCTGGATGTGGAGGGCACTAGCTTGGCTAGCTGACGCTTTGGTGGAGGGATGAGGCGGATCTAGAATGGGGTGGGTTGCAGCGGCGGATCGTGGAGGGGGTGGGGTGCAGCGGCGGATCGGGGGTGGGGGCGGGCGGTGACGAGGTGGTGGGCGGGCATTAGGAATCGATAACCGCAGCTCTGGTTACCAAATGTTGTGAGACAGGAAACAGTTAGGCCATGGGTGCTCAGGATCAGGTAACTCGCCCTCTTCTGGAGGGTTGAGTTAATTGATCTCTGCTCTTTCATTATACGTTGCCTCATTATATAGGTCTGGATCAGTACAAACTGTAACAGACTAGGACTAGGACTCTAGATTGACCATGACTCGTATTTATCTAAACTTACATCTCTTTTCCTTAACTAATCTGGACTTCTCCAATTTAATTCCTAACTGACCCAAAGTGACACTTAAATAACTGACAATTTATTTCCTAATTAAACTGATCGGCAATCCCTTGTGTGGGTCCCTTCTTTAGTCTGCGGCTATAAGTCTTGCCAAAGAAGGAGTCCACAACACTCAGACATGTGTTGGCCTTTGGAGGCTGACGACAGCACGGTTGAGCGTCTCGTGGAGTTGGTAGACAGCGTCAGGGTACTTGTAGTGGTCAGAGCGTTCGTACCGCAAGGACTTCTCGAAGGCCTCAGAGACATGAGAGGAGTGGTCTGACCCCAAAGAGGCGTGTCGCCGGCCCGAACACGAAGATCCCAGTGGTCACGCAGACCACAAGGTCACCCCTAAAATTTATGTCAAGGGTGTTGGAGACAACCTGGGGGCACCTACCATCCTTGTAGTCCTTCCAGTTCAGGAATCAATCTAGGACCTTGGAATGGTGGAGGTTAGAACCACAGTTATGAGGTGCTCAAGCTCCTGTGGGGTTAGCTCACCAGCCCTTTGATGTTGGCCATCTCGCAGATGATGTTGGAGAAGCAACGTTGAAAGTCCTCCCCAGCGCCGAACGACATGGCAGCTGCTTCAAGTGGTGCAGGAACACTCGACAGAGAAGGAGGCGGCGGCCGGCAAGGCGGTTGCCGTCTGCGACAGTCAACAGGGCTTGGTTGGTGCCCGTGGCGTTTAGCTCCTGAACGGTTCCAATGAGGTGGTCCACCGCCGCCAGGAACACGTCGATGTCGACTGAGTCCTCACAAATCAGCTTGTTCATGGCCACGAATTGCGAGAATTGGTGGTCCAGCGTGTGCACAATCCGCTCCATGCACGTCAGCGTGTGCACGATTCGCTCCAAGGACATCACCGGCGGCCTCGCTCTCGGGACCCACGAACTGCAAGATCAAGAGCGGCATCGGCCCTATCTTGCACAGCACAGGGGCAACTGATTCGGCTCGTAAACTATGTGGATTGCGGTGGTTCCGACACAGAGCGAGCAGATTTTGACGATTGGCGACAGACCGAGGCGGATCCACGACGGTGGCGCGAGATTCGATGACATCATAGGTGTCGATCTGGCCGAATCATGCGCCGCTCAAGTGAAGAGCATTGAATCCGCGTGGATCGCGGTGGATTGAGGACGAGTCAGCGTTGTTCTCGCCTGGATCGACCCACGAGCAGGCGAGGGTGTGGGCTGTGCGCGATTGAAGGAGCGTTCGGGCCGTACCAGGAGATGCGAAGCTTGTGCGGGGACGGTTTGTGGTGAGGAAGAGATGGCGGTCGAGCGTCATGTCTGGCTGGTGGAAGGGGTGGCCAGGCGGCGACCATTGACGTTGGAGTCAACGCATCTGGGGCGGGGCAGGGGCGAGAATCCAGCCTCGGCAATTACAGCTGCAAAAGTGGATCGAGGAGCGTGTGATTCGTCTGATTCGATAGACGAAGGGCAAAACAAAGGAACGACGATTTGGCCGCTTTCTTTTCCTTTGATCTCTGTTGCAAAAAGGAGCACAAGAGCCAGATCTGCATTGTAGCCTTCTCCATACGAGAAATCCATCTCTCATGTTCATCGAAATTTGAATCCATGACACTTATTATTTCCAAGGCAAGATTTAATTTCTGGGAGAAGGTGAGAGTCCCAAGATCTACAGCGACGGCCATGACGCAATCTGATGTGGTGTCTCTGATGCCAATATGTTATGAATTCTGGTAATCCATCTATTATTCTTGCCTTGGTTCCTAGGGTACACCCTGGCCCTTATTATATAAAGGGAACTCACTTAAACCCTAACCAATCTATTATAAATTCTGGTAATCCATCTATTATTCTCGCCTTGATTCATGGGGTACACCCTAGCCCTCATTATATAGAGGGAACTCACCTAAAGCCTAACCCAAGTGGGCCTCTAATACCCACGGCCCATGAGGCCCACTACTATCCATAACAGCCTCCTTGTTCAATATTGTGAAATATTCCATAATTGATAGCAGCTGACCAGGAGGTAAAATCAGCATAGATGATCCAAATATTATTGACATCTTCAAGGATCACCGTTCAAGATAGTTTATTTATTTCAGGTATAGATGGTTATATATCCGCAGCCAAATCGAATGTTAAAATTTATCCTGATTTTTGCGGACTTATATTAGGCTCATGGTCAAGTTTCATGAGAAGACAGTACACCGTCAAGAGGGATTTTTTCGTTCTTGTTGGACTGTGTTTGGGCCTAGCCTGTACGGCCCATCTATGTATCTATAAATATGTACCGATTCATTCTATCAGTTCTATTCTCAGATAGGTGGTGTGTTGAAGAATCTAATAGTCTCACAGTAATCGATGGAAAGATGGTACCTGCCATCAGGCTGTAACGCGAAATTGTTTAAGGCAAGTGAACATGACGTGGACTGCAACAACAACAACAAAGAAAAAGTAAATCAATTATTACATATTAGGCAATCAGAAAATGGCATCAGTATTTAGGTTTGCTAACCTGGCTAAAATAATGAATTGAATTGGCACAGATCACAACAACACCGCTGATAGGCGGAGGCACTGCAAGTAGCTGGTATGCATCATATGGCAGATCCTGGAAAGCATGATTTTGTAAAGAAAAGTGTAAAATTTGTACTAAATCCAAAAAATGCAATAATATCAATGATTCCATACTGAAAGATACATAATGAACTCATTAACTCAATAGGTGCCAAGGTGGGAGACAAGCCATCCAAAGAACAGTTTAAAACAAGGAAAACCCACATAAATCATTACAAAGGAACTGTAAAACAGCTAAAGACTTGTTATAACTTTTGGAATCCCACTAAGATTTAGGAATAAAAACAGAAAATGAAAGAACACTGAATAAGTAAATTCCCAAGCAGGATAAGAGGAAAAAAAATAATTGGGGCTATTGTGTTTATACCCCTATTTGTAAGTCTAATTGTGATTTTACCCTTCAACTTTAGGGTTTGTGATTTTACCCCTGTTTTTTTTAAATGTAACAAAATTCTACCCTTACTCCGTTAAGGATAGTTAACGGTGTTAAATATGAGAAAAAAGACTGAATACCCTTATGATGTTAACATATTGAAGATGTATTTAGTAGTATTACAGAACAAGATATATTTCATTGAAAATTTGTTTGGATGTGAAATTTATAATTTGATAATTTTTTTTAATTCATCCAAATTTTAAAATTTTTATAACTGAATTTCTGAAAATTCGAATTTTGAAATTCCAAAAAAAAAATTATTTAAAACAAAAAATTGGAAACTGGAATATAATTTTTTGGAAATTTAAATTAGAATTTGAAATCTCAAAAATTCTGAATATCATTTAATTTTTTGAATTTATTTGAATTTCACTTAAATTTGTTTGTTTTTAAATCTCTAAAAAATGTTTGAATCTGAACTCAAAATTTCCAAAAATCAGTAATTCTGATATTTATCTCCCAAAAAGCTTCTTTGCATAAATTAGCACAAAGTTGGATAGTTTTGACATTTTTTATTTGTCAATTATTTATTTGATTTTATTAAATCATTTAATCTAATCAGATTTAACGGCGTTAGAAATGGAGGGTAAACGGTGACTTCATTTTGAAAAAAGTAGGGGTAAAATCACAAACCCTAGTTTTCAAGGGTAAAATCACAATTAGAATTAAAACTAGGGGTAGAAACACAATAAACCCAAATAATTTGTTTGCTCTAAACCAGGTTATTGAACTCTGATAGCTTTGCTCAGTTTTATACTCCCCCGGTCACAAATACTTGAGGATTTGGACAGGATCTGATTGAACTTGACAATCAATGACCTTAATATTTAGTTCAAAAATGAAAATTCATGTATAGATTACAACAACAACCAACCAACCAACCAAGTCTTTGTCCCAAACAAGTTGGAGTCGGCTACAAATGAAACCCAACAATTTTGAAGAAAAGTAATAGAAAATGAAAGTAATAATAATAATAATAATAATAATAATAATAATAATAATAATAATAATAATAATAAAATACAAATAAAATAAGATTCTACATTTTATTTATTTTAGAAATAGGTTAATAAGAAAGAAGATAAGAGTAACAAAATACGAATAAACTAAGATTCTGACAAATGAATTGTTAATTTCTATGCAGTCCTATCATGAGCCAAATCTTTAGGTATGTCCCACTGCTTTAAGTCTCGTTTCACCGTCTCCTACCATGTCAACCTTGGTCGACCTCTACCCCTCCTAAAATTTTCTCGACTCTTTATTATCCCACTGTTAATAAGTGCTTCTGTGGGTCTCCGCTGAAAATGCCCAAACCACTGTAGGCGATGTTGGACTAGCTTCTCCTCAATTGGTGTCACCCCTACCCTATCACGTCTCACCTCGTTCCTAATTTTGTCTCTTCTTGTGTGACCGCACATCCACCGTAGCATGCGATTCTTCGCAACACTCATTTGTTGGACATGTTTCCTTTTAGTTGGCCAACATTCTGCTCCATACAGCATCGTAGGTCTGATCACCGTCCTATAGAATTTTCCTTTCAATTTTTGTGGAACTTTCTTATCACATAAGATTTCAGATGCTTGTCGCCACTTCATCCACCCGATCTTGATCCTGTGGCAAACATCTTCGTCAATATCACCATTGCTTTGTAACATTGACTCTAAATATCGAAATGTGTCCCTCATAGGTACTACATGTCCTTGTAAACTAACATTTCCATCCTCGCACCCGACATCACTAAAGTCGCATCTCATATACTCGGTCTTGGTTCTACTAAGTCTAAACCCCTTAGACTCTAAGGTCTGCCTCCACAGCTCCAATTTTCTATCAACACCATCCCTAGTTTCATCTGCCAACACTACATCATCAACACTACATCATCAGCAGAGAGCATACACCAAGGGATATCCCCTTGTATATCCTTCGACACCTCATCCATCACTAAGGAAAAGATGTAAGGACTTAAGGCTGATCCTTGGTGTAGCCCTATTGTGATAGGAAAAGTGTCGGTCTCACTATCTCTTACGCGCACACTTGTCACAGAATTATCGTGCATATCCTTGATAAAATTAATGTACTTTGTTCAGACTTTGTGTTTCTCTAGTGCCCACCACATGACCGGTCTTGGTACCTTATCATATGCCTTCTCCAAGTCAATGAACACCATATGTAGATCCTTCTTTTGCTCCCTATACCTCTCCATAAGCTGACGGAGTAAGAAAATCGCCTCCATAGTGAACCTCCCAGGCATAAAATCAAACTGGTTTTAGTGACATTGGCCACTTTCCTCAAGCGGTGTATAATCACTCTCCCCCAGAGCTTCATAGTATGACTCATGAGCTTAATTCCTCGGTAATTAGTACAACTTTGAACATTTCCTTTATTTTTAAAGATGGCTACTAAAATACTTTTTTGCCACTCTTCAGGCATTTTGTTTGACTGAAAATGCGGTTGAATAGTTTTGTGAGCCATACTATTGCTACATCCCCCAGACATCTCCACACCTCAATGGGGACATCATCGGGGACGCGGGCCTTTCCTCCTTTCATCCTTTTTATGGCCTCTCTAACCTCAGACTCTTGTATCCTCCGCACGAATCGTTTGTTGGTGTCATCAAATGAGTCATCCAACTCGAACCTAATGCTCTCATTCCCGTCATTGAATAGTCCATTGAAATAGTGCCGCCATCTGTTCCTAATTTCTTCATCCTTCAATAGAATTCGATCTGCCTCATCCTTAATGCATTTGACTTGGTTGAGATCTCTCACCTTTCTCTCGCGAAGTGTCGCCATCTTGTATATATTTTTTTCGCCTTCTTTTGTCTCTAACCTCTCATATAGCGCATCATAGGCTTTGCCCTCTTACTTACTCACAACACGCCTTGCATTTTTTTAGGCTCTTTATACTTCGCCATGTTACTTGCGCTTCTCTCATGATGTCAGCTCTTATAAGACTCATTCTTCTCCTTATAGCTTTTTGTATATCTTCATTCCACCACCAAGTGTTTTATTTACAAGTTTCTTACCTTTTGTCCACCCCAACACCTCCCTAGCTGTCTTCCTAATGTAAGTCGCCATCTTCACCCACATACTATCCGCATCTTCCTCTTCGCTCCAAGGTCCTTCCGCGGTCATCCTCCTTTTAAATGATTGTTGCGCTTCATCCTTCAACTTCCACCACTTTGTTCTTACGGTTTTAACATCTTTGTCTCGTGACACACACACGTGGAAACGAAAGTCGGCTACCCCAAGTTTATGTTGTGGAACAACACATTTCCCAGAAATCACCTTACAATCTAAACATGCCCCTCTCTCTCTCTTCTCCTGGTGAGGATATAGTCGATTTGACTAGAATGTTGAGCACTAGTAAAGGTCACTAAGTGAGATAGCCTCTTCTTAAAAAGAGTGTTAGCTACCAATAGGTCATAGGCTACGGCAAAGTCTAGGATATCCTTACCCTCCTGATTTCTATCGCCACACCCAAAACCTACGTGTACCCCCTCAAAACCTACGTTAGTTGTAACTACATGACCATTGAGATCTCCTCCTATGAAGTGCTTCTCGGTTACCTGTACACTACTAACCATATCCTCCAAGTCCTCCCAAAATTGTCTCTTAGTGCTCATGTCGAGCCCAACTTGTGGGGCATAAGCACTAATGACATTCAAGATAAGGTCTCCCATAACTACCTTGGCTAGGATGATTCTATCCCCTCGTCTACGGACATCCACTACTCCATCCTTGAGGCTCTTATCTATTAGGATGCTTACGCCATTCCTAGTTCCAGTCGAGCCAGAATACCAAAATTTGAAACCTGTATTCTCAACCTCTCTCGCCTTTTGACCTGCCCATCTGGTCTCTTGTACACAAAGGATATTTACACGCCTCCTAATCGCAACGTCCACTAACTCTTGTAGCTTTCCCGTCAAGAATCCTACATTCCAACTACCCACCCAAAACCTAGTTTACTCGGCTAGCTTCCTTACCCTTTGCATCCGTCGAGGGAGATGCAAAGACACTTGCTCACTTAGCACTACATCCGGGCGATGATGTAGTGCGCCAATAAGGTAGTGGTGATCCATCCCTCGCCCATTTAACACCACATCTGGGTTCCGATATGGCGCGCCACTAAGGCAGTGGCGACCCGGCCCTCGCCCACTTAACACCATATCCGAGTTCCGGTATGGCGCGTCGCTAAGAGGGTTACGCCCCTACGAATTTCCAATGGGTTTCATTTCCATGAGAATGGCTAAGTATAGTTGTTGGCTCGCCAAGCCTATCACAACCCCTCCTTTATTCGGGCTTGGGACCGGCTATGTCATTACAACATAGGCGGAGTTAAAATTCATGTATAGATTACTTTTGAAAATGAAAAATTACTTTTGCAATCACCTAAACAATTGGATGATACAAATATTGAAGAGGACATCAACACCCTCGATACATCCACACCAACTCAGCTACCGGTTTCTGGTCTGATCACTCGCGCTCGTGCACGTCAACTAAACTATGAGGTGAACTCGTTCTTGGCCTTATGTCCATCTTATCTAGACCGTGGAACTACGTGCTTTCTTGTTTTGCTTAGGAACATTGGAGAGGAGCCAATGGGAAGGGAATTCGCACGGACGGAATTTGGACAGCAGAACAGCACCAACTTGTGACGGCCACCACGATTTCATACGGACTCCGATCTGGGCGTTCAAGTACATCCTGGAAAGATTATCAAGTCTACTTTCAAACGGATCTGGCCTCATGTCCATATCTATTCGGAGTCGGCCGCAATAGTTATTTTAATACCAAGACCTTTTTCTGTCCAGGTGCTGCATCACCAAAATTGGGCCCATGGCCCATGTATCGTTTGGAGTCCATTAGGGACTCGTGATTAGGGTTTCTCACGACCCTAGGGAGGTAATAAATAGTAGCAGCCGCCCTCATTAGCTGGTGGGTTTTTGTTTATTCGTAAGTTAGCTTCTGCTGCTTCCTTGTACACGCGCGTGTCGACTAGATCGCCCGTCTACTTGTATCCAGAACCCCACTTTAGATTGATTCAACAGATAAGTGGCTGTTCTTCTTGTTCTTGCGTGTTCTTCGATTGCTTGCAGGAACAAAGGCCCTCGTGGTCAGGTTGATTGTGCGCCAGCAAGATCAATACAACTTCGGAGTCGGTGTACCGATCGCTAAGGCGCATCGTCTTGGGGACGGTGTAGTCGGATCGCCAACGTCTTCTCCTCCACAAATCGAACCCTCCTATTCTCATCAAAAGATCGGGAACCAAGATCCTATCAAGTGGTAATCAGAGCAAGGTTAATCGGTGAGAGTGCTACCATTACTTTTCTTTCCGCTGTTATCATCCTATAGTCCAGAAAAGGCCCAAAAAAAATATCAGATCTGTTTTTTTTCCATTATTCCTAGACCATTGTGCCTTTTACTTTCTCCACTTAGTCAAGACTTGTTGAGTTCATGGTTGCTTCGACGAGTCAAGTTGCTGGTCTTTAGTTTTGCACCACTAGAGTTTCGAGTTCGTGTCACATTCGGTCACCTAGTTCGAGTCAGATTCGTAGTTCGAGTTTGAGTCGGATTACTAGTTTGAGTTTGAATCAGATTGCTACTTCGAGTTTGAGTCGGATTACTAGTTCGAGTTTGAGTCGGATTACGAGTTCAAATCATATTGCTACTTTGAGTTTGAGTCGGATTGCTAGTTCGAGTTTGAGTCGGATTACGAGTTCAAATCAGATTGCTACTTCGAGTTTGAGTCGGATTGCTAGTTTGAGTTTGAGTCTGATTACTAGTTCGAGTTCGAATCAGATTGCTACTTCGAGTTTGAGTCAGATTAGTAATTTGAGTTTGACAACAAGAAAAAGGCAAGTGCAAAATCAAAAGCCGCACAAAAGTCACAAGCAATTAGAGAAGAAAAAAAAAGGCAAGTGCAAGATCAAAAGCCGCATGTGCAAATTTTGTTCTAGGGTCTCCTGATTCCATCTAGAGAGAGTTTGGGTGACCACCCCAACAAAAAAAAAGAAAAAAAAAAGAAAAAAAATCAGATTGTTGTTTGGGGTGTTTTTGGTGACGACATTGGTGTTTCGGCTCGCGTCTCTAGTACGATCTAGACTAAGATCAGCACAGTACTGTCGTAGAATATTTATTCAGCTTGTTATGATTAACGTGGTGAAAGTTTGCTCTTTGTGCTAGTTCAGCCACCTAAAGCCATATATTGACACCTGCTCTTGAAGTTGTTCATTACTTGCTGGTTGCCATCACCTTCTTGCTGAGCTTTGTAAGAACAGGTAAGAGCTTGATTGAACAGGTTGAGAGTGAGCGAGTTATCTCCACCAGCACCTTTGTAGCTAGGGATAACGTTACCCTTTCATATTGGATTGTTTTTTTTTTCTACTAACCATGGCAGGAGGAGCAAATACAAATGAAGACGTGCATTCACCTCGCACACGGGGAATTATACAACACTTCGAACGCCAAGTGCGGCTACACACAGAAGCGCTTGATGAGGATTTTCGTGTTACCAGTGACCGCCTTGGTCAATTGGAAAATATGCAGATCGACACCAACACCAAAATCAGCACGTTGGAGATTTCCGTTCAAACATTGAACACCTCTATTGGAGCCATCCTGCAGCGCCTTGAGGAGAGAGATCGTGGACGCACCGCAGATGGACAGGTGAGCAATGCTCCTAGTATTGTACGTGAAAATGAAGATGGCTATTCTGCAGATACGGAGATTGGGGAAGATGAGGAAGCTAGGCCACAGCGCCGACTACAACACAACCGTCAAGGCATAGGTGGACATCGTCGGCGTGAGGTACGCAATCATGAAGATACTTTTAACAACATCAAATTTAAGATACCTCATTTTGATGGTAAATATGACCCTGATGCATATATTACTTGGGAGATTTCTGTTGATCAAAAATTTGCATGTCATGAGTTTCCAGAAAACGCAAGAGTTAGAGCAGCCACTAGTGAGTTTACTGATTTTGCTTCTGTTTGGTGGATAGAACATGGCAAGAAAAATCCTAATAACATACCACAAACTTGGGATGCTTTGAAACGGCTCATGTGGGCTAGATTTGTTCCTTCTTACTATGCACGTGATCTGTTAAATAAGTTACAACAATTGAGACAGGGAGCTAAAAGTGTAGAAGAGTATTTTCAGGAATTACAAATGGGTATGTTGCGTTGTAATTTAGACGAGGATGAGGAACCAGCTATGGCTAGATTTTTGGGTGGTTTAAACCGTGAAATTCAGGACATACTTGCTTATAAATATTACAATAATGTTACCCGTTTGTTTCATCTTGCTTGTAAAGCTGAAAGGAAAGTGCAGGGACGACGAGCTAGCTCTAGAACTAATATTTCTGCAGGGAAAGACTAGCTCATGGCAACCACGCACGACTACTCCTTCGACCGGGCGTGCTTCTCCGCCATCTTCTTCACAAAGTCGGGCAACACCTTCTTCCAGCAACAAGCCACGTGCTTCTTCCACTAGCTCAGCAGTAAAGACCACCCAAAAGCCCACCGAGAGTGCTTCTTACGTAGCATCTACCGGACGATCTAGAGACGTTCAATGTCACAAGTGCAAGGGTTTTGGCCATGTGCAGCGTGACTGCCCAAGCAAACGTGTTCTAATTGTTAAAGATGACGGTGAGTACTCATCTGCTAGCGATTTTGATGACGATACATGTGTTTTGCTTGCAGCTGACTATGCAGGTAGCGATGAACATCAAGAAGAGCATATTGGTGCAGAAGATGCAGCGCGCTATGATAGTCTCATTGTGCAGCGTGTGCTTAGTTCACAAATGGAGAAAGCGAAACAAAATCAAAGGCACACATTATTCCAAACAAAGTGTGTCGTCAAAGAGCGATCTTGCCGCATGATCATTGATGGAGGTAGCTGCAACAACTTGGCCAGCAGTGACATGGTGACCAAGCTGGCACTAAGCACCAAATTGCACCCACATCCCTATTACATTCAATGGTTAAACAACAGCGGTAAGGCAAAGGTAACTAGACTTGTGCGAATCAATTTTACTATTGGATCATATAAGGATGGCGTTGAATGTGATGTTGTGCCTATGCAAGCTTGTAATATTCTGCTAGGAAGACCTTGGCAATTTGATAGAGATTCTATGCATCATGGTAGATCAAATCAGTATTCTTTTCTTTACCACGATAAAAAAATTATGTTGCATCCTATGTCTCCTGAAGCTATTGTGCAAGATGATGTTGCTAGAGCTAGGAAAACTAAATATCAGGACCATGCTAACATTGAGAACAATAACAATGCCAAATCTGTGTTTGATAAGAAAAATGAGATATCTCTGAAGGGAAAATGCTTGTTTGCTACGAAATCTGATATTAATGAACTGATTGCTTCCACCTCTGTTGCCTATGCTTTGGTATGCAAAGATGCTTTGATTTCCCTTTACGATGTGCAACATTCTTTGCCTTCTGCTGTTGCTAACATTTTGCAGGAATATTCTGATGTGTTTCCAAGTGAAATACGACCAGGACTACCACCACTTCGAGGGATTGAGCACCAGATTGACCTCATTCCCGGTGCTTCATTGCCCAACCGTGCACCATACAGGACAAATCCAGAAGAAACAAAGGAGATTCAGCGCCAAGTACAAGAACTACTTGACAAAGGTTATGTACGTGAGTCTCTTAGTCCTTGTGTTGTTCCAGTTATTCTAGTACCTAAAAAGGATGGATCATGGCGTATGTGTGTGGATTGTAGAGCAATCAACAATATAACCATTCGATATCGTCATCCTATTCCACGCTTAGATGATATGCTTGATGAATTGAGTGGTGCTGTTGTGTTCTCAAAAGTTGATTTGCGTAGTGGTTATCACCAAATTCCCATGAAACTAGGAGATGAATGGAAAACTGCTTTCAAAACTAAATTCGGTTTATATGAGTGGTTAGTCATGCCTTTTGGGTTAACTAATGCACCTAGCACCTTCATGAGATTAATGAACGAGGTTTTGCGTGCATTCATTGGAAAATTTGTTGTTGTGTATTTTGATGATATATTGATTTATAGCAAATCCATGGATGAACATCTTGATCACTTACGTGCTGTTTTTAATGCTTTGCGTGAGGCACGATTATCTGGTAATCTTGAGAAGTGCACCTTTTGCACGGATCGAGTCTCTTTCCTTGGCTATGTTGTTACTCCACAGGGAATTGAAGTTGATCAAGCCAAGGTAGAGGCTATTCAGGGGTGGCCTGTACCAAAGACCATCACACAGGTGCGGAGCTTTCTAGGGCTGGCTGGGTTCTATCGTCGCTTTGTGAAGGATTTCAGCACCATTGCTGCTCCATTGAATGACCTTACGAAGAAGGGGGTGCCTTTTTCTTGGGGCACCACACAAGATAACGCCTTTACCATACTGAAAGATAAGTTGACGCATGCACCTCTTCTCCAACTCCCTGATTTTTCTAAGACTTTTGAGCTTGAATGTGATGCTAGTGGGATTGGATTGGGTGGTGTTTTGTTACAAGAAGGAAAACCTGTTGCATATTTTAGTGAGAAAATGAGTGGGCCTGTTCTAAATTATTCTACCTATCATAAGGAATTATATGCTCTTGTACGAACTTTAGAAACATGGCAGCATTATTTGTGGCCCAAAGAATTTGTTATCCATTCTGATCATGAATCACTAAAGCATATTAGGAGTAAAGGGAAACTAGACTGTAGGCATGCTAAGTGGATGGAATTTATTGAGTCTTTTCCTTATGTCATTAAACACAAAAAAGGAAAGGATAATGTTATTGCTGATGCTTTATCTAGACGTTATACTCTTCTATCTCAACTTGACTTTAAAATTTTTGGATTAGAAACGATTAAAGATCAATATGAACATGATGCTGATTTCAAAGATGTATTGCTGAAATGTAAAGACGGAAAAATATTGAATAAATTTGTCCTCAATGATGGCTATGTGTTTAGAGCTAACAAGTTATGCATTCCAGCTAGCTCTGTTCGTTTGTTGTTGTTACAGGAAGCGCATGGAGGCGGGCTGATGGGGCACTTTGGAGTGAAAAAGACGGAGGACATACTTGCTGGTCATTTCTTTTGGCCAAGGATGAGGCGAGACGTGAAGCGCTTTGTTGCTCGCTGCACGACATGTCAAAAAGCTAAGTCACGACTTAATCCACATGGTTTGTACATGCCTCTTCCTGTTCCTAGCATGCCTTGGGAGGATATTTCTATGGACTTTGTTTTAGGACTGCCTAGAACAAAGAAGGGGAGGGATAGCATCTTTGTTGTTGTGGATAGATTTTCTAAAATGGCACACTTCATACCTTGTCGTAAAAGTGATGATGCTACACATGTTGCTGATTTGTTTTTCCGAGATATTGTTAGATTGCATGGTGTGCCAAACACAATAGTTTCAGATCGTGATGCTAAGTTTCTTAGCCATTTTTGGAGAACGTTATGGGCAAAATTGGGGACTAAGCTTTTATTTTCAACTACTTGTAATCCCCAAACTGATGGTCAAACTGAGGTTGTGAATAGAAGTTTATCTACCATGCTTAGAGCTGTTTTGAAAAAGAATATAAAAATGTGGGAAGAGTGTTTGCCTCATGTTGAGTTTGCTTATAATCGTTCCCTACATTCTAGTACTAAGAAATGCCCTTTTGAGATTGTTTATGGATTTGTACCCCGTGCTCCTATTGATTTATTACCTCTTCCTTCAACGGAACGAGTGAATTTTGATGCTAAACATCGTGCTGAATTGATCTTAAAATTGCATGAAACCACTAAGAAGAATATAGAGTGCATGAATGCCAAGTATAAACTTGTTGGTAGTAGGGGAAAGAAAACTATCACTTTTGAACCTAGTGATTTAGTTTGGTTACATTTGCGAAAGGATAGGTTTCCTGATTTGAGAAAGTCTAAATTGTTACCTCGAGCTGATGGTCCATTCAAAGTGTTAGAAAGAATTAATGATAATGCATATAAACTCGAGTTGCCTGCAAATTTTAGGGTTAGTTCCACATTTAACATTGCAGATTTGAAGCCATATTTGGGAGAAGATGAGCTTGAGTCGCGGACGACTCAAATGCAAGAAGGGGAGGATGATGAGGACATCAACACCCTCGATACATCCACACCAACTCAGCTACCGGTTTCTGGTCTGATCACTCGCGCTCGTGCACGTCAACTAAACTATGAGGTGAACTCGTTCTTGGCCTTATGTCCATCTTATCTAGACCGTGGAACTACGTGCTTTCTTGTTTTGCTTAGGAACATTGGAGAGAAGCCAATGGGAAGGGAATTCGCGCGGACGGGATTTGGACAGCAGAACAGCACAAACTTGTGACGGCCACTACGATTTCATACGGACTCCGATCTGGGCGTTCAAGTACTTCCTGGAAAGATTATCAAGTCTACTTTCAAACGGATCTGGCCTCATGTCCATATCTATTCGGAGTCGGCCGCAATAGTTATTTTAATACCAAGACCTTTTTCTGTCCAGGGTGCTGCATCACCAAAATTGGGCCCATGGCCCATGTATCGTTTGGAGTCCATTAGGGACTCATGATTAGGGTTTCTCACGACCCTAGGGAGGTAATAAATAGTAGCAGCCGCCCTCATTAGCTGGTGGGTTTTTGTTTATTCGTAAGTTAGCTTCTGCTGCTTCCTTGTACACGCGCGTGTCGACTAGATCGCCTGTCTACTTGTATCCAGAACCCCACTTTAGATTGATTCAACAGATAAGTGCCTGTTCTTCTTGTTCTTGCGTGTTCTTCGATTGCTTGCAGGAACAAAGGCCCTCGTGGTCAGGTTGATTTTGCGCCAGCAAGATCAATACAACTTCGGAGTCGGTGTACCGATCGCTAAGGCGCATCGTCTTGGGGACGGTGTAGTCGGATCGCCAACGTCTTCTCCTCCACAAATCGAACCCTCCTATTCTCATCGAAAGATCGGGAACCAAGATCCTATCAAATATAGTCTAATTGTAAATTAGGTTTGTATGGAAAGCATGCGATGTCCCACGGGTTCAGTGGGGAGTATCTTGATACCTATAGTACTAAGCAATGCTAGTTCATCCTGTGATGCTTTAGGGCATGGCTCAATAGAGAAAGAATCAAGAATGGTCCAAAGAATCGTCCAAACTTTTCAACAATTTCAGTGCAAAATGCAGGAGAAGGTACCAAGACGCATGATAGCCTTAGGGATTTAAAGATAGGATTAGTTCAGAATTCAGATAAACCTGCACAAATATTGATAATTTAACCTAACTCGAAGCACTTGCCCCTTAGTATAGCTTGCCAGATGGGCCGAGCCAAACAAGCCGGCCTGAAAGCCAAGTAAAAAAGCACGGCCGAACACGGCACGGCCCGGTGGTGACGGGCCCAGGCCGGCCAGAAGCCCGGTGTGGGTCGTGATCAGGCTTGGCCTCAGGCCTGTCGGGCTGGCCCGGCACGGACCGTTTAGGAGTGGCCTGCGGGCCTAGCAGGCCCGACAACGTAGCCCGGCTGGCTCGGCACAAGCACGACCCGTGAGCGCACTTATACAACCAACATATAAAAGAAACATCAAACCCTAATATTCCACGTCCCAGACTACCGGCCGCCACCCAACCTACGCTTCAGATCCCGATTCCCCACCCCACGTGCCCTCGTCTCCGCCCGGCGACACCGAGCGCTCGTGCCCCGATCCCGACCCTCGCCTCCGTCTCTACCCGGCGGCGCCAAGCGCCCGTACCCCAATCCCGACTCCCTTCTTCGGCCTTCGCCCCAGTCTTCGCCTGGGGCCGCAAAGCCCCGACCTCTGCTCCACCAGAACGTCTCACCCGACCGAGCCACGCCTCGAGTCCCTTCGTGCGCCCCGAGTCGTGCTCCCATGGTCGCCCCGAGCGACGTCGACGCTTCTTCGACCTCTCGGCCATGTTGACTCCCTCGAGCTCGACTCCACATCGGATCTCTGCCTCCATATCTCCGCCGGGCCGAGCCCCCTAGCCGACAACCCGATCGCCTCCGTGTCTCTGGAATGTGGAATCTCGATCTCGTGGGAGATTTTTTTAACTGGGCTCCGAGTTGGCCTGGCACGCAAAAAAGGGAGTCGGGGTCGTGCTCGGGCTTGACCTTCAGCCCGTCATGCCAGCCCGGCCTGGCACGACTGTTTTGCGGGCCGTGTCGGGCTCATTGATTTTAGGCACGAGCCTGGCCGGGCTCGGGCTGGGATGGCCCGGCACGGCCCGTTGGCCACCTATACCCCTTAGGAAACAAATCCAGCATATTTTAATTTTAAGATATATTTGATCAACGTTTATGCTTACTGAAAAAAACCAATCCACAAAAATATGTTACCAAATTTTTGCTAAAGAATGAAGCAATATATTGCAAATAGAGAACATATGACAAGGAATGATTAAGCTTACAACTAATATTGCACACTTACAGCAGAAGACCATATCATTGGGTGTTGCTTTAAACTCATGCTTATACTAAATGCAGATATCATGCATGTGTGGTGCTTTGATGAGACACGCCCAGCCCATGTAGGCTCGTGCTCATGAAGTATGACCAAGACGGGCTCAATATAACCTGAAATAATCAAAAAACAATGATGGCATGAGTAAATCCCTGCGCATTGTATCTTCATTCAGTTAGCTATAGACAGTTCAGATAACTTCAGTTAGTTCAGTTAGCAGATTTGTTTAGCTAGCAGTTTTGGTTCAGTTTGTTTGATAGAGCACAACTTCAGTTAGTTCAGTTAGCAGATTTGTTTAGCTAGCAGTTTTGGTTCAGTTTGTTTGATAGAGCACATTGTGCTTATCTAGTTGTTACGGCCATGATTAGGCCTGATCCTCCACTGGGCGTTAGTTTGCATTAGACTATATATAGTTGTCAATATAGAACAGAAAAGCTGCAGCTCCCTGTTGTGGATGCATTCGTGGGCCGCCAATATGGCCGGCATGGGGCCCACGACGCCCACAATCAGACTGCAGCAGCCCAGCCGCAACAGGAAGGATGAAGTCTTCTAGAAGATCAAGCAGATTAAGGGAAGTTTAAAGAATAAAGAAGTTAGAGATTAGGTTGAGTTTAAATAGGAAGTATTAGATTGAGTTGAGTTTAAATAGGAGATAGAATAAATAAGGAGATAGAGAATAGAAAGGAGTCCTGATCGGTTGGGAGGATGTCCCCAACCAATCTGGTGGTGTGCGGCCAGCAGGGGGCGTGCGGCCAAAGGGGGTCCTCCTCCTATATAAGCAGCCCCCTCCCTCATGTAAGCTTCATGCAGGAAAATAAGAATTGCCCCATTGGGTTGTTCTCCTTGGGTCACCATGGCTACGAACCCTAACCCTAGCCGCTGTGACATCTTCCCTCCACCGCGATACGTGTTGTGCAGCAACAATCAAGCACCCCTCCTCCTCTCCTCTCCTCTCCTCTCCCCTGCGCAGCCCTAGGCGCAGCCGGGGAGGTCCCTTCCACCACGTTTCACAGCAATTGGTATCAAGAGACGCCGGGGCAGTGACCATGTTCGACCCCACGAACGATTTTGGGACCTTTAACTCTCCAAGATCTCGGCAAGATGATGAGTCAGATGATAGGACAGATCGACTCCATCAACAAGTGTTTGGATCGCCTTGATGTGTGCCTTGCACGCATTGAGAAAACGCCAAAGACGGAGAACTCCTAGCAGGAGGACCTGCAGCACACACCGCGAGGCAGCAATGGTCCCCGAGACGTTGGTTGCGACAACGACCAGCACGTCTTCAGACCCCGGCTCTGCTCCAACGACCTGGCTGAGATTAAAGATCACTGTCGTACTGGTACGGTTGACGAGTACCAACGTCAGTTTCTGGTCCTCAATCGTTGCGAGGATCTCAGCGAACGCCAGCAGATCAATCTCTTCACGACTGGCCTGGGCGACCAACATCGTACTAGTGTGGAACTGCGGTGCCCTACAAATCTGCAGACAGCCATGAGTTTGGCCAGGGCCTTCGAACGACAGTTTGCGGCATCAACAGACAGTGGGGCACTTAAGAGTGCCGCCTCTCAACGCTCTACTCGCCCTTCCCCTGTGTCACGCAATGCCACCACAGCTTCTAGTGGTGGTTCTGCTGCACCTGCTCCGACATCTTCAGTGACGGCATCCTTACGTCCGCGCCTCAAGCGTCTCACGACGGATGAGATGGCTGCTAAACGGGCATGCGGAGAGTGCTATCACTATCCGGAGCGGCACACGCTAGATCATAAGTGTGCCGACAAGGGCATCTTCCTCCTGGAGCTTGACGATGTTGACGCGGCCATTGTCGACCTGGGCATCTCACTACACACTCTGACCGGCATCGACCTCGCCAACACGATGAAGCTCCAAGTCGACGTCTGCGGCCTGGTGATGTTGTCGCGGTCAAGCGTCGACGTTCTGGCCGCCAAAGGTGACTATCAACTGCACAGGCATTTGTTCACGTGTACCCTTGATAATTGCAGGAGATCACTTCGACGTCACATGCTACGCGCGACCACTTGACGGCTTCGACTTCGTTCTGGGAGTTCAGTGGTTGCGATCCTTGGGACCCATCCTCTAGAACTTCGAGAACCTCGCGATGAAGTTGTGGCGCGGAGAACGTGAGGTGGTCTAGACGGGGTTGCGCAGCTCATCCCCTGTGTGTGCTTCCCTGGCGCCATCTACCGACATGATGGGCGCCCTCCTGGCAAGCTTCAGGGACCTCTTCGACGAGCCACGTGGTCTTCCTCCTCCACGGCGCCACGACCCCCAGCTTCTCAAGGACGAGATTGAGAAGCAGTGCGCCGAGATGCTTCGCCAGGGCATCATCCGAGAGTGCACCTACGCATTCTCCTCGCCGGTGTTGTTGGTCCGAAAGGCCAACGACACGTGGCGCTTCTGCATTGACTATCGCGAGCTCAACGCCCGAACTTTGAAAGACAAGTTCCTTATTCCGGTGGTCGATGAGCTGCTGGACGAGCTCCGCGGTGCGAGGTTCTTCACTCTTCACCAAGCTCGACCTCTGCAGCGGCTACTTTCAGGTGCGCATGAACCCGGACGACATGGACAAGACGGCATTCCGAACTCATCGAGGCCACTATGAGTTCTTGGTGATGTCGTTCGGCCTCACCAATGCGCCGTCCACATTCCAGTCGTTGATGAACGACGTCCTTGACCCCTACATCAGGAAGTTTGTGCATGTCTTCTTTGATGATATTCTGGTGTATAGCAGGACCTGGGCCGACCACCTCCAGCACGACAAGCAGGTGTTCCAAACACTACGGCGCACAAGCTATTCCTCAAGAAGTCCAAATGCTTCTTCGGCCAGGAGTCTATGTCCTAATTGGGACACATCATCTCCTCCCAGGGCGTGGCGATGGATCTGACGAAGGTGGAGGTTGTGGAGCGTTGGCCTACAACGCGGTCCCTACGAGCCTTGCAAGTCTTTCTCGGACTCAGTGGCTACTACCATAAGTTCATTGCGGGGTATGGCGCGGTGGCCGCGCCCCTCACCGCCCTCCTCAAATGGGAGGTGTTCCGCTAGACCGACGACGCAGAGGACGCCTTCCATCAGCTCAAGCAGGCGCTGATGACAGCACCTCTACTTCAGATGCCGAACTTCGACAAGCGCTTCGTCGTCAACTGCGACACACCGGGCGCCGGCTTCAAGGCGGTCCTGCACCAGGGCGACGGTGCCATCGCCTTCTTCAGACACGTTGTAGCTCCTCACCACCAGAAGCTACCGGCGTATGAGCGCGAGCTAATCGGCCTTGTGAAGGTCGTACGCCACTGGCGGCCTTATTTGTGGGGTCGTCCCTTCACTGTTTGGACTGATCACTTCAATCTGAAATACATCCTGGATTAGCGCCTAACGACAATTCCCCAACATGCTTGAGTGAGCAAGCTTTTTGGCTATGATCTGCAGGTTGAGTATAGGTCGGGACGTCTGAACGGGGCAGCTGACGCCCTGTCCCGCCGCAACGAGGAAGACGTGGCGATCCACACCATCTCATTGCCAGTCATCCACCTCCTCGACTCACTTCGCGCGGAGATCGCCGCAGACCAGCAAGCGCAGCAGTTGCGCGTCCAGCTCCAGAAGGGAGCCACACCAGATGGCTGGTCCGAGCACGACGGCCTTCTCTTGTACAAGGGGAAGCTCTTCGTTCCCGTGATGTCCTCCTTGTGGCCCTCCCTCTTAGCTGAGGCACACGATGGGGGTCACGAGGACATCCAGAAGACGGCACACCGGTTGCGCCTCTCGTTCTACAGCCCTTCGCTCCTACGCAACAAAACGAACCATCTACATCCAGTCGGGCTGCTACAACCTCTTCCTGTACCTTCGGAGATCTGGAGTGATATCTCTATGGATTTCGTCAAAGGTTTCCCGAAGGTTGGAGGGAAATCAGTGATCCTGCCGGTGGTGGACTGCTTCTCCAAGTACGCCCACTTCATCCCCTTGAGCCACCCGTACAGTACTGCATCAGTGGCACGGGCATTCTTCGATGACATCGTACGTCTTCACGGCTTCCCCTGCTCGATCATCAATGACCGCGACACCGTCTTCACCAGCTTGTTCTAGTCAGACTTATTCCGACAGGCTGGCGTAAGCCTGCAGCTCAGCTCCGTCTTCCACCCGCAGTCTGACGGCCAGTCTGAGGTCGTCAACAAAGTTATCACCATATAACCGCGCTGCTTGGCTGGTGACCGACCCAAGACGTGGTTGCAGTGGCTTCCATGGGCGAGTATTGTTACAACACCTCTTACCAGACAGCCCTCAAGTGTTCGCCTTTCAGAATGGTCTATGGCAGGGACCCTCCAGCCATTATCTCATATCAGCAGGGTGTGTCCAGGCTAGCTGCCGTTGACAAGCAGCTCAAAGATAGAGATGAATTCTTGGCTGAAATCAAAAACAGACTTGTGCAGGCACAAGTCACCATGAAAAGCTATGAAGACAAGTCCCGACGGGAGGTGGAATTTCAAATTGGTGATTGGGTTTCGCTACGGCTACATCAGAGGAAAGTTGTGGGAGTGATAGTGGCGCCTCCATCAAAGATTGGGTCAAAATATTTTGGACCTTATCAGATTATCCAACGCATCGGGACCGTCTTATAAACTTCAGCTGCCTTTCCAAGACAGGATACATGATGTTTTCCATGTGTCTCTGTTGAAGAAATTTGAGGGTCCCGCTCCAGCACAAGTGGTGCCTCTGCCACCTCTTCTCCATGGGTGTGTTGTGCCTACGCCTGAGAAGATACAAAGGGCGTGCTTCAACAGAGGAGTCTCGGAACTGCTCGTCAAGTGGACAGAACATTCTGAAGCTGATGCATCATGGAAACAGCTAGAAGATTTTAAGATGAAGCACCCCACCTTCAAGCTCGAGGACGAGCTCTTTGTCGGGAAGGGGAGAAATATTGTGGATGCGTTCGTGGGCCGCCAATATGGCCAGCGTGGGGCCCATGACGCCCACAACAATACTGCAATAGCCCAGCCGCACCAGGAAGGATGAAGTCTTCTAGAAGATCAAGCAGATTAAAAGAAGTTTAAAGAATAAAGAAGTTAGAGATTGGGTTGAGTTTAAATAGAAACTATTAGATTGAGTTGAGTTCAAATAGGAGATAGAATAAATAAGGAGATATAGATTAGATAGGAGTCCGGATCAGTTGGGAAGATGTCCCCAACCGATCTGGTGGTGTGCGGCCAGCAGGGGGGCGTGCAGCCAAGGGGGAGGGTGGGGGGGGGGGGGGGGGGGGAAGGGGGTCCTCTCCCAATATAAGCAGCCCCCCTCCCTCATGTAAGCTTCATCAAGGAAAATAAGAATTGCCCCATTGAGTTGTTCTCTTTGGGTCACCGTGGCTACGAACCCCAACCCTAGCCACTGTGACATCTTCCCTCCTCCACCGTGATGTGTGTTGCGCAGCAACAGTCAAGCCTCCCTCCTCTCCTTTCCCCTGCGCAGCCCTAGGCGTAGCCGGGAGGTCCTCTCCACCACGTTTCACAGCACTCCCGCATCACAAAAAATGCATTACATGTGTTCTTATCAATGTTTTCAAGTTATCAGACTAATCATGATTAGTCATCCATAAGAACTCGATCAAGTCAGGCGAATCAATCTTGGCGACGAGAAATCTACTTGTCCTACTAGTCATCCGGCAAAGGTGATTAGTCGTCCAACTAGGTGCTTAGGCGATAAGGAAGATTAGATGTAAATCTAAACTGAAATTGTTGTCGTTTCTGAAATTTGAACTAAATTGTTGTTGTTTGCTTGTTTCTTTAACTAAAAATGTTGTTGTTTTAGTGCTCTTGAAGTTGATCAGTCCAGTTGACATTAGATAAATCACATATCATGCTTTAGAATATTGTTTATTGTTTTTGTGCTTTAGAATCTGTTTCTAACCTGTATACCCTTGCTTTTTTGAACTAATTTGCATCTGAATTTTATGTTTGCTAATTGCTATGATAGTGTTATTTGTGCTATTCAGTGTTGTAAAATTACGCATGGACGCCTAGGCGCCCGTCAATCGACTGGACGACTAGGTGCCTAGACGGGCACCTAGGCGACGTCCAGGCGACCAGCAAGTTTCTCAGCATGTGAAGGGAAGAGAGGAATCAAAGCTCGGAGGAAACAAAAGAAGAGAGGCAGAGGAAGCCGCCCGCGGCCTGGGAGGCGGCCAGGCAGGGCGACGGGCGGTCGGGCAGGCGGGATTCGGACTTGGGATTGGGAGGCGGCGGCTGTAGGATGTGTTGGAGACGATTAGGGTTGAAGAAATTAAGGAGGCGGCGAAGGCTATTGGACTGGGCCAAGAGCGAGAAAAACAGGCCCACTTAAAAAACCCTAACCGAACCAGACTCCCGACCCTTGACTCCCGACCCTTCTCTGCCGCCGCCAGGGCGTCGCGCCTCCTCTCCCTCGTCTGCGCCGCGCATCGCCGCGTCGCCGCTCCTCCTGCGCACTGCGTCGCGCTGCCTCTCACTCGTCTACTCTGGGCGTCGCCGTGTCGGCCTCCCCCTGCTTGCCGCGCCGCCCGTCCATCCTCCCGCGCGACGCGTCGCCCCCTGCTTACAGCACCGCGCCTCACCTTCCTTTTCCGCACTTCTCTGCTCAGTCTGGTGCCCTGGCGTCCGCAGGCGGGCGCCATAGACGTTCCAGGCGAGGCGAAGCTTCATGGTGTCCTCCCGTCACCGACTGGACGCCTAGGCGACGCCTGGACAACACTGGTGCTATTACTGCTAGTATATAATTATATATATGCATATATGTACATAGGGTCGACTAGAGACTGTCAAGAATGGCAGGGCGACTAGAGTCTAGAGCTTAGAGCCTTAGAAAAGGATCGACTAATCGACCAAGTCGACGACTAGTCGTCCTAGTCGATTTAGTAGGTGGTCAGCCGACTTTAAAACATTGGTTCTTATTTCCATCAATAAGTGAAGTTTACGGATAATGATCAATATATTTAATTATGAATGTTTTTGACAAGAAAGGAACCTATGATATGCAGAATCAGCAACAGTGACTGGAACAAAGAAGAAAAGAATTAAACAAATTCAATCACATCAATCATCAACCGGTTATACACCATTTGAGACACGAGAGGGGAATATTGCCTGCGTTGTTGGAAATCCGGTGTCCAAACACCTCTGGTCAAATCTGTTCTGGTTGGGCACTTTTACTTTTAGTGGAATATGATTTCTATTACTGAGATACATTGGGTCTGGGGGCTTCTTTTTATAAGCTCCCCACACAACTCCACTTCCTACATGGATTGTGATTCAGTCCCTACTAGGACAAGGACACTTTTTGTACTAGGACTAGGACTCATATCTGACTAGAACTCAACTTTGTTGGAAATCCGGTGTCTAAACACCTCACGATGGTACTGTTCTGATCAGAACAGCACCAGACAGGTATGCAGCACCTAGGAAAGTCTTGCGCAGAGAGAGCAGAGAGGGAACTGTTCTGCTGAGTGCAGAACCTGTTTGGAGATTGATCTGGGTCGCTGTTCACGTGCTGTAGCAGCAGACCAGCCTGTCTGGTTGCTGTTACTTGCTGTTGTAGCGAATAGAACCTCAACAGGAAGAGGTAGGGTGCTCCTTGTAGCAGCACAGGGATGAACAGAGAGGGAGAGAGGATCTCGGCGACTTTAGATCAAGTCGCAGGGGTGTTTTCCTGTTTGGTGGAATATACTTCTATTCTTTATTCAGGATGGGATGGGTACAGGGGTGTGGCAGGCTTTCTTTTATAGCCCTGACCATAACAGTTCTATCTGTTTACAACAGACTAGTTGTAGATGAAACTAACTCTACTTTATCTAGTACTCTATCTATAAACAAACCTGGACTCTATTAGACTTCTAGTTGGTTATTTCTCCCAGATGTTGCGCAACACCATTGAGTCCAATCCGGACTCTTCTATGGGGATGGTGTGCGCCCCTGCTAGAGTCCAACTCGGACTCAACAGGGCTGGCGGCACCAGCACCCCTGCGCAACGAAGGATCACCAACATTCTCCTCCTGATCCTGACGTTGGCGCACGTCTAGTCCAGGATCCCAGTCCTTCTTCCCGTCTCGACAAACTTCTATCTTCCAAGCACCTTGGTCAAGATGCTCGTCACCACCTTGTTGATAGCCATTGTCCTTGACCACCAACCGCTTCTTATGCTTCATCACCACACCATGCCACGTCCCTTCTTCTTCACTGGACTTGATCTCCATGAATGACGTAGGCTCCTCCGTGGTGATGAACTTGAGCTCACCCTCCTCTATGCTTTGTGGACGATGCCCTGGAGGGGTGACCAATGCATCTCCTTCGTGGTAAGCATCGATGTAGCTGTTGATGTTCGTTGACGATGTGACCACCTGGATGAGTCTTGGAGGATGCTCAGAAGTCTTGTGAGAGTTCCAGTCTTCAACCTCGTGCTCCCCCGTAGGGACAGCAACACGTTCAGGGCCTCTGACGCCCTGTGCTGCCCCTGTTGGGTGCTGTCCAGCAAACCTAGGGTGCTGTTTAGGACTCCCAGTACCTTCAGCGCTCCTCCCAGCTGCTGCAGCGCATCTCCCAACAACTCCGACGCCCTGTACAAGGCCTCCTGCCCCTTGCAGAGTCGTTCCAGCACCCTTGGAGTCCTGTGTAGGGCCTATTGGCCCTTGTAGGTCCGTTCCAGGGCCAGGAACAGTTGGTCCAGCGGCTGCTAGACCCGTGGCGTCGATGTAGAATGTGTTGAAGTCTTCTTTTGTTTGTGTGGTCAGGCAAACCGGGCGCATGATGTTGAGCTTGACGAAGTACAACTTGTTGTCGTCACGTTGCACTCGTGTGAGAAGACGATTCTCCTCGTCCTATATCTGCATCACTCCTCCATATATTGTGATGCGGTAGCCATCCTTATCCAGTTGGCTGATGCTGATGACGTTGGTGGTGAGGCGCGGGATGTAGTAGACACCGGTGAGCCTCCTGTGCTCACCCGTCTTGGCGGCGAAGTTGATCGTACCCTTCCCCTGGATCCGCACGATCGAGTTGTCGCCAAACTTGATCGTCCCGACGACGTTCTCATCGAGCTCGGAGAAGACGACGCGCGAGCCCGTCATGTGGTTGGCCGCGCCTGTGTCGAGGTACCATGTGTCGCCATCGGAGTCGTCGTCATTGTCGCGATGCGCGAAGACACGTCCCTCCACTATCTCATGTGGGCACATGGGACGCTCCTGTACAGGCTCTACCTGTACTGAGGCCGTCTTTGTCATGAACAAGACGCCCTCCTCTTCTGCCTCAGCCATGAGAGCTTGCTGCTGTGGCTCCTGCTCCGACTTCGACCGACACTCCTTGGCCCAATGACCCTTCTTCCCGCACTTCCTGCATTGATCCCGCGGAATGTTCTTCCCGGAACCCTTCTTGTTCTTCTTTGGTGCGCCGTTTCGACCGCCCTTCTTTGAAGACTCGGCAACCCGCTCCTCCTCCACCTGCTTCTCCCACTCTTCCCGAGTGAGGTACAGCTGGCCGTCATGAACTCCTCCACTTCGCTGCGTCGTGTCGAAGGCGTTTTCGGCAGCCCTGAGTCGCCCCGTCACATCTGACAATGTGAGGGTCGACACTGATGGAATAAGTCTTGTAGTCCTTTGGTCTTTGGTCCCCTAGTCCCTTGTACCCTTGTCCTTAGTTTGTTGTACCTTAGTCCTTTGGTCTTTGGTCCTTATTGTACTCATCTTAGACTAGAGGACAGCATCTTGACTGCTTTTAGGACAGCAGTTAGGACAGCAGCATCTTGACTGCTTTTAGGACGGTTGTTAGCATCTTTAGGACAGCACCTTGCATGGCATCTTGGACTAGCAAGAAGGCATATGCTTGGCTGGTTGGCTGCCCTTGGGCTGCTATAAATATGTAGCCTCAACCCCTTGGGATGGTATGGCATTGTGTGAGGAATAGACAAGAAAATTGCCCCAACTCTCTAGTGTCATCCTCTCTTCAATGAGAGTAAAAATCCAGCTACTAACACTTGGTATCAGAGCCGTTCTATCCTGTAGCCTAAACATCTCTTGCTCATCTCCCTCCCGCGCCTCTCCCTGTCCGCAACCGGTAGCAGGAACACCGGCTGCCCCAGCTCATCCCTCTTCCCCACACACCAGCTCCCCACTAGTGCGCGATGTCCGACGGACAGTCTCAGCGTTCGGTCGCCTCGAGCGCGCGGCAGACGGAGGTCGCCGCGGCGGAGGAGCGCGAGCGAGCGGCGACAGAGGCTGCGGCGACGGCGGCACTAGCGGCAAAGTTGGCGGCGGCGGAACTGGCAGCAGCGAGGGCGGAAGTGGAAGCAGCGGCGGCGGCGGCTGTAGCGCGTGCAGCGGCAGCAGAGCTGGAGGCTCTGCGCGGCAGTAGCTCCAGCGGCTCTGTCGACGGCGGCGTCGACGATGAGCTCAAGTTGGCAAGGGAAGTGGCGCGAGCACAGGAGATGCATCGAGTAGCCGCGCGTCCCTATGGGCGCGATAGCCGCAGCCCAGGCCGGCGCGGACGTGCCGGTGGCGCTCCCGGCGGCGGCAGCGCAGTCGACGGAGAACGCGGCCGTTACAGGCAGCGCGGTTCTCCCTCCCCAGATCGGTACCATGGACACCATGGGGTCCAGGCCATTGTCAGGGATGTCGGTCCCGGCGGTGGGTGGCCTACCCTCACCAAGACCAACTACGTGGAGTGGGCCGCGGTGATGAGGGTGCGGCTCCAGGTGCGACACATGTGGGAAGCTGTTCGGTACGGCGACGTCGACTACTACGAGGATCGACGGGCGCTGGATGCCCTCATTGCTGCAGTCCCGTCCGAGATGCAGTTCTCGCTTTCCAAGAAGCGAACTGCTAAGGAGGCTTGGGACGCCATCGCTGCGGCACGCATCGGCAGCGACCGCGCCCGCAAGACCACGCTGCAGGCGCTTCGCAAGGAGTGGGAGAACCTGGCCTTTAAGCCAGGTGAGGACGTCGATGACTTTGCTCTCCGTCTCAACACTTTGTTGCAGAAGTTGGAGCAGTTCGGCGACGACACCTACGACGAGGAGAGAGCTGTCGAGAAGCTCTTCCGTTGCATCCCCGAGAAGTACAAGCAGATCGCTCGCTCGATCGAGTCTCTGCTGGACCTCTCCACGATGTCGATCGAAGAGGCGATAGGTCGCCTCAAGGTCGTCGACAGCGACGAACCACAGCCTCTCTCGGGGCCTATCACCATTGGCGGGAAGCTTCATCTCACTCGCGAGCAGTGGGAGGCTAGCCAGGGTGACCGGAAGAAGGGGGAGTCCTCTTTCTCGACAGGCGGCCGCAAGCGCGGCAAGCCGCGCAAGGGGCGCGGAGGCGCCCAAGCCGGGGCGCAAGGAAGTGCCCGCGGAGGTGCCCAGGGCGGTGCCGCCGGCAACCACAAGCCGGCACGAGACGACACCTGCCACAACTGTGGCAAGCTTGGTCATTGGGCCAGGGAGTGTCGACAGCCACGACGTGGTCAGGCCCACGTCGCACAAGTGGAGGAGGAGGCCCACGTCGCCCAGGTGGAGGAGGAGCCAGCTTTGCTCATGGCACATGGAAGCATCAAGCCATCTCTAGCGGCATTGACCGCAACGGCTCTCTTTCATCTTGATGAGCCGAGAGCACACGCTCTCCTCGGCGACGGCTCCAGCAACGACAAGACTGACGGGTGGTGCCTCGACACCGGCGCCACCCATCACATGACCGGTCGACGGGAGTTCTTCGCCGAGCTTGATCCCCATGTCCGAGGCTCCGTCAAGTTTGGTGACGCCTCCGGCGTGGAGATCAAGGGTGTTGGCTCCGTCCTCCTCAGCGCTAAGTCCGGTGAGCACAAGCTGCTCGTCGGAGTCTACTACATCCCCGCGTTGCGAAACTCCATCATCAGCTTGGGACAGCTGGATGAGAGTGGTTCGCGCGTGGAGATCAAGGACGGAGTCATGAGGATTTGGGATCGCCATTGTCGCCTTCTTGCCAAGGTAACTAGAGGCACCAATCGACTCTATGTCCTTCACGTGCAGGTAGCACAGCCTGTCTGTCTTGCCACTCGTCGGGAGGACGAGGCATGGCAGTGGCACGAGCGCTTTGGGCACCTTCACTTCGAGGCCCTGAAGCAGCTCAGTGCCAAGGAGATGGTGCGAGGCATGCCATGCCTTGACCACGTGGAGCAGCTCTGTGACGTCTGCGTGGTGACGAAGCAGAGGCGGCTTCCTTTTCCCCAGCAGTCGAGCTTTCGAGCCAAGGAGCGGCTCGAGCTCGTTCACGGGGACTTGTGTGGCCCGGTGACACCGGCTACACCAGGAGGACGACGCTACTTCCTGCTGCTCGTCGACGACCTCTCCCGCTACATGTGGGTGGTGGTCCTTGGCAGCAAGGGAGAGGCTGCGAACGCCATCAGGCGTGCGCAGGCCACTGCGGAGGCGGAGTGCGGCCGCAAGCTGCGCGTGCTGCGCACCGACAACGGCGGCGAATTCACGGCGGCTGAATTCGCGTCGTATTGCGCGGATGAGGGTGTTCAGCGCCACTACTCCGCGCCCTACAGCCCGCAGCAGAACGGCGTCGTCGAGCGGCGCAACCAGACGGTTGTGGGGATGACTCGGGCCCTCCTCAAGCAGAGGGGAATGCCGGCTGTCTTTTGGGGAGAGGCGGTGGTGACCGCCGTCTACATCCTCAACCGTTCGCCCACCAAGGCCCTCCACGGCAGGACGCCGTACGAGGCTTGGTATGGGCGCAAGCCGGCGGTCTCTCATCTACGGGTATTCGGCTGCCTTGCGTTCGCCAAGGAGCTTGGCCAGATCGGCAAGCTTGACGACAGGAGCACCCCTGGGGTGTTCATTGGCTACGCGGAGGGCTCGAAGGCCTACCGCATTCTCGACCCAGAGACACAGCGTGTGCGCACGACGCGCGACGTTGTGTTCAACGAAGGGCGAGGATGGGCATGGGACAAGGCGGTGGACGATAGTTCGACCTCGACGAACGACGACTTCATCGTCGACTACGTCTACTCCAAGGGAGCTGGGGGAGTAGGCAGCTCTTCTCCACCGAGCGTGCCTACCCCTGCCCCAGAGCGTCCACCTCCACCTCAGCCGGCGACCCCACGCACTCCAGCACCGACGGCCACCCCTCCGACCACGTCCACTCCGTCACCAGCTTGTGTCGAGCACGACCCAGTGGAGTTTGTCACTCCGCTCTCCCACGACGAGGAGCGCCTCGACAGGTGCTACGACGGCGAGCAGCTGTGGTATCGCAAGATGGAGAACATTCTCGGCGACCAGCCGGTGCCGGGACTGGCCCCTCACGATCTGGATGATCAAGATTCGGAGGCGCAGTTGCACCTTGCGTGCGACGACGGCGAGCCTCGATCTTTCGCGGAGGCCGAGAAACACGCGGCATGGCGTGCCGCGATGCAGTCGGAGATGGATGCGGTTGAGACGAACCGCACTTGGGAGCTTGCTGACCTCCCTCGCGGTCACCGTGCGATCACCCTTAAGTGGGTGTTCAAGCTGAAGAGGGATGAAGCCGGCGCCATCGTCAAGCACAAGGCTCGCTTGGTGGCACGCGGCTTCGTGCAGCAGGAGGGGATCGACTTCGACGATGCCTTTGCCCCCGTGGCACGGATGGAATCCGTGCGACTCCTTCTTGCGCTGGCTGCTCAAGAAGGCTGGCGTGTCCAGCACATGGACGTCAAGTCGGCGTTCCTCAACGGCGACTTGAAGGAGGAGGTCTACGTACACCAGCCGCCAGGGTTTGCGCTCCCTGGCAAGGAGGGCAAGGTGTTGCGCCTGCGCAAGGCCCTCTATGGCTTGCGGCAGGCACCACGGGCGTGGAATGCCAAGTTGGATTCCACGCTCAAGAGGATGGGCTTCGGGCAATGCCCACACGAGGCGGCCATCTACCGGCGGGGCAATGGAGGAAACACCCTACTGGTGGGTGTCTACGTCGACGACTTGGTGATCACCGGCACCAAGGAGGCGGAGGTGGCAGCGTTCAAGGAAGAGATGAAAGCCACTTTCCAGATGAGTGACCTGGGATCCCTCTCCTTCTACCTAGGAATTGAGGTGCACCAGGCCGACTCCGGGATCACACTTCGACAGACCGCCTACGCCAGGCGAATTGTTGAGCTAGCTGGGCTCACAAACTGCAACCCAGCCCTCACTCCGATGGAGGAGAGGCTGAAGCTGAGCCGCGACAGCACGGCGGAGGAGGTGGACGCTACACAGTACCGGCGTCTTGTGGGGAGCCTTCGCTACCTCGCCCACACACGGCCGGACTTGGCATTCTCCGTCGGCTACGTTAGTCGGTTCCTGCAGCGACCGACGACGGAGCACCAGCAGGCTGTGAAGAGGATCATCCGCTACGTTGCGGGGACTCTTGATCACGGCCTTCACTACTCGAGGTGTCCTGGAGAGGCACACCTTGTCGGGTACAGCGACAGCGACCACGCCGGCGACATCGACACCAGCAAAAGCACGAGCGGGATCCTCTTCTTCTTCGGCAAGTGCCTCGTTAGCTGGCAGTCGGTCAAGCAGCAGGTGGTGGCCATGTCCAGCTGCGAGGCCGAGTACATAGCGGCCTCCACCGCTTCGACTCAGGCGCTCTGGCTTGTTCGACTGCTTGGTGATCTACTCAGCAGAGACACTGGAGCGGTGGAGCTCAGGGTGGACAACGTGTCTGCTCTGGCCCTGGCAAAGAACCCCGTTTTTCATGAACGGAGCAAGCACATCCGGGTGAGGTACCACTTCATCCGAGGCTGCTTGGAGGAAGGTAGCATCAAGGCGATCTACATCAACACCAAGGACCAGCTTGCGGATCTGCTCACCAAGCCCCTTGGGAGGCTCAAGTTCATTGAACTTTGCTCCAGGATCGGGATGGTCCAACCCTCCCAGAAGACGACGTACAAGACTTAGGGGGAGAATGATGGAATAAGTCTTGTAGTCCTTTGGTCTTTGGTCCCCTAGTCCCTTGTACCCTTGTCCTTAGTTTGTTGTACCTTAGTCCTTTGGTCTTTGGTCCTTATTGTACTCATCTTAGACTAGAGGACAGCATCTTGACTGCTTTTAGGACAGCAGTTAGGACAGCAGCATCTTGACTGCTTTTAGGACGGTTGTTAGCATCTTTAGGACAGCACCTTGCATGGCATCTTGGACTAGCAAGAAGGCATGTGCTTGGCTGGTTGGCTGCCCTTGGGCTGCTATAAATATGTAGCCTCAACCCCTTGGGATGGTATGGCATTGTGTGAGGAATAGACAAGAAAATTGCCCCAACTCTCTAGTGTCATCCTCTCTTCAATGAGAGTAAAAATCCAGCTACTAACAGACACATCCAGCAAAGTCGTGATCGCCACCACGATCTGTTGGATGCGTTCTGGAACGCTTCGCAGGAGCTTCTGCACGACCACCGACTCCTCCAGCGGCTCCCCAAGCGAGGCAAGGCGCGCCGCCATACCGCTCAGCCGGAGGGAGAAGTCCTCGATCCCCTCGCCATGCTTGAAGGTGGCGGCCTCGAACTCACGCCGGAGTTGCTGCGCCGTCGTCTTCTTCACGCGGTCGGCCCCGACCCGCATGAGGGCGATCGTGTCCCATGCCTCCTTCGCCGTCTTCTTCTCCCCGATCGTCGTGATCATCTCCGGCGGGACAGCGCTGACGAGGATGTCCAGCGCCATCATGTCCTCTTGCTCGGTTGCATTGCCTTTCTCCACCGCCTCCCAAAGCAGTCGCGCCCGCAGCTTGATCTTCATCATGACAGCCCACTCCGCGTAGTTGGTCTTGGTGAGTATTGGGAACCCGGTTCCCGTGTTCACCTCACGTACCGCTGGATGGGTTGTCGTAATGATCTTGCCGTCGGTGACGCTGCCGCTACTTGGAGGGGTCTTCGGATCTGTCGACATGTTGCTGAATTTAACCCAAGGTCAAATTCGGCTCTGATACCACGATTGTTGGAAATCCGGTGTCTAAACACCTCACGATGGTACTGTTCTGATCAGAACAGCACCAGACAGGTATGCAGCACCTAGGAAAGTCTTGCGCAGAGAGAGCAGAGAGGGAACTGTTCTGCTGAGTGCAGTACCTGTTTGGAGATTGATCTGGGTCGCTGTTCACGTGCTGTAGCAGCAGACCAGCCTGTCTGGTTGCTATTACTTGCTGTTGTAGCGAATAGAACCTCAACAGGAAGAGGTAGGGTGCTCCTTGTAGCAGCACAGGGATGAACAGAGAGGGAGAGAGGATCTCGGCGACTTTAGATCAAGTCGCAGGGGTGTTTTTCTGTTTGGTGGAATATACTTCTATTCTTTATTCAGGATGGGATGGGTACAGGGGTGCGGCAGGCTTTCTTTTATAGCCCTGACCATAACAGTTCTATCTGTTTACAATAGACTAGTTGTAGATGAAACTAACTCTACTTTATCTAGTACTCTATCTATAAACAAACCTGGACTCTATTAGACTCCTAGTTGGTTATTTCTCCCAGATGTTGCGCAGCACCATTGAGTCCAATCCGGACTCTTCTATGGGGATGGTGCGCGCCCCTGCTAGAGTCCAACTCAGACTCAACAGGGCTGGCGGCACCAGCACCCCTGCGCAACGCAGGATCACCAACAAACTTTATCTATATCGGGCAGAACAGCACTCTCCCCTTTACTCTCCAATCCTAGTACTCTCCAATCCTAGTAGGACTCTACTCTCCTAGTCTCCTATTCTTTTTATGCGCCCCAACAGCCCTGGGCCTCAGGGCTTGTATGGCAGGGTCACCCAACATTTATCAGAATGCAATGTCAACAAAAAAAAACACACAGAATAATAAGTTCAAAGAGGGGTGATTCAACGTTTGTTATGGATAGTAGTGGGTCTTATGGGCCGTGGATATGAGCAGCCCGCTACACAAGGGTCAGGGTTTAGGTGAGTCCCCCCTATATAAAGAGGGTCAGGGTTTAGGTGAGTCCCCCCTATATAAAGAGGGTCAGGGTGTACTCCAGGGGTATCAAGAAATAAATAGATGAATTGGTATCAAGCAATTAGTATCAGGGACGCACAGCAGATCGCCCCTACGGTCGCCTGTGAACAAGATCTTGCGGCTTTCGCCAAATGATTAAATCGCATCTTAGAAGAGATAGAAGCAATCAACTCATGTCTGGAACACCATGACCAGCGTCTAGACCAACTGGAGAAGGCAAGATCAAATCAAATATGAGGAGAAAATCTCGGTTCAGTGTCCCCACCGATCTCCAGAGCCACACACCGACTCGAAATATCTCCAATTGGGAATTGCCTCGACTTGCCTGCCCCCACAAGAGCCGAGGAACCCCTACCTCAGGCGATGCCGCGAGATCCGTCGTACTCCTATGCTGGAATCGGCCACTTCTCCAACACGGACGCAGAGCTCCGGCGCCTCTGATTCCCGACATCTTCCACCGGTGTTCTCCGCTCGAGCTCATACCTGTGTTGTCGTCGGCATCCCCAGGATTCGTCCGAATTCAACTTGACAACTCCAACCACCTCGACTCAACTCGAAGGAACTAACGAATTGCCGCTCGTATACCAAATTGTTATGTTTCATGCGCCTGGGAGTGTTGAGGGGAGAGGGGAGAGTGATCTGAAAAGAGGGAATGGATCTAAGGGCGTATGGAAGCCTGTGGGACAGCTGGGGACTTGAGTCTCCTAAGCTGCAAGAGTTTCCAGCCAGAATGTTCAAGTGGCCGTCCAACAGGGAGACTTTCTTCTTGATAATCCCCTAAGTACATTCTAGGCACTTTTTATAGCTCGTTGGACACCTAGCACAAAACCAATCTATAACAGACTACAAAACAGACTCCTAACAGACTTATTATCTTTATTTTTATTCCAGAACATATCACAACAAACTTGTCCTCATCTAACTAATCAGGCGCGCCTCACTTCTGGTGGATTGAACCAGACGCCTTGGACGCCTTTTCCAGCCGCGCTAGGCGCAGATCATGGTTGTTGAGGCGTGAGTTCATGGTGTCCAGCTGCGCCAGGATGCGGTTAAGCTTGGCGTCGAGGGCGCCAAGGGTCAGTGCCTCAGGATCGACCTCGGAGCCGAACATCGCCGTTGCTCCAATGTAATCTGATACCAAATTATTATGAATTCTGGTTAATTCATCTATTTCTTGCTTGATTCCGCTATATTACACCTTGGCCTTCCTTATATAGAGGGGACTCATCTAAACCATGACTCTAGTGTAGCAGGCTGCTAATACCTGCGGCCCGTAAGGTCCACTACTATCCACAACAATGTTACATGTTGGAAATACGGTGAAAATAAACGTGATATTTTCCTTCTAATTTCCTAGATTTGATTGTCTGGGACGCCAGCTTATAATATAGTCCCTTCCAAGAGAGTTCCGATTACAAATCAAATCCATATGACTATTAGACTCCTAATCGAACTCTAACTCAACTCTAAATAGGATTAGGAGTCCTAACTCTAGTCGGAGTTAAACTCAAACTATTACACTTCTAGAATATTCCAGAAAACAAGATTAAAATCAACAATCACCCACTTAATCTTGTTTTCTAGGACACGGTTTTGGGGTGGACTCTACACCCTCATGATGGTCACTTCACCCTGCACAACACAAAGGGATGAGCACTACATCCTTTAAGATGGACACTACATTCCGAACACAAATTTGAATTGGGCACTACAACCCTAGGGTGAGCACTACACCTTGAGGATGAACACATGATCCTGCACGACTTTTGGACGAACACATTGTTGAGTATAATCTTGTTTTCTAGAATATTCTAGAGGAGAGTCTAAATTAGTTTTAGGAAAGAGTCCTAATACAAGTTAACTATAGATAAGAGTCCTAATTAGATTGGAGATAGAGTCCTAGGAAGAGTCAAATTGTTTGTAAAGGGTTCTTATATATAGCCGCCTACCCCCGATTGAATTAATTAAGAAAATTAGACAAGAATTTTCGAATTTATTATTTTCCGGAATTCCAACAATTGATAATCGAGCCTAGACAAGAGATCTGGGAGTGATGTCCAGGGAGGGTGTCTCCCGGGGCAGCCAGAGGGGCTGGCCAACAAAGGAGGCCTAACCGGAGCTGCCCACGCATGGGAATCAGCGCTCGGGCCGAAGGAGTGCACGGGACTCGCGCGTGGAGAGGAGCCCGATGGAGGCTCCGTGGTCGGAGGCTTCGGCGTAAACCGGCACCAAGGGAATCTTTGGCGGATTGGGAGTCTTCGATCCGCTTGCTGGCAAGCAGGCGTACACGGCGGGATTGGTCGTGGGAAGAAGACGCGGGCTGCGATTTCGCGTTGGCGGCAAGATGAAAATCGTCGAATCGACGATTACCGAGCGCGGAAAAAACAGAGTCGGGCGCTGGGTGTTAGTAGCTGAATTTTTACTCTCATTGAAGAGATGATAACACTAGAGGGTTGGGGCAATACCCTCTAAGGGGTATTGTCTATTCCTCACACAATGTCATACCCTCTAAGGGGTTGGGGATACATATTTATAGCAGCCAAGATGTTGCTGCCCTAGCTGCCCTAAAAGCAGTCCAAGATGCCATGCAAGCTGCTGTCCTAGAGATGCTAACAACTGTCCTAAAAGCAGTCAAGATGTTGCTGTCCTAAAGATGCTAACAACTGTCCTAGATGTTGTCCTCTAGTCTAAGATGTTGTCCTCTAGTCTAAGAGGAGTACAACAAGGACCAATGACCAAGGACTAAGGTACAACAAACTAAGGACAAGGGTACAAGCGACTAGGGGACCAAAGACCAAAGGACTACAAGACTTATTCCATCATTCTCCCCCTAAGTCTTGTACGTCGTCTTCTGGGAGGGTTGGACCATCCCGATCCTGGAGCAAAGTTATGTGTGTCATGAGCAAAGTTGGCTCCTTCTCCACCTGTGCAACGTGGGCCTCCTCCTCCTCCACTTGTGCGACGTGGGCCTGGCCACGACGTGGCTGTCGACACTCCCTGGCCCAATGACCAAGCTTGCCACAGTTGTGGCAGGTGTCATCTCGTGCCGACTTGTGGTTGTCGGCGGCACCGCCCTGGGCGCCTCCGCGGGCACGTCCTTGCGTCCCAGCCTGGGCACCTCCGTGCCCCTTGCGCGGCTTGCCGCGCTTGCGGCCGCCTGTCGAGGAAGAGGACTCCCCCTTCTTCCAGTCACCCTGGCCAGCCTCCCACTGCTCGCGAGTGAGATGAAGCTTCCCGCCAATGGTGATAGGCCCCGAGAAAGGATGTGGTTCGTCGCTGTCGACGACCTTGAGGCGACCTATCGCCTCTTCGATCGACATCGTGGAGAGGTCCAGCAGAGACTCAATCGATCAAGCGATCTGCTTGTACTTCTCGGGGATGCAACGAAAGAGCTTCTCGACAGCTCTCTCCTCGTCGTAGGTGTCGTCACCGAACTGTTCCAACTTCGGCAACAAAGTGTTGAGACGGAGAGCAAAGTCATCAATGTCCTCACCTGGCTTAAAGGCCAGGTTCTCCCACTCCTTGCGAAGCGCCTGCAGTGTGGTCTTGCGGGTGCGATCGCTGCTGATGCGTGCCGCAGCGATGGCGTCCCAAGCCTCCTTAGCAGTATGCTTCTTGGAAAGCGAGAACTACATCTCAGGCGGGACTGCAACAATGAGGGCATCCAGCGCCCGTCGATACTCGTAGTAGTCGACGTCGCCGTACCGAACTGCTTCCCACATGTGTTGCACCTGGAGCCGCACCCTCATCACCGCGGCCCACTCGACGTAGTTGGTCTTGGTGAGGGTAGGCCACCCACCGCCGGGACCGACGTCCCTCACAATGGCTTGGACCCCGTGGTGTCCATGGTACCTATCCGGGGAGGGAGAACTGCGCTGCTTGTAACGGCCGTGTTCTCCGTCGACTCCGCCGCCGCCGCCGAAAGCGCCGACGGCGCGTCCGCGCCGATCTGGGTTGCGGTTGACGCGCCCATGGGGACGCGCGATTGCTCGATGCACCTCCTGTGCTCGTGCCGCTTCCCTCGCAAGCCTGAGCTCATCGTGGGCGCCGCCATTGACAGAGCCGCTGGAGCTACTGCCGCGCAGAGCCTCCAGCTTCGCTGCTGCTACATGCGCTGCAGTCGCCGCCGCCGCTGCTTCCACTTCCACCCTCGCTGCTGCCAGTTCTGCCGCCGCCAACCTTGCCGCCAATGCCGCTGTCGCCGCAGCCTCTGCTCGCTCGCGCTCCTCCGCCGCGGCGACCTCCGTCTGCCGCGCGCTCGAGGCGACCGAACATTGAGACTGTCTGTCGGACATTGCGCACTAGTGGGGAGTTGGTGTGTGGGGAAGAGGGATGAGCTGGGGCAACCGGTGATCCTGCTACCGGTTGCGGACAGGGAGAGGCGCAGGAGGGAGATGAGCAGGAGATGTTTAGGCTACAGGATAGAACGGCTCTGATACCAAATGTTAGTAGCTGAATTTTTACTCTCATTGAAGAGAGGATGACACTAGAGGGTTGGGGCAATACCCTCTAAGGGGTATTGTCTATTCCTCACACAATGCCATACCCTCTGAGGGTTTGGGATACATATTTATAGCAGCCAAGGTGCTGCTGCCCTAGCTGCTCTAAAAGCAGTCCAAGATGCCATGCAAGCTGATGTCCTAGAGATGCTAACAACTGTCCTAAAAGCAGTCAAGATGCTGCTGTCCTAAAGATGCTAACAGCTGTCCTAGATGTTGTCCTCTAGTCTAAGATGTTGTCCTCTAGTCTAAGAGGAGTACAACACGGACCAAAGACCAAGGACTAAGGTACAACAAACTAAGGACAAGGGTACAAGGGACTAGGGGACCAAAGGCCAAAGGACTACAAGACTTATTCCATCACTGGGGACGCGCGCGCAAGAAAGCGGATTGCGAGCGGTGCTTGTCGGAGAATAATGCGCGCGAGAATCATGATCGCGCATTGGACTCGCGCGGGGAATTCAGCGCGCAATGCGGGAATCGATCGGGCACTGGATCAACGCGTGTTGGCGCCTTGGCAACTCCACGGTGGGCGTGTTATTCTGGTATCTTTTGGCAGAGGAGATGAATCGTACGAAGACAGGCACGAGATGGTTCGGCTGGGACTCGTCCACCACGGCGGGTCATCACAACACAGAGGTGACCAGACACGAAGAAAGTTGCAAAGGAAGGAGAAGTCCATGTGCGTGAATGGGTCGGGGTAGAGGTGCAGATCCGATATCGCTCGCGCAGAAGCAAAAAATAATGGAAGGCAGCGCTCCATGGAGGCTTGTGCTTGGGGTTACGAAGTTGGAAGATTGGGCATGTGGTGTTTGCACGAGCAGCAAACCAGGAGAGAGGCCAGTGGAGGTCACAGCCAGGCCTGGTCATGTGTGTGAGCTTGGCTGGGCCTGGTGGGCCAAGTCGAGTTTGGTGATGTGCACGGAAGGAAGATGGGACGGTGGACTTTGGGCTAGTGGGGCCAGCTGGACCCAACATATTGATCAAAGTGGGCTGCAAAAGTGCAGGAGAGGTATGTGATTGCATAGAAGAGGATTGCATGGAATCGATTCCACCACAGATCTCCTATAGTCGGGCCCGTGTGCATCTATAGCAAATTTCCGCTGACACAAGCGAGCACGCCCGCGAAATCCCACGATTTCCCTGCCACACTTTCCCGCCAGCATATTCCTCTTGTGCACATCACCAGACCTAGCTTAGCCCACCAGGCCAACACGAGCTATTCTCTCCTACCATGCACACATGACCAGGCCCGGCCCGGTCCTTTTCTGTTCGATCTCCTACGTGCTGTCTCACGCGAGTCTCTCGTTTGCCTCCCTCGATCCAGCCCGAGACTGCTCTTCGCGAGGCAACACTCGCGCCGAGCGCCTCCGCTTCTCTTCTTCCGCGCGCCGCCAAGAGGCTCTGGATTTCCACGCCCACGCGGGTCTTCCTCAACTTGTTGCGCGCCGCCATTCTCTACTCCTCTAGAATAGATTCCACCCCAAATCTCCTTAGCCGTTCACGCACGCATGCATCTCAGGCGAATTTCCACTAACGCGAGCGAAACCGTCCGCGAAATCCCACAACTTCCCCAACATGCTTCCGGCAAGCGGTCGCTCAAAGCGCGCCAGCGCCGCGTGCCGATTCTTGCTGAAGTTTCAAGCGTTGAGTCTCGCCAAGTATTCCGCTCGAGCGTCGATTACTCCCTCACTTCCCGCGCCTCTTGTCCGCTCGTTCGATCTCTACCCGAGATTTGCGCGCTCGGTCTGTCTCAATCCACGAATCCCCTTCATCGGTTGCTCTGCCTTGGCCTCAGCTAAGCTACGCACCTGCACGCACAAGCCCCGCCCATGATGTGCTCGCCAGTCGCCTGCTGATCGCGATCTTACCTTGGACGCCCCACAGGAGCACCTCTCCCAGGGGAAGCAAATAGGATATCTAATCTAAAGCTCTGATTACCGATTGTTGGAAATCCGACGAAAATAAAGTTGTATTTCCCTTCTAATTTCCTTTATTTGACTGCCCCGGGCGCCGGCGTATTATATAGCCCCTTACAGGAGAGTTCCGATTACAGTTCATATTATTATTGGACTCCTAATGGGACTCTAGCTCAACTCCAACTAGGACTAGGACTCCTAACCCTCATTTGAATTTAACTCTACCTATTACACTTGAATATTCTAGAAAACAAGATTAAACTCAACTAGGGTTCCAAAAGGCATTACAAGGCGTGCGCCTCCGCACGCTTCAGCGGTAAATAAGCCCCCAACGCTGCGCCTTGGGGGTGAGGCGGGCAAAAGGCGCTAGCAGCGCGGAGGCGGCGCGGAATAGCGTCTAGGCGCGCGGAGCGGGCGAAAAAATGACGGGTTGAGGCACGGGTTAAAGTTTTGTTTCGGCGGGAGGAGACGTGTGCCCGCGTCCTGCGCTTCGTTTCCCCGCTAATAAGTCTCCGATAGGTCAGGGTTGCGGCTCGTTACCGCTCAGACTCGCCGTTGTGTCTCTCTGAGCTTCGTTGTCTGCTCGCCGCCGCTACGTCGCCCTCTGCCCCCCCCCCCCCCGCACTGCATCGCCCTCTGCTCCCCCGCGCTGCGCCGCCCTCTGCTCTTCTGCCGGTGCTGCGCTGCAGTCTCCTCGTGCTCTCTCATGCTGCCGGTCGCGCTCGCCCACGTCGCCGGTCGCCGGTTCCACACCTCCGGCCGCTGATTCAGCTCCAGAACTGTCGATTGAGCATTGTCGGCGCCTGCCCTTGCCACCCAGGTGTGCTCAGAGCTCGCCCTCCTCTGTTCTTGCCATGAGTCATGAGTGAGCTTCTCTGTTCTTGCCGCAGGCTTTGCTCGCCTTCCTCTGTTTTAGTTCTCTCCTCTGTATTATGTATCTGGTGTGAATGTCTTATAGATTGATAAGCTCTTTGGTGTCTGGTTCATATCTGAATGCTGTATAGATGCATGTTTGTTCATGTCTGATGCATATATGTTTGTTCATCATAATTTTGTTTTGTACTTTGGTGTAGTATATCGGTTTCTTGCAAAAAATACTTGTTTGTTGTCTGAATCTATGTATTACTCCTTGTTTCTATTATTATATTAAAAAATAGTAAAAACGTCTAGGCAACGCCTAGTCACGCTTAGTCACGCCTAAGCTCTAGGCAGTGGGTCACTGCCCGCCTAGCGCCTAGCGCCTTACTGAACCCTGAACTCAACATTACTCAAGTACAACCTAGAAATTGTGGCAACAACAATTCTTCACAACTCATAACTTGAGATCGATCTCATGGTTTGAATTCTTGAATGGACAATGTCAAATAGGATTTTATGGAGTCATTTGGAAATCCTTCAAATTCCAGCCCCCAAAAAAAATTGTTCCCAACAATCCTTAATAATTCACGCAATTTTCAATGTCTTCTGTACAAACATAATGAACGACCTGCAATCAATACTTATCCAACTAAAATTTTACTAGAAAAGTGGTGCAGCGTCATCAACAAGGGAAAGAACTAGAGGAGGCTAGTGTTACGGCCAATGCTTCAACATGATATTATAAAATTAGGGACTCAACTAATCAACATTTGTATTGATGATGCAGGCCAAGGGGCAAATGGATACATAAGAAATCCACGTGCAGACAGCAACACAGTACTAAACCTGACTTAATATTAGACCTAGTACTTCTGTATCACTTTGCATCCTCAACTGGTTATTCTACCAGCCCCTTTTCTCCCCTTCTTTGTGGAAGCCTGACCTGCTAATGAGCTAATAAACATGGCGCAACTAAGTGTACCTACCAAAAAGCATCTATATAGATAACAATCAGCTTAGTAAAGACTTACAACAATTTATTCAAATAGTCTGGTTTAAAAGAATAAAAGTAGATATAGCACAATGTCGCCATGAGCTACAAAATGAAAAAGTATGGAAATAAACCAAGATAATTTCCAAAAGGCTGGTGGTACAAACAAGGGTGATACCACAATAACATACATGTCCATGAAGGTTCAACAGAGGTTAGAAAGCAGGATATTAAAAATGTAGGATTTGATATAGAAATTCCATATAACTGAGCGTGGAAACAAATTTTATCTCACCATGCACAAATGTGAAATCTTTGATGTGATTCATATTTAAAACATGTAAGTCGATCAAATATGAAGACTCGGTCCGAACAGCAATTGAACTCGACACACGTACAGGTTCATCTTCTCCAACTAAGCTCTGCCCAACCTAGAAAGATATAAAATCTGCCAATTAATATACATACTATGTGAGGGAATTAAATTCTTAATAATCGTGTTCAGAAAGTAATGTGTTGGAATTCCGGCCTTCTGATCGCCTGTTCTTGCTCTGCACAGGTGCTGACCTGTTCTGATTTGATCACAACAGAGGCTCCTGCGTTGAGCAGAGAAGGGCAGAGATCCTTGTACGCAGATCAGAGAGAGACAGAGGTTGTTCTGGTTCTTTTGCGGGAGAACAGAACAGAGCCGAGACTTGAGAAGAAGTTGACGCCTTGCTTAAGTTAATCTCGCCAAGGTTAGAGAGAACAGGTGTGTGGTTATGATCAAGGCGACTTGCAGCTCGACTAGATCAATTTTGCTGCCGTGAGGGCTATTCCATTGAAAGACATGTATTGATCTCCATGATGCCGTGGGTACTGGGGGCGGCAGGGATTTATTTTATAGCCCTGTTTACATGACTCCTAGTCTAATACTACTTGACTACAACTACACTTAGGACTCTTTCTCTAATATCTCCACACTAATAGGACTCTAATATATCTTTAGAAAAATATTTCTATACACCTAGTAGGGTGCTGCCGAACCCCACACTTTATCTGCAGCAACTGCCGCACCAGCCCTGACCTCAAGGGCTCCTGGCATGCGCGTCCCTGCTTAGAGTCCAAATAGGACCTCTTGAGAATTGAGATGCCGCACCAGCGGGCCAAACTAGGGTCATCCAACATTCTCTCTCCTCCTGACCCAGAATCTGGCACACGTCCAAGATCCCGATCCTCCTCATCTTGACAAACTTATGTCTTCCAAGCGCCTTGGTCAAGATGTTTGTCATCTGGTCCTGTGTACAGACTTGCTTAAGCACAATAGCACCATTGTCCACACACTCCCGTATGTAGTGGTACTTGGTGTCGATGTGCTTGCTCATGTCATGGTGTATCGGGTTCTTCCTCCCGTCTATGGCAGACTTGCTGTCAACCGACAGCATTGGCGCCTTCATCTTCACATCCAAGTCTTCCAATAGCCATGCCATCCATACACTTTGACATGCTCCTTGAGCTGATGTGATGTATTCTGCTTCACATGAGGACAAGCCAACCACTTTCTGCCTGCTAAACTGCTATGAAATGGAGCTGTTTTCAAGACAAAACAGCATTCCGCTCCAGTTGTTCTGGTCATTCATGTTTCTTGCAAAGTCGCTATCTGAGTATCCAATCAACTCCATGTCACCTCCTTCCCATAGAAGACTCTGAAGTGAATCATAGCTGTTATATAACGTAAGTTGCGCTTGACTGCAGCAAAGTGTTCCTCCCTTAGCTCCTCCAGAAATTGACTCACATATCCAACTGAGTAGGCAAGGTCGGGGTGTGTGTTCACCAAATATTGCAGCCCTCCAACCAAACTCCTCTGGCCCAACAGACTCTCGCTTTTCTTCTAAAGCTTCAGGTCAGGCTCCATAGGAAATGCACAGGTGTTGCACTCCTCTAGGGAAGCTTTAGAAACAAGCTTGAAAGCGTAGCATGCCTGCCCAACGTTGATCCCAGCATTAATATGTCGTACCTCCAGACCAAGATAATACGACAAGAGACCCAAGTCACTCATCTTGAACCGCTTCATCATCTCCTGCTTGAACTTATCAATGGTCCAGCCTCCTGTGATCACGAGGTCGTCGACGTAGACGCCAACGATGAGCTTCTCATCTCTAGATCTACGGAAAGAGATCCAATGCTCGCTCATACTCTTCTCGAAACCAAGCGTTAGCAAGCTATCGTTGAGTGTGGCAATCCGGCCCTAGGCACTTGACAAAGTTCGTATAATACCTTCTTGAGCCTGAACACCTTGTGTTCGGCTCCGCCGATGATGAAGCCAACGGGCTAGGAGACGTACACCTTCTACAACAGATGGGAGGTGCTCTTCACGTCCATGTGGTGTACCTTCCATCCTCTCTGTGTGTGTGGCAACTGCAAGAAGCAAGCGAACAGACTCGAGATGGGCAATGGGAGTGAATACCTCACCAAAGTTTGTCACTTGCCGCTGGACGTAGCCTTTTGCCACCAGCCGAGCCTTGTTCTTCACCACCTCACCATGCTTGTGCCTCTTCACCTTGAACACCCATTTGAGGCCAATGGGATTGTATCCTACAAGATCAACAAGTTGCCACGTCTTGTTATCTTCAATGGACTTCATCTACTGCCACGTCTTGTTATCTTCAATGGACTTCATCTTCTCGAGCATTGCCAGCCTCCAGCATGGGTGTTGCTCAGTTTCGGTGAAAGAGGCGGGCTCCTCCGCGGTGGTGAACATCAGCTACTCCAGATTTCGTGGGGCGCATCCTGGTGGGATGTAGGATCCCAACACATTATGCAATGTGCGGAATCGAAGTGCAATTCTGCAGAGCAATCTATTGGGGCGTCAAGCTTCACTGGAAACATCAGTACCTCATCGCATGACTACACGCCTGCAGAAGGGAATTGTTCGACCTAAAGTTCTGTTTCTAGGGCTCATTCGCTATGGAAATTTTTGTTCTACAGGAGAACCCGATAACTGGCAGGAGGCTCTATCCAATTCACAATGGTGTCAAGCCATGCAAAGTGAGATTGATGCACTGCGTCGGAACAAAACCTGACGTTTGGTTCCAGCTCAACCGAGGCGAAATGTTATAGATTGCAAATGGGTCTATAAAGTGAAGCGCAAGGTTGACGGCACTATTGATCGTTATAAAGCCAGGTTGGTGGCAAAGGGATTCAAACAACGTTATGGGATTGATTATGATGATACATTTAGTCCGGTTGTGAAAATTGCCACAGTTCGACTTGTCTTATCAATTGCAGTATCTAAAGGGTGGAAATTACGCCAATTAGATGTGCAGAACGCGTTCCTTCATGGTGTTCTGGAAGAGGAAGTATATATGAGACAACCCCCGGGGTTTATTGATAAACTAAAGCCGAATCACATATGCAAGCTCGACAAAGCAATTTATGGGCTCAAGCAGGCGCCACGTGCATGGTATTCTCGTCTTAGCTCAAAATTGCAAGTCCTCGGATTTATACCCTCTAAATCAGATACATCACTCTTTATTTATCATAAAAAGGGTGTTATAATGTGTATGCTCATCTATGTTGATGATATAATTATCACAAGCTCATGTGATTCAACTTTTTCATTGCTACTGCAAGAATTAAGAGAGGAGTTTGCAAGAATTAAGAAGTGTACGGGCAGGACATGCGCAACTGAACACCGTGAGAAAGAAGAAAGTCACGGAACGCAGAGTTATCAAACTCGCGCCCGTTGTCGCACTGGACCGCCCGGATCGTGCACCCAAACTGGGTGGACACCCAAGCGAAGAAGTGAGAGAGAGTCACGAAAGTATCAGACTTCTGCCGCAAGGGAAAAGTCTACGAATAATGCGAGAAATCATCAACGACCACCAAGTAGTACTTATATCCAGAGACACTGATAATAGGAGATGTCCAAAGATCACAGTGAATCAGATCAAAGATGTGCTCGACACGAGTGATAGAGTGCGGAAAAGAAAGTCGAACGTGGCGGCCCAGCTGACAGGCATGACAAAGAGACTCATGAATACCCCGAGTACACGAAATCACTGAACTACCAGACAACCTCGACATAGCATCAATGCCGGGATGACCAAGCCGACGATGCCAGATGGTCGAAGAGGCTGTCGTAGTTAGGACAAGAGGCGGAGCGAAAGCTGGAAGACGCATCGTGTACAGGGGTCCCGGACTCTCACAGCAAAAAAGAAGACGCCGAGTAGTAAGATCCTTCACAGATAAACCAAAAGGATCGAACTCGATGGAAACACGGTTGTCAGTAGTGAAACGGCGAACGGAAAGAAGGTGCTCAATGATGTCAGGGGCAACAAGAACATCACGGAGCTGAAAGGAACTCGACGAACCCAAGTCACCTACTGAGGTGACCGGAAGAACCGACCCATTCCCAACAACTACTGAGGTGACCGGAAGAACCGACCCATTCCCAACAACGATAGATGAAGGATGAGAAGGGTGGGAAGGGCGGGTAGATGAGAGTATACCGACGTCAGGGGTGGTGTGGTACGAGGCGCCAGAGTCCACAACCCAGTCAGGACCAGACGGCATGAGACCCCGCAGGTAGGCCAACGGCGTAGGTCGGGTCGCAACATGCCACGGCGATGGCGGCGCTAGAGAGGAAGGCACCACGCCCGGGCTGCCAGCGGAAGTGCCAACAGAGAAGGCAACGGCTGGTCTGGGCACCTGTACGTCGGAACGAGGTCGGACAGCGGTCGTCAGAGGTGAGTCGTGGTGCTGCGCTGAAGACGTAGGTCGGCCGACTGGGTTCTCCGAAGCCCAGTAGGCCAGAGCGGACGACCCAGCCACAGGGTTGCGCGGCGGCGCGGCCCAGGTGGCAGCTGGATCCGGCCAAGCGACGGCGGCCCGAGGAGCCCAGGCAGCGGCAGCAGCCTGCACGAAGGGGACTGCGACAGCGGCAGGCTGCGCGGATTGAGGGGCCGGCGGCGCTGCACCAGACTGCGGCGGCACGCAGAGGCGTGGTGGCGGCGTGTAGAGGTGCAGCAGCGGCTCTAGCGCGTTGGCGGCCAGGGGGACAGCAGCAGCAGTCGCGCCCCAGACGGCGGCGGGGGTCGCGCCCCAGGCGGCGGCCTGGGAAGACAGAGGAACAGCAGGGCTGGCCTGGGGAGGTGGCGGCGGCATCCCTGACGCGCGCGCGCGGGCGACCAGGAGGGCAGCCACTGTCGTGGCGGCAGATCTGAACTGGGGAGGCGAAGCGGCAGCGGCGGCAGCCTGAGGCGGCGGCGGCGGCGCGCCGGCGGCCAGGGGTGGTGGCAGATCCATCAGGAGGTGGAGGAAGGAGAGGGGGCCGGCGGCGGAGCCGACCACCCCCAAGCCGGCGGCGGCGGTTCCAGAGGCGGCGGAGCCAGATCCGGCCATCCCCAGGCCGGCGAAGCCGGCGCACAGGGGGGCGGCGGCGCACAGGGGGGTCGGCGGCGCAGAGGGGGGCGGCAACGCACAGGGGGACGGGCGGCGGCCGGCGAAGCCGGCGCACGAGGGGCGGCGGCGACGAGGAGTAGGAGCCGTCAGTGCCCGCGCCCTAGATGACGTCCGCCTCGTCCACTGGAGGCGGCGCTGCGCGGTCGGTGGCGCGTCGCGGCGGCGGCGCAGGCGGGGGCGCTGGCGGCAGCTGGATTGCCTGGCGGCGGAAGCAGAGGAGAGAGGAGAGAAGCCTAGCCTGATACCATATTAGAGTGAAAGGGAAATAGATTAGGGTTTCATAATGAAGTGTCAAGGGTACATATAGCCCTCAAGGCTAGATACATGGGTCTGGCCCAACACACTCCACATACACAGTCCAACAGGACTGACTAAGGCATTGACGACGAGGACACTAGAGAAATTTAGGTCCAATTTTAACTTAGAAAAGTTGTGATTGAGGGGTAGTGTTAGTTAGTATAATATCTCTAAGGAGATAATACCGAGGACGTATGGTTATGATCGTAACTAAGTTAGCTAGAAGAGATTAGACCGTATCTTTATCTGTAAAACGGTTGTAATCTACTTGCCTTCTTTATAAATACATGTGTGCACCCCGGCTTCGTGTGAGCACTATTCCATCCATATACGATACATTACACGTTGGACATCCTCATCGTGTCGTCCCGCCAGAAATGATCACGACGAGGGGGGGGGGGGGGGGGGGCAAAGAAGGCATGGGAAACGATCACTCTCATGCGGGTCGGGGCCGACCGCGTGAAGAAGACGACGGCGCAGCAACTCTGACGTGAGTTCAAGGCCGCCTCCTTCAAGCATGGCAAGGGGATTGAAGACTGCTCCCTCCGACTGAGCGGCATGCTGGCGCGCCTTGCCTCTCTAGGTGAACCACTGGAGGAGTCGGTGGTCGTGCAAAAGCTCCTACGAAGCGTTCCAAGACGCTTCCAACAGATCGTGGTGGTGATCACGGCTTTGTTGGACGTGTCAACCCTCACATTGTCGGATGTGACGGGACGGTTCAGGGCTGCCGAAAACGCCTTCAACACGACGCAACAAAGTGGAGAAATTCATGACGGTCAACTATACCTCACTCGGGAGGAGTGGGAGAAGCAGGTGGAGGGGGAGCGGGTTGTCGAGTCTTCAAAGAAGGGCGGTCGCAAGGGCACGTCAAAGAACAAAAAGGGTTCCGAGAAGGACATTCCGCGGGATCAATGCAGGAAGAAGGGTCAATGGGCCAAGGAGTGTTGGTCGAAGTCGGAGCAGGAGGAGCCGCAGCAGCAGGCTCTCATGGCTGAGGCAGAAGAGGAGGGTGTCTTGTTCATGACAAGGACATCCTCAGTACAGGTTCCTACAGGAGCGTCCCACGTGCCCACTGGAGATAATGGAGGGACGTGTCTACGCGCATCACGACAATGACGACGACCCCGACGACGACACATGGTACCTCGACACGGGCGCGACCAACCATATGACGCGCTCGTGCACCGTCTTCTCCGAGCTAGATGAGAACGTCGTCGGGACGATCAAGTTCTGCGACAACTCGATTGTGCAGATCCAGGGGAAGGGTACGGTCATCTTTGCCGCCAAGACGGGTGAGCATAGGAGGCTCACCGGCGTCTACTACATCCCGCGCCTCACCAACAACGTCATTAGCATCAGTCAACTGGATGAGGATGGCTACCGCATCACAGTACATGGAGTGATGCAGATATGGAACGAGGAGAATCGTCTTCTTACACAAGTGCAATGCGACGACAGCAAGTTGTACCCCGTCAAACTCAACATCATACGACTGGTTTGCCTGACCACGCAAACAAAAGAAGACTTCAGCACGTTCTACATCGACGCCACGGGTCTAGCAGCCGCTGTACTAATTGTTCCAGGCCCTGGAACGGACCTACAGGGCCAGTAGGCCCTACACAGGGCTCTGGAGGTGCTGGAACGGCTCTGCAGGGGGCAAGAGGTCCTGCACAGAGCGTTGGGGCTGATGGGACAGGTGCTGCAGCAGCAAGATGGGGCACAAGAGGAGCTGGGAGTCCTAAACAGCATCCCAGGAGTGTTGTACACCACCCAGCAGGGGCAGCACAGGGCGCTAGAGGCCCTAAGTGTGTTGTTGTCCCTACGGGGGAGCACGAGGTTGAAGACTGGAGCTCTCACAAGACTTCTAAGCATCCTCCAAGACCCATCCAGTTGGTCACACCGTCGATGAACATCGATAGCCACGTCGACACCTACCACGAAGGAGATGATGCGCCTATCACCCCTCTAGGGCACGCTTCACGAAGCCTGGAGGAGGGTGAGCTCAAGTTTATCACTACGAAGGAGCCTATGTCGTTCATGGAGATCAAGTCCAGTGAAGAAGATGAGATGTGGCATGATGAGGTGATGAAGCTTGAAGAATTGTTGGCGGCCAAGGGCGGTGGCTATCAACAAGGTGGAGATGGACATCCTAACTAAGGTGCTTGGAAGATGGAAGTTCGTCGAGGTGTGAAGGATTGGAATTTTGGACATGTGTCGGCGACAGGATCAGGAGGAGAATGTTGTGTGATCCTCCCACCTAAACCCCCGTGCGACCAACAGGTAGAGTCCAAGTCAGACTCAATGGTGAGTCCGAGTAAGACTCTGTGTGGTGCACGCCAGGTGGTGCAGATACGGGGCAAGCCTTCCCCTGAGTCCAGGCCAGACTCTGCAGGAGGGTGCCCGGACTAGAGAACAGGTGTTGCAGCATCAGGTTTTGTCCAGGAAGATTCCATAGTAGATAGGGTTATTTCCTTAGAGATAGAGTAGGTGTTCTGTTAGTTTGGAAATAATCTAGTTAGATTTTGAGTCTTTTACATGTAATCACTTTGGATGTACGTTAGGACTCTTGTAAGGGGCTCTTATAAATAGAATCGCCTGCTCCCCGGTTCATAGCATCCCGTCCGATCAAAATAATATAGTCCACCAGAATAGTTTGCGTGCTCCTGAGGAACTCGCCAAAAGCTACTCCCTGCGGCAGCCCTGTGCTATTGTTCTCTCTTGTGCACTATTGTTCTGTTCCTGCACTATTGTTCTCTCTTGTGCGCTATTGTTCTGTTCCTGCACGCTACAGTATAGCAGATCACATCTGTTGTTCCCCATCAAAGTTTTCCACCCTGGTACAGCACCCATGTACCCTCTGTTCTGCGCACAGCAGGCTTGAAACCTCTCTGTCCAGAATCCTCTGTTCTGATCACGTCCAGATCAGGAACTAGAGCACCCAGATTATCTCCAAACCGGTTCTGCACTCAGCAGAACAGATTCCTGTCTGCTCTCTTCTCACAAGACCTTTACAGGTGTTGCATACCTGCCTGGTGCTGTTCTGGACAGAACAGTACCATCGTGAGGTGTTTAGACACCAGATTTCCAACAGTTGATCGATGTGATCAATGTGTGGAAGCCCGAGCACCATCTCCTCCATTGCCAGCTTCCGAAGTGCCCGCAAGTCGACATGTTCGTACCGTTAGGGCCAACGCCATGCAACATCGTCACGCCGTGCGGCAAGGCAAACCGGTCGCGTGATGTTAAGACTGATGGAGTACAGCTTAGTGTCATCGCGCTGAACTCGTGTGAGGAGACGATTTTGCTCATCCCGTATATGCATCACTCCGGCACGTACTGTGATATTGTAGCTGTCCTCATCCAGCCGGACGAGGCTTATGAGATTGGTGGTGAGGTGCGGGATGAGGTAGATGTCGGTGAACTGCCGATGCTCACCCATTCCGTCGAACGACGAACAGGATTGTGCCCTTCCCCTCGATCTGCACGACTGAGTTGTCGCCGAACTTGATGGTTACAACGACGTTCTCATCGAGTTCGGAGAAGACGACGCGTGAACCAATCATCTGATTGGTTGCACCTGTGTCGAGGTACCAAAGGGCATCGCCAGAGTCATCGTCGTTGTCGCTGTGCACGAAGACACGTCCCTCCACCATCTCTAGCGTGTGTGTGGGACGCTCTTGTACAGGCTCCTACACTGAGGCCACCCTTGTCATAAACAAGGTGCCCTCCTCCACCTTCCGCCACGTGCGCTTGCTGCTGTGGCTCCTGCTGTTGCAGCTCCTTTAATCGACTCTCCTTGGCCCAATGGCTCTTCTTGCCGCATTTCATGCATTGATCCCACGGAACATCCTTCGCGGAGCCCTTCTTCGAGGGCCACCCTTCTTAGAAGACCGTGCATCACCTTGCACCACTTTTTGCCATGTCTCCCACTCCTCCAGTGTGAGGTACAACTGGCCTTCGTGTACTCCCCCCTTCTGTCGCGTTGTGTCGAAGGCGTCTTCGACGACCTAAGTCGTCCCGTCACATCCAACAATGTGAGGGTCGAGACGTCCAGCAAGGTCAGACCCACCACGATATGCTCAAAGTGTTCTGGAACGCTTCGAAGGAGCTTCTCTATTGCCATGACCGCATTGATCTCTTTCGCGAGTGTCTCAAGATGAGCCATCATGCCACTCAAGCGAAGGGAGAAATCTTCCACACTCTCGCCATCCTTGAATAGGGCCGCATCGAACTACCGCCTGAGTTGATGTGTTGTGGTCTTCTTCCCGATCGTAGTGATCATCTTCGGCGGGATGGCGTTACGAAGATGTCGAGCGCCAGCATGTCCTCCTGTTGCGTTGCCTTGCCTTTACTCACCGCCTCCCAAAGCAGTAGCGTCTTCAGCTTGATCTCCATCATGATAGGCTACAGCTCATTCTGCGTAGTTGGTCTTGGTGAGTAGGGGGAACTCGGTTCCCGTGTTCACCTCACGAACTGCCGAATGGGTTGTCGTATTGATCTTGCCGCCAGTGATGTTGCCGCCACTTTTAGGATACACCAGTTCCGTCGCCATGGCTCTGGTACCACGATTGTTGGAATTCCGTCCTTCTGATTACCTGTTCTTGCTCTGCACAGGTGCTGACCTGTTCTGATTTCATCAGAACAGAGGGTGCTGCGGTGAACAAAGAAGAGCAGAAATCCTTGTACGCAGATCAGAGAGAGACGGGTTGTTCTGGTTCTGTTGCGGGAGAACAGAATAGAACCAAGACTTAGAAAGAAGTCGGTGCCTTGCTGAAGTGAATATCGCCGAGATTAGAGAGAACAGATGCGTGGTTATAATCTAGGCGACTTGCAGGTCGACTACATCAGTTTTGCTGTCGTGAGGTGAGGGCTATCAATTGGAAGACTTGTATTGATCTCAATGATGCTGTGAGTACAGGGGGACGGCAGGGCTTCATTTTATAGCCCTGGTTACATGACTCCTAGCCTAATACTACTTCATTCCAACTAGACTTAGGACTCAATCTCTAATATCTCCATTCTCCACACTAATAGGACTCCAATATATCTCTAGAAAAAAAAAGACTCCTGGACACCTAATAGGGTGCTGCCGCACCCTACACTTTATCTGCAGCAACTGCCGCACCAGCCCTGAGTCCTAGTCGGACTCAGAGGCCCCTGGCCGGGACGTCTCTGCTTAAGAGTCCGAATAGGACCTCTTGTGCAGCCGCACCAGGGGCCAGACCAGGGTCATCCAACATAATGATGAAACATCATATGGATCCCTAGTTTAAAGGCTAGTTAATGAAGTGAATAGAAAGTTTGTTGTAGAGAAAGATAAGTTGATACAAGGTTAACGAATATAAGAAGTGAGAGAGAATTAACACTTCAGGGTGAAAAAATGCGACCAAATCAAGGGATTCCACCTGAGCAGCTTTCAGGATTATCATCTGCAGCCCATAAACAAGTGCAGCACCACATCTGCCTTGAGGATCAGCTTTTATTACAGGACCCCAGGTAAACGACTCCCTGCCCCTTTTCAAATGCTGCCATTCAGGACCTTCAAAGCAATGCATTGAGCTGCGACATCAGAAATCATAGTGTCATAGCCTACACTAGACCAATTTGTAGCGAGGATAGACAGCAAAGTAGTTGAACTAAAAAAAAGGATGGTCTTGTTTAGTGTGCCACAGAAAGTATTTCGGAACAGAACAGTGCTACTTCATAATTTTATATCTATTTGTCAGGGAAATTAAAAAAGATTGGTGGTAGTGTAGCATAACTGCATAAGCCATTTTTTGATGCCTCTAACAACAAACATTGAGATTATATTGTCTTATCTTGGTGCCATTGCATTTTTACCATGTCATTTTCATGTTTTTGCAATGTGGAAATCCAATTAAGCGCATACTGCCTTAAAGTCACAAGTTACATAGCTGTGTGCGTCTAGGCAAAGGGTAAAAGTTTTACATTCCTCGGTAAATGAGGAAGCAATGTTGTATATGCATACCTTGTTCGCAAGCCATAGATACTGTCATCAAACTCCAAAATTGTTATTTTTGCATCTTTAAATGCAAGTGCGATGGAGTCTCGTCTATTCTCCATGCCATCTGAAAGCACGGCCATTGACTCAACGTTCCCATGGAGCCTAAATGTCAAATTCAGAGAATTAGTCCTCCAGAGGTCCACGCTCCTTATTGCCTCAGATGTACAACTAGAGATATATCCAGAGAAGCAAGACGGCAGAGGTGCCCAAACCTGTAATGGCACACCAGCTCCAGTCGAGCCCCACATATCCCATCCAGGATGGCGCCAGGCGACGGCTGCGCGCCGCCAGCCCCATCCTCGGCCGCCGCGGCTTCGGGCCTCACTGCATACACCTCTAGCACATTGGCCGCCGCCACGACCAGATTTGGGGTGGGGCCCACGCGTCTCGGCGTCCTCGCCGCTGCGGAGTCGACGTCACCGTCAGGCCGCGGGGTGGCCGCGCCGGCGGCCGACGAGGAGAAGAAGGCGGCGGCGTCGGAGGGGGAGTAGGTGATGAAGCCGGAAGCGCAGTGGTCGATGCCGGTGGGCCAGTGCATCATCTTGTACGCCGCGTAGCTCATCTTCGCCCGGTGTGGCGGGGGCGATGGCTGCCGACGTCTAGGGTTTGGTGGCGCGATTAGAATGGGACGAGATGGGGAGGATGGGGTTCTGTGACAATTGGAATGAGGATATTTTAGACATTAAAAAGTAAAAAATCACTCTCCAACATATAGTTCATTCACCAAGCCCATCTCTCTTCTTTCTAGCCCAAAGATAGGTGTGGACACCAGACTCCCCATCGCTTCCAATTGCTTTTTTTTTGAATCGTTTCCTTCCTCGTCGATCCGTCCGGACGCCCCTGTCCTCCAGTTGCCGACGCCCTTCTTGCCCCTACTCCTTTCCAGTTACGGTCCTCCTCGTCGCACCGCCTCTTGTCTGTTCTCTTCCCCATCATCATCGCACTCTCCTCCCGTCTGTGAGCCGCCTCCGCTTGAGCTCCCCCATGCCCACACAGAAGCGCGGCGGCACAAAGCTTTCCGTGTGCGGATGTGGCACGGTCGTACCCGATCACATTTTTGTAGCGGTGTGAGACCGGCACCGGCACGCTCCTCGCGACCCACATTGACTCCTTATCAGGGTGTGGGGTGACCTTGCTTCCGCTGGTCCACAACTAAGGTTGTCACCCGCCTTCGTGCAACAGGTGGCACTGCAGGTGGCCAGTCATGGATGGCTTTGTCCTTCTTGCCTGCAGCCTACAAGTAGCTCTCTCTCTCGACTCACCGAAAGCTGCAGCGAGCCATGCGGCAATGCGGCAGGAGAGAAGGCACTGTTGCACGAATATTCGCTCGTCGTTCAAGGTAGCGCTGGAGGAAGGCGGGATGAGGAGCTGGGCACCGGGGCGAAGCAGGTGGCGGAGGCCGGATGAGGGGCGAATAGACAGATGGGTGAGGTCTAAAACAGCGTTCTGTTGGAGATAACAAAAGAATAGGTTATGATTTTCTCGTCTAAGCGACCCCAAATGTTAAAATGGAGCTCCCAATTTAAGATTCCTTGTTGGCGGGACAAGCAATTCCTAAAACCTAACGCTCGATCGACACAGATCGCAAGTTTGGACCTGTTGCAACCGAACTTCTTTTCTTTCTTTTCTGAAAAAAGAATGGTGCACAAGTCTACAGCTTACCAGACCTAAAAATTAGAACCGGAACAATTCTCCAAATCTAGGCATAGGCACAGATGCAGTGTGCGGACAAGTGGCCTCCACACGGAGACAACATGGGGGCCTCTCGAGGTCAGCGCGGGCAGCGGCGACGACGGGCAAAAAGGTGGTGTCGCGCAGGGAAGAGGATGGGGTGCAGGTGGGTAACAGCGGCAGGGAGGCGATGCGCGGATGAGAGGCAGGGTGCAGGCAGGCGCCTGTTGTGGGGAGGCGATGTACGGGTGAGAGTGTGTGAGATCTATGTGTGTTGAATACATTGGCTTATACTGAATACATTGGCTTTGATGATAAAAGTTCTGAAATTCTGCTAAAACATTTTTTTTAGCAAGGTCTGACTCTAGCTCCGAGCTTTTGCAAGGTCCGACGTAAGGTTCGATATGTTTTGCTAGGTCCGACTTATGTTGGTTAGCTCCAGCATGTCTTTAATAGCTCCGGCATGTCTTTGTTAAGCTCCGACATGTTTCTCTAGCTCCGGCTTTTGGGTTGACTAGTTCCGACTAGTTTTGGTCAGCTCCGGCGCTAGGTTCGACTAGCTTTGGTTAGCTCCGGTGCTAGGTCCTGCAAGTTTTGATAAGCTCTGGTACTAGGTTGTACTAGCTTTGGTAAGCTCCGGCTCAAGCTTCGGTTAGCTTTTTCTAGGTTCGGAGCTTGATCGTAATGTTCCAAATTTTCATGTGCAATGTTTCGAACTTGTTTTACACTTATAGAAAGGTTGCTTAGTATTCTTTTACGAAGTTTTTGGTGCGTTTTGGTTGATATGGCTGATATCGTTTTTGATATACTTTGCAACATGTTTATGTGAGGTGCTCACGTAAGGTGTTGTGTTCGGAACTAACTTGAGTCAAGTCGCGGACTTGAGCTCGTACGGGTTGGTTGTTTATTCATGTGCAGGTGTTGCTTGAGTTCAAGACATGGCTGGTGACGGGATCCATTGAACTAGTGTTAGGGAGAAGATGAGGTTCAACAACCAAGTTCGGGAGGAATTGTGGTTGAGTTGATCGGGAGGTTGCGCAACATGTTTGAATCAAAAACAATGCATATGAAGGTATCGTGGATGTCATTGGAAGATGTTTGCACGTGTGCAAGGAGTGCATGGACGTGGCTACATGGTTCCGAGACGTGATGAAGAGATATGGACGTAAAGAATTGGTCAGAAAGGTCCAACCGACTATGTTATGGACTCAAACTGCGGCTGAGTCGGGTTTGACTCAAATGTGGAAAGATTTGAGTTGGTTATGATAGGATTTCACGTGGGTCACGAATTTGGGTTGTTTAGGAATGTGAGATACGTTCCTAAAGTGTTTGGAAGTCTTAAGATTGCTTCTATCTGCGTATAGAAGAGTCCTAAGCAGTTATAGAAAGTTTCGATTCGTGATGTGAGTAGGATTAGAGTCTTAGTTGAGATTGGGTTGGCCTAAGGGCTGGTTATATAAGCAAGGGAGGCCAAATCTCGTGATGCACGACTTTGGGGCTGTTCCTCTTGTGTTCTATTGAATAAAATTTGTAGTTTGAAGGAACTTTTGTGCCTTGTTCGTCCGACTTGTTCCAGACAAGTTTTACTCGTCGAGTTTCTGGACAGCACTACCTTTCGTCGGTGGTTTTTTCATAACTCGAGTTTTACAGATCCAATTGACGTGATTTTTTTTTGGTTGTCTTCACAACTTGGTTATCTATCATCTGTCAAAATTTCACGGACATTGGATTTGTGGTTTCTGATCTACACGAGTTTCTTTGCAGCATTCCAGAACTGTTTTTCTCGGGTAGGACAGATTGACCTTTGTTCGATCTTTCGATTATAACTTGAGTTTCTCTCGACGGATTTGAGTGATTCTTCTTGTGTTTCCTTCGTGACTTGATTCTCTCTAATATATATCACTTTTGTCACGGTGAAACACGTTTAGATTAGTCTCACACACGATTTCGTTAACATATCGTTTTTCTGTCGAATGGGTTGGGATTTAATTGTTTTCGCTGCGTAAGATTTTTTTTAATCTACCATTCACCCCCCCTCTGGTAGATTTTCACGTGCTCTTCGATCCTACAATTGGTATCAGAGCCACAGTGCTCTAATCATTGTGATTTGCACGTGTTTTGACTAATCATCATGGAGAAATACTCTGCCAAATCTTGTGTGTTTGCTAGTATTGATTTTCAGGTTTGGAAGGCACGCATGGAGGCTTTCATTCAGGCGCAAGGCTTCGCAATATGGGAGAAGGTGTGCAAGCCTTACGAAGTGCCACCAAACGATCAAGTTACGGCTACAAACCTACAAGACGTCGACAACAACAACAAAGCCCAAAACTTGATCATCCAAGGACTCACTCAGAGCGACTTCGACCGCGTTGCACATCTCCGATTGACATACGATGTATGGAGATCACTTTGTGACTATCACGAAGGATCCAACATGATCAAGGAGGTAAGACAAGACATATTCAAGAAAGAATACATGCGCTTCGAGATGCAACCCGGTGAGTCCATTGATGATCTCTTCGCTCGCTTTAACAAAATTCTCAGTAACTTGCGTAGTGTCAACGTTAATTTTTCTGATGTTGAAAATGCTAGACAACTTCTTAGTGCATTAGACATGTCAATCTGGGAGATGAAAGTTACATCTATCCGTGAATCTACTATCATGAGTACACTTACTTTAGATGTGCTTTACTCTAAACTCAAAACTCATGAAATTGACATCTTATCACGTAAGAACCCAAATAAGTCTATTGCATTTGTCTCACAACGTGATATTCCTAGCTCTGGCCAATCATCATCTTGCAATACTCTTGCTTTGTTGTCCTCACTAACCCTGGAGCAGATCGAGGAATTTCCAGAAGAGGAGTTAGCAATAATCTCTACTAGGTTCTCAAAAGCATTGCAAAATGTGAGAACTAGAAGGAGAGGAGGCTCCATACCTCAACGCTGTTTTGAATGTGGTAAGACAGGACACTTTCGTACAGAATGCCCTAACCTTTCAGTTCCTACTACCCATGAAGAAAAACTGAACAAGGTCAAGACCACCTCTCGAGACCCCAACAAGAAAAAGAAGGGTATCATAGGATGCAAGATGATTAACAGCTTCATCACTGCACTTCAAGAGCTCGGTTCAAGCGATGTAGACTTTGAAAGTGATGAAGATGATGGCGATCTAGCCAACTTATGCTTCATGGCAGGCAAAACAAGATCAAGATCAAGTCAGGAGGATGCAGAACACAGAAGTGACGACGATGATATATGTTCTAACTGTAATGAAATGTGTGATGCAATTTCTCGTGCAACTATTATTGTTAAGAAAAAAGACAAAAAACTTAGGGATAATGCTGCTAAAATTGAATCACTAGAATCTGAAATCAACCGTTTGAAAACCTTGATTCCTAGTTGTAAGGATCGAATGCCCAAGAGGGGGGTGAATTGGGCTTCTTTTAAAAAATTAAAGCAATAAAAACTTAACTACTAAAAGCTCAATTCCCTATGCAAACAAATATGCATTCAAGTGAATAATAATTTTGCGGTATATGAAATGCATAAGTATAACGGGAAGGAAGAATGTGCAAACTCCCGAGGAGACACGAAGATACAGTGATTTATCCCGTGGTTCGGCAAGATCATCAAGACCTTCCTACATCCACGTTGTGGCACCCACCAAATGGTATAGCCACTCCCAAGTCATCGAGACTAGGGATCTTCACTAAAAGTCTTCGTTCGCCATCCCCGACAAGGTGGATCTCAAGCCTTGTACAAGTTTGATCCTCCGGGCTTCCACAACCAACTTGGCAAGCTCCGTAAGGTTCTCTCCGATCACCGAGTGTTACACGGTGAATGCAATCATCAAGAGACACGCCCTTACAGCTCTCACTAGACTAGAGACTCCAATCACCAAGAATGAAAGCACACAAGCATCATCTCTAGCAAGTTCTAGCCTATCTCTTGGTGTACAAGTGGTGTAAATGATGTGGAAGTGGTAGCTCAACGTCTTGAATGCTTGGTAATGTGTAGAGTAGCTCTGGGCATCAAGACTTGTCGAAATGACTGGTTGAAGGGGTATAAATAGCCAGCTTCCACGAAATAGTCGTTGGAAAAGTAGGCTGACATCACTGTTCTGCAAACACCAGATGATCCGATGTTCTCCCTTCAGTTGTCATCGGTCGAATACAAATTAGCTGATGTCACTGTGTCAGATATGACCGTTGATCGACCGACGTAACACTTGCTTCACCATCGGATGATTCGGTGACACTTGATCCAGAATGGTTCAGAAATAATGCTTACTGGAATGATTGATCGATGTGTTGTAATTATACATCGGATGGTCCGGTGTTACACTTGGTCCAAGGAAATTGCTTACTGGAATGATCGACCGATGTAACACTTGCTTCATCATCGGATAATCTGGTGTATACTCAAGTCTGAGGTCTTTTTCTGCTGTTGAGCCAACTCGACCGATGTAGTGTTTTCTGGATACATCGATTGATCCGGTGAGTTGATTTTGTTTTCTTCGAGTTGTTCTAAGTGATTCTTTTGGAATTTGTTCGAGTGACCTCTTAGACATTGGTTTGAAATGTTCTTATGATGACGACCAAGTCTCAAGTGCTGTCAATTTTGATGGAGTGATTTTGACATTTGTGCCTTTTTTTTAGTCTTCATGAAAATCGATTGATCTCGTGAAATAGTTTGTTTAGTGGTCTCCAATTGTATCCAATGAGCAGTAGATGATATAAATCGAGAGTCCATTAAGTGTGATGAGTTATACGAGAGACCTTGCATCCACAAACTTATTAGTGATATCCAATGGTTGTCGTTAACCACCGAAACCATACCTCATAGGGGCCTAGATGCTTTCAATCTTCCCCTTTTTGGTGATTGATGACAACACAACGAGTAAATCATAACAATAATGAATTTAAGAATACGATACTCAAAAGGATGTGCAACAAGTACAAGATCCAACACACGAAACTCGAAGGCTCAAAATGATCAATAACACATGAGAGGAATAAGTGGCACACGAATACTCAAAGATATCAAAAGAATAGTAGAGCTCCCAAATTACAAAAGCTCCCAAAATAAATACTCCCCTTACAACCAGGACTCCCCCTAAGACTAAGCTATCCCTCCCCCTGACTCTTCTCCCCCTTTGGCATCAAGACAACAAAAAGGGAAGTCAAGTGCCTAAGGATCCTGAGCGCTCGGGGCGATGACGAACTGGTCGCCGTCGGGGGTGCTGTCGTCGGAGTTGCTGCCTGCTGCTGCTGAAGCTGGAGTGGAGGAGACTGGTGTTGTGGGAGCTGCTGTCGGTGCTGAGGGTGCCTGCTGAGTCTGGATTGCTGGTAGCGGGGCACTGACAACTGAAGCCGGAGTATGCTGGAAGAGTGTCGAAACTGGCAAGGGAGGGTGAATCGGTGCGCTTGGAGCAAGCAGTGCTGACATGCTAATCATCGATATCGGCGTGGTCGGCACTGGAGCTGAAGCTGGTGCCAGGACAGGCGGACCTGGAGCTAGACTCGGAAGCTGTGAGGGAAGGGCAATCCCGGTCTGAGTGTAGAGGTTGGTGATCAACTCCAGGATGCCCATCATGGCATGCTGCGTCTGCTGCTGGTGGTCAAGAGAACGCTGATGCATCTGGTCAATCAGTCCAGTGAACCTGTCAGTGTCCTCTCGTCTCTCGCGGGCTATCTGACGCTGCATCTCCTCCTGCTGCTGCTGGAGCTCCAAAAGACGCGCAACCTGCTCAACTCTGGCCTGCTCAGCTGCAAGCTGATCCAGTCGCTGCTGCTCAACCATCTGCTGTAGAAGAGAGGTAAGCTCGGACGGCTGAGAGACCTGTGCCTCGGACACCGGAGGTGGAGTAGGAGGTGGTACAGTCGAGCCTCCAGCCTCCGCGTCATGCTGCCTGGGTGAGGGAGGAGGTGGGAAGTACTCCTCGACACTGTCACTAGTGTCACTCTCTGACCAGATGTGCTGCAGATCTCCTCCCTGAGCCTCAACCTGTGCTAGGATCTCATCTTCCTTCTCCAGGTCTGACCAGTCTTCCTCTGAAAGTCGAGCTCAGACCTGACGCTCAACTGGGCGACCAAGATGGCGGTCTCCAAGAGCTGGAGCACGGTAGTGTCCGAACCTAGTGACGCTCTCGTCGGTGAGACCGTCACGCACGGCTGATCCAGGTGGAGCCAATAGGTAGAGCAAGTGACTGATCCAGTGGCCAAACACAAGCTGCCTCATCATCCTAACTCCATCGGTGATAACATCCTCCATCTCACAGATGAGAATATCCACGATGTCGAACTCCATCTCGTTCATGACATAGAACAGGAGGGTTTGCTGCAGACTGGTGAAGCCCTCAAGGTATCCGAGCGTGGGTAGAAGCGTGCGGCGCAAGGCAAGGTGCACAGTGCCCGCAGCTGGAGTGAGTAGAGCAGGTACCCTCGGCTGGTCAGGTGAGAAGGGCTGAGCAAACAGTGATCGAATCTCCTCAAAAGGTGGTGCCACACCTCTAGTGAGCGGCGTCCTCGGTGGGTCAGCCTGACCATATACTAACTCATGCAGGCACGTGTCATGGAGATCTAGACCTAGCAGCTGTCCCAAGGTCTGTCGAGTCATATGGTGATGCTGGCCCATGAACATGAAGTCTATGGATCTGCGGCCCTCTGAAACGTAGAGTGTGGCATAGAACACTCGGACCCAGTCCTCCACGTAGGCACCCCGCTGGAAGGACATCACCTCCACTAGCCCTCTGTACCTCTCAAAGTAAGGGTGAATCTCAGTGTCGGCTGCAAGTGCAAGCTGATCCTAATCAAGGAAGTTGTGCTAGAAAAGCTTATGGCCCCGACGTCTGTAAGTCTCATACAACGACGCCTGTGTCAGGGTCCAGAAGCGGTTGTCCACAACTGGCTCTCTGGGCTGCGGGAACCACTCCTCAAGTAGAATGCTCCATCGAAGCTTCCTAAGCTGCTTTGCCTTCAACTTCCTGTAATCAGTCAGACGGACACCCTCACCAACCCGGACATTGGTGCCCATCTCATAGACGGCTCTCTGGGCCGCTCTGTCCTCCTGAAGCTCAGCTGCAGAAGGTCTCTGTCTCAGGGCTGCAGCTGGATGACCTCCACTGGTCCTGGCTGAGCGCCGGCGAACAAGCGGCACCTCAGGCTCCTATGTCTCCTCTGGCTCCTCAGGCACCTGTGGCTACCTCTGTCGGGCCTCCCGGATCCTCATCGATCCTCCTCGACCACGCTCTCGCTCCTCAGCGGCGCGAGCGGCCATCAGAGCTTTATTCTCCTCTTTCGATAGCTTCTGCTTCTTAGCTGTCGGCTCCTCAATAGCCTTTCCCTTTCCTTTCTTGTCACGGCCCATCTCGATGAGACAAGTGACGAAGGCGATGATGAGGTCGCGGGACAACGAAGCCGGGCGCACAAGACAACGACGCAAAGTACGACGCGATCAGGCGAACCCTAGCATTGAAGAGGAGGCAGCGGTGCGGTGGAGGGCACGGCGACCGGAGGGCGGCAACGCGACGAGGAGCGCGGCGGTCGGAGGGCGGCGGCGTGGCGACACAGAGGGCAGCAACGCGACGCTAAGGGCTGCAGCGCAGGGCGGCGGCGGCGGTGCGTGGGGCGGCGGCCGGAGCGCGAGTGGGGCGGCGACGGCGAGTGGGGCGGCGACGGCTGGTGGCGGCAGGGCGAGGAGTGAGGCGTCGGGGAGGGAGAAGAAACGAAGAGGCACTAAATAGGTGGGGCCCGAACCCTAGCTCAAATTTTAACATCGGATGATCTGACATCAGTTGAGAGGTGCATCGGTCGAATGGTACAGTAAGGGTATTCCGGAGGCACCTTTGGCATCGGATGATCTGACTTGGAAACGATTATCATCGGTTGAATTTGGAACAACTCCAGAAATGTGAACATCGGATGCTCTGATGTTTCTCAGAATGAACTCATCGGTCGATTTGACTTTTTGACTGAGCTGACCCTTGTACTTAAGCACAAAATGATCCGATGATGCTTCTGCCCTAAGCATCAGATAATCCAATGACTACAAAAGATCAGCAACATCCCATATATGTCCTTTGACTTAAATAAACAAAGAGAAACACAAGTCTTAGGACTTTTTGGGCAACCCCTAACCCCTCAAAAAGACTTTAACACTAGTTGTCAATAACTTGGCTAAGCCCTAAAGCAAATAGAACACCGTAAAGATCAAGGAAAGAATCCAAATAAAATGTAAGGCCCATGCTCTGTGAGTTAGAGGATGAAGACTTCTATCCCTTTAAAGCATGTTCCTTTAGGCATTAACGCACCTAACACTTTGTTCTTTCCACATCATATGAGTTGAGATATTGCATTTCAAACAAGTCTCTTTCTCATGAAGTGGGTTCCCTTTTGTGACAATCTACCGTATGCAATGCCAAACAATTTTTAATGCAGTATATTAAACGTGAGTGCAAGTCTACATGGCAGGCATCATGCAAGACATAAATTAAATCTATCTTGGCAAATTTGAACCTTTCAAAGGCTTCTTCAGGGAGAGCCACTCTCCAAGTCTTGGGGATACCCAAAGGAACCGCCATTCCAAGCTAACCCTTGCTCGCCCCTATCCTTTGAAAGTTAGACAAGACCTATATGTGATGCATTCTTACATGACCATGGCAACTTACATGACGTTCGATGCATCTAGCACATTTAGTTCACTCCTTAGTCTAGAAAAGGTTTTCTCATGAAGTGGTGTAGTGAAGATATCCGCCAATTGTTCTTCGGACCTAACACCTCGCAAGGAGATGTCTCCCTTAGCTTCATGGTCCCGCAAGAAATGATGGTGAATATCAATGTGCTTAGTGCGGGAGTGTTGAACAGAGTTTTTAGCAATCTTAACCGCACTTTCATTGTCACAAAGGAGAGGCACACAACCAAGTTTAACACCAAAGTCCAAAATGGTTTGCTTCATATAAAGGATTTGGGCACAACATGCACCGGCCGCTATATATTCCGCTTCCGCAGTGGACAAAGCAACAGAGTTTTGCTTCTTGCTAGACCAAGATACTAGGGAACGCCCAAACAAGTGGCACCCTCCGGAGGTACTCTTACGATCCAAACGGCATTCGACAAAGTACGAATCTGAGTAACCCAAGAGATGGAATTTAGCACCTTTGGGGTACCACAGACCTACACTTGGGGTATGCTTGAGATACCGAAGTATCCTAAAGACCGCCTTTCAATGCGATTCTTTAGGTGCCGCTTGAAAGCGAGCACACAAGCATACACTAAACATGATATCGGGCCTAGATGCGGTAAGATAAAGCAATGAACCAATCATAGAACGGTAATTAGATTGGTCAATAGGTTTACCGTCCTTATCCGCGTCGAGATGACAATTTGCTGCCATTGGAGTACTTTTTGAGCTACAATCTCCCATCTCAAATTTCTTCAAGAGGTCCTTGGTATATTTTTCTTGATAGATGAAGGTCCACTCTCGAAGTTGCTTGATTTGAAATCCAAGGAAGAAGTTGAGCTCTCCAATCATCGACATCTCGAAATCCCTAGACATCATTTTGTCAAACTCATGGCTAAGAGCTTCGTTAGTTGAACCAAAATAATATCATCGACATAAATTTGACAAACAAATAATTCTCCATCGATTTCTTTGGTGAAGAGTGTAGTGTCCACCCTCCCGATCTTGAATCCTTGCGTGATCAAGAAATCCCGTAGTCGTTCATACCACGCTCTAGGTGCTTGCTTGAGCCCGTAGAGTGCCTTGTACAACCTATACACATGATTAGGATTCCTCGGATCTGTGAACCCGGGAGGTTGTTCAACATAGACAAGCTCGTTAATATAACTATTAAGAAAGGCACTTTTCACATCCATTTGATAAAGCTTTATATTATGATGTGATGCAAAAGAAAGAAGTATACGGATGACTTCTAGTCGAGCGATTGGAGCAAATGTTTCTCCAAAGTCTAGTCCTTCAACTTGCGAGAAACCCTTGGCCACAAGTCTTGCCTTGTTGCGGATCACAACACCATTCTCGTCTTGTTTGTTGCGGTACACCAACTTTGTCCCGATGACGTTCTTGTCCTTGGGTCGCTCCTCCAACACCCAAACTTCATTGCGGATGAAGTTGTTAAGTTCTTCTTGCATGGCCATTACCCAATTTGGATCTTGGAGTGCTTCCTCAATGTGAGTGGGTTCTACACATGAAACAAACGAGTAGTGCTCACAAAATGTAGCAAAATGGCGAGAACGTGTACTTACTCCCCTTGACGGACTTCTGATGACTTGATCAATCGGATGCCCCTTGGAGATGCGTCCATGCCTCATAGTGGGTGTGAAGCACTTGGCAGTGGTGATGTGTGTTGCTCTTCTTGTGGTTGGACTTGACCATGGACTTTTTCTTCTTCTTGATGTCGTGTGGCTTGTAAATCTTGTGTCGGTAATGGATCATCTTTTTCTTCTTCATCAACTTGAGGTGCCATAGATGTGTTGATATTGGAACTTGTATCTCCCCCTTGATCATGGCTCTCCTCAGCTTTAGGCTTGATGTCTCCAATGGTCATGTTCTCCATAGCTTCTCGTAGAGGCTCATCATCTATTTCATCATGACCAAAACTCTCCTCTTGGGAGCCATTAGTTTCATCAAACTCAACATCACAACTTTCCTCAACTAAACCGGAGGTTTGGTTGAATACTCGATATGCTTTTGAGTTTGATGCATAACCAAGAAAGATACCAACATCACATCTTCTTTCAAACTTACCGAGCCTTTTTTGCGGTAGATATATCACTTGCACCCGAAGACTCAGAAATAGGAGATGTTGGGCTTTCTCCCAATGAGGAGTTCGTACGAGGTCTTTTGAAGTAGTCGGTGTAGATAGACCCGATTTGCGGCATGACACGCCGTGTTGATTGCTTCGGCCCAAAACTTCTCGAACGTGCCATAGTCATCAAGCATTGCTCGTGCAAGAGTGATGAGAGTCTTGTTCTTCCTTTCAACGACACCATTTTGTTGAGGAGTGTATGTGGCCGAAAATTCATGTTTCACGCCTTCACGATCACACCACTCCCCAATGTTGTAGTTCTTGAATTTGGTGTCGTTGTCACTCCGGAATTTGATGATGGGAAGTTGAAATTCCCTTTGAGCACGCTTAGCGAAGGTCTTGAATAATTCTGAAGTTTCACTCTTGTCAGCTAGAAACAATGTCCAAGCATAGCGAGAGTAGTCATCAACTATAACAAGACAATAGAGATTAGCACCAAGACTTTGATATGTGGATGGTCCGAAGAGGTCCATGTGGAGCAACTCAAGTGGCTTGGAGGTTGACACCATTATCTTCATCGGGTGGTGTGAAGCAAATTGTTTCCCGGCTTGACAAGCGCTACAAAGCTTGTTCTTTTCAAATGTGACATCCTTCACGTCGGTCACCATCTCGAGCTTGAATGACTTCTTGAGCTTGCTCATTCCAATGTGAGCTATGTGTCGATGCCATAGCCAACCCAAACTTGTCTTGGTGAAAATACAAGTGGTCAAGCTAGCATCCTTGTCGAAGAAGTCTACTAAGTAGAGATGTCCATGTCGAAACCCTTTGAAGATTAGTTCTTTGCTTGTTTCACTAGTCACAACAACATCATTCTTGCCAAAAGTACACGTTAGTCCAAGATCATATAACTGTGCAATAGAAAGCAAATTGAAACTAAGTGACTTAACATACAATACATTGGAAATAGATAAATTATTTGAAATTGCAATCTTACCCAACCCAATTACCTTCCCCTTAGAGTTGTCACCAAAGGTGACTTGTTCATGATTGTCGGGGTTCTCTATGGAGGTGAACATACCATCGTTGTTGGTCATGTGTTGAGTGCACCCGCTATCGAGTACCCAATGTTTTCCTCCGGCTTTGTAGTTCACCTACACACATGAATTCAATTTTTGATTTTAGGCACCCAAGCCAACTTAGGTCCTTGTATGTGTGATACAAGTGTTTTTGGGACCCAAAGTTGCTTGGGAAGCTTCCCCTTCATGCCCTTCATGTCCCTGCCAATGAACCTCGCCTTCACCTTGCCATCTACTTTACTCAAGAGATAATAGTGATCATTAAAGGTAGACTTGTAGTTAGTAGGCAATTTTGGAGAAGGTCGGTTAGGAAGAGGACACTCCCTTGTATGGTGACCGGTGACCTCACAATGTTGGCAATAAGAACCAACTTCCTTGATGAAGCTTGTTTTAAGCTCCGGTGAGGGCACCTTTCCTTTGTTAGGCACCGGGAAGGATCCAAGTCCTCTCTTGTTGAAGGCATTTGCTTGTTGGAAGAGGATTTCTTTGTGCTTGACTTCTCCCTTAGATAGTCTTGCCACACTAGTGCAGAGACTTTCAATCTCATCTATCAAAACCTTCTTCCTAGCATTTTCTTTCAAAGGCAAAGACTTATGCAAGACATTAGTGGCATGAGAAACAATAGATACCTTATCATTAAGGGTTTCTTTCTTTATAGTTTTCAATTCTTGATCAAGGACTTCATAAGCAAGGTTAAATACTTGATGCTCTTGGATTAACTCATTGTGCTTTCCCAAGAGTGCTTGGTGTGCTAAGTCAAGCTCACGATGATCTAGCTTGATTTGAGCTTTATCCTCCTCAACTTGCTTGACATGAGATTTGAGCGTGTCATGCTCCTTAAGTATGCTTTCATACTTGTCAAGCAAATCGAGGTTAGCACTCTCGAGCTTAGCACGAGCTTCTTCAAGAGCCTTGACATTACTCTTTTCCCTTTTAATGATAGTGTGGTATTCATTTATCAATGAAGCTAAGTCATTGGGGGAAAGCTCATCATTGCTAGAGTCATCACATACCTTGGTGTTACCTTTTGCCATGAGGCACATGGGAGGTGGACGAAGAGATGAATCATCATTGTTGGCAATGGCAAGCCCGGCCAAGCTCTCTTCTTCCGCTTCACTCTCTTCATCACTAGATTCTTCGTCGGTGATCCATTCATTTGCCTCACACATGAACACCTTTTGTGAACCTTTTCTCTTCTTTGGAAAGAGTTTTGCCTTTTTGCCTTTGTCATGCTTCTTCCCAAAGAATCTTGGCTTAGGCTTGACCTCTTCTTCATCATCCTCACTATCCTCAAGCTTGCGATGCTTGCCCTTGTGGTTTTCTCTTCTTTTGTCCGTTCTTGGACAATCATAGGAGATGTGGCCTTGATCACCACAATTATAGCAAGTCATGTTGTCATCTTTCCTTGGTAGAAATGCTTTCTTTTTGGGATAAAAGGTGTATCCCTTCTTAATAATCTTGGAGTTCAAGCGAGAGAATTTTCTCATCATCAATGCAAGCTCATCATCGTCATCTTCACTTGATGCTTGCTCTTCTTCACTTGAGCTAGGCTCGACCACTTTCTTTTTCTTGAGATTTGTCTTCTTGGTGGAAGCCTTTAGAGCAATTGTCTTTGAAGATGATTCCTCCATCATCCCAAGCACACTCATCTCATGAGCGTGAATCTCTCTAATAAGTTCTGAAACTTCAATGTCATCAAGAGATTCCTTTTGAAGCATGGAGTTGATGATGTTGTACTTTGGCTTAGGTAGGAGCATAGGAATCTTGCGGTTGATGAGTCACTTGCCAAGAGAAGCAATATCAAGAGCATTAATTTCCTCAATAAGAACATTCAAGCGAGAAAACATTTTATTGACATTTTCATGAGGTAGCATTTTGAACTCATCATATTTGGCCTTAAGCATATGGTACTTTAGTTCTTTAACACGAGAAGAACCCTCATGAATTTCAATCAAGCAAGCCCAAATTTCACAAGCCTTTTCTTTGCTAGCAACCCTAGCAAACACATCTTGACTAGCATTTCTAGCTTTTGCATCCCACTTGACTTGATCACCTATATATTATGCTCACCAAACCCTGCATAAGTCGCTTCCCATGCCTCGGGAGCAATAGCCTCTAGATAAACATGCATACGTGCTTTCCAATAGGCAAAGTTCTCGCCCTCGAAGATGGGAACCGAACCCCCAATCTTGGCCATTTTAGCTCTCTAGCGGTGAAGCTAGAATGATCCAATGAGCAACCTTGCTCTGATACCAATTGTAAGGATCAAATGCCCAAGAGGGGGGGTGTGAATTGGGCTTCTTTTCAAAAATTAAAGCAATAAAAACTTAACTACTAAAAGCCCAATTCCCTATGCAAATAACCTATGCATTCAAGTGAATAATAATTTTGCGGTATATGAAATGCATAAGTGTAACGGGAAGGAAGAATGTGCAAACTCCCGAGGAGACACGAAGACATGGTGATTTATCCCGTGGTTCGGCAAGATCATCAAGACCTTCCTACATCCACGTTGTGGCACCCACCAAAGGGTATAGCCACTCCCAAGTCACCGAGACCAGGATCTTCACTAGAAGTCTCCGTTCGCCATCCCTGGCAAGGTGGAGCTCAAGCCTTGTACAAATTTGATCCTCCGGGCTTCCACAACCGACTTGGCAAGCTCCGGAAGGCTCTCTCCAATCACCGACTGTTACACGGTGAATGCAATCACCAAGAGACACTCCCTTATAGCTCTCACTAGACTAGAGACTCCAATCACCAAGAATGGAAGCACACAAGCATCATCTCTAGTAAGTTCTAGCCTATCTCTTGGTGTACAAGTGGTGTAAATGATGTGGAAGTGGTAGCTCAACGTCTTGAATGATTGGTAATGTGTAGAGTAGCTCTGGGCATCAAGACTTGTCAAAATGACTGGTTGAAGGGGTATAAATAGCCAGCTTCTACGAAATAGCCGTTGGAAAAGTAGGCTGACATCACTATTCTGCAAACACCGGATGATGCAATGTTCTCCCTTTAGTTTTCATCGGTCGAATACAAATTAGCTGATGTCACTATGTCAGATATGACCGTTGATCGACCGACGTAACACTTGCTTCACCATCGGATGATGCGGTGACACTTGATCCAGAATGGTTCAGAAATAATGCTTACTGGAATGATTGACGAGTTGTAATTGTACATCGGATGGTCCGGTGTTACACTTGGTCCAGGGAAATTGCTTACTGGAATGATCGACCGATGTAACACTTGCTTCATCATCGGATGATCCGGTGTATACTCAAGCATGAGGTATTTTTCTGCTGTTGAGCCAACTCGACTGATGTAGTGTTTTCTGGATACATCGGTTGATCCAGTGAGTTGATTTTGTCTGCTTCGAGTTGTTCTAAGTGATTCTTTTGGAATTTGTTGGAGTGACCTCTTAGACATTGGTTTGAAATGTTCTTCTGATGACGACCAAGTCTCAAGTGCTGTCAATTTTGATGGAGTGATTTTGACATTTGTGTTTTTTCTTTTAGTCTTCATGAAAATCGATTGACCTCGTGAAATAGTTTGTTTAGGGGTCTCCAATTATATCCAATGAGCAGTAGATGATATAAATAGAGAGTCCATTAAGTGTGATGAGCTATACGAGAGACCTTGCATCCACAAACTAATTAGTGATATCCAACGGTTGTCATTAATCACCGAAACCATACCTCATGGGGGCCTAGATGCTTTCACTAGTGATGATTCTTGTCCCTCATGTGATTTAATCTATGAACAATTGTCCACACTAAGAATTACACACTCCTCCACTCTAGATAGACTTGAACTTGAAATTGAAAAGAACAAAAAGCTTGCTGCACTTGACAATGGAAACTTAAAAGATGCTTCTTGTTCTACAATTGATTTGCATTGTTCTAGTTGTGATGATCTTGAAAAGAAACTAAAAGATGCTATGAATGAAATTTCAATATTGAATAATGCTTTACGTTCTCATGAAGTTAAATATTGTTCCAATTGCAAATTAAAAGGAAAAACTTCATGTGAAAATTGCCTTGATTTGTCCGATAAACTTGATAACATGCATAGAACATTAGATCGGTTTTGTAATGGGAATAAGAACCAAAACTTGCTGCTGAATTCTTCCAAGTCTTGCAAAGATAAAACTGATTTAGGTTTTGACTCTCATGCTCATGCTAATGCACATCCACCAAAAATTTTAAAGTCAGTAGGAAGTGGTTTGATTCAAACAGTTCCTAAACAAAAAGAAGTGGTTTTCAAATCTACAGGGGTGTTGTCTCATTCGGTTTCAAATAAAAATGTTGTTTGCTCATCTAGACATGAACACAAAGTTAAATTTCATTGTATCTACTGTGGTAGAGATGGTCATGTCATAGATTTTTGTTATAGACTAGCTAAACAACAGAAAAGGGAAAGAATGATTACTAGATCTCATAACTTTCATGCAAAATTTGTTGAACATATTAAACCGAATGCCAGGAACATGCAACATGCTGTTATGAGTCAAAAACATTCAAAGTTTAACTCCGGACCTTCTGTTTTTGCCTCCGGAGCTACTGATTTTTGTGCTACTCAAGTAACATCTTATAGGTCAGTAGTTAAGAGTAAAAAAACCTCAAACTTTGACTCGTAAACCTGTTGTTTTATCTCAGCTTTCGCGTGTTTTTCCTGCTGCACGTCGTGTGACTCAATACTGGATTCCTAAATGTCTTTTGACTAACCCCAGTATTGAGTCATCGACATATTGTGCTTCTATGTAGGTTACACGATTGAGAAAGGAGAACATTTGAATTGCGGATTCAGGTTGCTCACGCCACATGACCGGTAACAAAGATTGGTTCTCCTCCCTCTCTTTTGTGCCACGTGTAGAGAATGTTACTTTTGCCGATAATTCTTCAACTCCTATAATTGCTAAGGGTTCGGTTAGAGTAAATGATCACTACACTTTGAAGGATGTGGCACTTGTCAAAAATTTGAAATACAACTTGCTTTCTGTTTCACAACTGCTAGATGAAAATCTAGAAATTATTTTCAATAAAAACTGCTGCAAAGTTGTAGGTTCAAATAGTGAGCTTATTTTTAACATGTCTCGGTTTGGAAGAGTTTTTAAAGCTGCTTTTGATATGTCTTCCTCTAAGCATAAGTGTCTAGTTGCTAATGATTTAAAGGACTTATATTTTTGGCATCGTAGACTTGGTCACGTAGGCTTTGATCACCTAACGCGTGTTAGTGCTCTTGACCGCATACGTGGGCTGCCTAAGCTTAAAGGGGACAAAGAAATTGTGTGCTCTTCTTGTAGACATGCTAAGATAATTGCAAATTCACATACTCCTCTCACAATGATCATGACAACTGAACCGGGTCAACTTTTGCACCTTGACACCATAGGACCTTCACGTGTTCAATCATTCGGAGGTAAATTATATGTTCTTGTTATTGTTGATGATTATTCTAGATACTCTTAGGTTTACTTTATGACGTCTAAGAATAAAGCTTTTGGTCACTTTAGAACTTTATTTCTTAGATTATCAATTGATCACCCAGGATCTTTAAAACCAATTAGAAGTGATAATGGAACTGAATTTAAAAATCAATCTTTTGATCACTTTTGTACTGAAAATGGAATAGATCACCAATTTTCTTCACCATATGTACCTCAACAAAACGGTGTTGTAGAAAGAAAGAACAAAACCTTAGTTGAGATGGCTAGGACTATGCTTGATGAATATCAAACTCCTAGGAAATTTTGGGCTGATGCGACTGCAACCGCTTATTATGTCTCAAATCGTGTTTTCTTGCGCGCTAAGCTAGGTAAGACCCCATATGAGCTCCGGATTGGACATAGGCTTAGTGTTACGCACTTTCGGGTCTTTGGTTGCAAATGCTTTGTTAAGAAACATGGTAATCTTGATAAATTTGAACCTAGATCCATTGATGGCATATTTCTTGGCTATTCATCTCATACTAGAGGCTATCGTGTGCTTTTACTTGACACAAACAAAATTGTGGAGACTTGTGAAGTGTCTTTTGATTAAGCTAGCCCAGGTACTAGCTCAAACATTATAGGTACAGATCCATATCCGCAGGGGAATAGCGTTTTCGTTGAAAATGAGGAAGAGGTGGAGCTGCTGCCCGAAAATTAAGCAGCTAATGACATTGTTCTAGCTCCTAATTTTCATTCACAGTCAGCACCGACGACCACCATTGCTGGTCCAGATCCTCCTCAAGTCACAAGCTCATCGATTTGTGATGAACATGAAGAAGAAGAAGCTTGTGAAGTGTCCACTCCCCTCCGGGTTCTCAAAATTCATCTTCCACAATAGATTATTGGAAGCTTGCACGAACGAGTTACAAGGTCCAGGTTTTGCGACCCAAACTCTCATGCTCATTCTACTTTTGTTGCTTCTTTTGAACCCAAAGATATATCACACGCACTCACTAATGAATCTTGGATTATTGCCATGCAAGAAGAGTTAGAAAATTTTGACAGAAATAATGTTTGGAAACTTGTACCTCCACCTCAAGGTCATACTTTAATTGGAACTAAATGGGTGTTTAAAAGTAAACAATGTGAGGATGGGGTTTGTGTTAGGAATAAGGCTAGGTTGGTTGCTCAAGGTTTCACTCAAGTTGAAGGTCTAGATTTTGATGAAACTTTTGCTCATGTTGCTAGATTAGAAGTCATAAGAATTTTGTTAGCTCTTGCTGCATCTAAAGGTTTTAAGCTATATCAAATGGATGTTAAAAGTGCTTTTCTTAATGGCTACATAGATGAGGAGGTTTATGTCAAATAACCACCGGGTTTTGAAAATTCAAATTTTCCTAATCATGTTTACAAACTGTCCAAAGCCTTGTACGGTCTCAAACAAGCCCCTAGAGCATGGTATGATAGGTTAAAAACATTCTTACTTGAAAAGGGGTTTACCATGGGCAAGGTTGATAAAACTCTTTTTGTGCTTAAGTACGACAATGACTCATTATTCGTTCAAGTGTATGTGGATGATATTATCTTTGGTTGTGCTTCTCATGATCTTGTGTCCAAGTTTTTAGCTATGATGAGTTCAAAATTTGAGATGAGTATGATGGGAGAACTCACGTACTTTTTGGGGCTGCAAATCAAGCAAACCAAGGAGGGTACTTTTGTGCATCAAACGAAGTATACAAAAGACCTCCTAAGGCGCTTCAACATGAACAAAAGCAAGCCTCTTCGGACACCAATGGGAACAACGACAACACTTGAACTTGATGAAGATGGTGAACCCGTGGATCAAAAAGAATATAGAAGCATGATCGGATCACTTTTGTACCTCATGACATCAAGACCCAACATACAATTCAACGTATGTCTTTGTGCACATTTTCAAGCCTCCCCACGTGCTTCACATCGTCAAGCCGTCAAAAGGATTCTCAGAATTGATAGGAAAAGTAATTCGGGTGCTTGTCATTTTCTTGGTAATTCACTTGTTGCTTGGTCCTCTAGAAAACAAAACTCAGTTGCACAATCCACAGTCGAATCTGAATATGTAGCTGCTGCTAGTGCTTGTTCACAAATTCTTTAGATTGTTCAAACACTTAAGGACTATGGGGTTAATCTAGATAGTGTTCCACTTTTTTGTTATAACACTAGTGCCATTTGCATTGCTAAAAACCCCGTGCAACATTCTAGAACTAAGCACATTGACATTAGGTATCACTTTCTCCGTGATAATGTTGAAAAAGGAAACATTGTGCTTCACCATGTAGATATCGAACAACAATTGGCTGACATTTTTACAAAACCTTTGGATTTTACTCATTTTTGTTACATTCGTAGTGAAATAGGGGTTATGCATCCTCATGGCTTACATTGAGGGGGAGTTTTCAAACTTGAAAAGTCTATGTGTGAATCTGAAATTAAAATAATATGAGCATAGTATTTCATACATATATGACTTTGTGATTCCTTTTACATGCTAAAAGTTCTTACTACATTACTCGTGTTATATATTTTGTAGTTTTTGCCATGTCTAGTAATTGGAGTAATTACTTGCACTAAATCTGGTCATGGTTGAACTTTCTTGCTGTTTTGAACTTGTTGCATGCTCACAAGTATTTTTAATCATAAAGAATTAATCAAGTAATCAACTCACATGTTGAGTTTCTGTGAACAAATATAAGTTGAGAAAAGATCAAGAGAATATGCATGCATCACACTTCTTCTTTTGAGATGGCTTATCATTGCACTTAGATATGAACTTGGAAGAAGTTGTGTATGACTAAAATCATGTACTTAAGCTTTTGATTGTCAAATGACATAGACTTGGCTTGATTGGTTAGAATAAGATAGATGCGGCATATAATCTCTTGCAAATGTCATATGTTAAAAGTTTGTGCTTTAAATAATAAAATGCAACAACAAGTGTCATGCTTTCAGGTTTCAAAATAGTTAAGTTTGTGAGATCATGACTTGCTTAAATTGAAAATTACATTTGATCTCTAGCATGGCTTACACTACTTTATGTATCTCACTGTTGTGATAGTGTAAGTTACTTGATAGTATGACTTGTATGAGCTTTTTTTTATATGTATATGTTATAATATGCTCATAACAATTAAAATTTCTCTTTTCAACCTTGCTGAATACATTGTCAAAGGGGGAGAGAAAATATGTGAATTTTTAAAGATAAGTATGCAAGGGGGAGAAATTTATTACACACTGCACATATTCACAATTGTTTTTGGCACAATTCTTCTCAGGGGGAGAATTTCTTTTTCTCATTTTATTTCTGTTTCAAAGGGGGAGATATTGTTTTCAAAACATTTAATGTGAATAAGTCAATGTTCTGATCTTAAGTGGTGTTGCCAATGCATTCATCAAGGGGGAGATTGTGAGACCTATGTGTGCTGAATACATTGGCTTGTACTGAATACATTGGCTTTGATGATTATAGTTCCGAAATTCTGCTAAAACATCTTTTTTAGCAAGGTCCGACTCTAGCTCCGAGCTTTTGCAAGGTCCGATGTAAGGTCCGATATGTTTTGCTAGGTCCGACTTATGTTGGTTAGCTCCGACATGTCTTTGTTAAGCTCCGACATGTTTCTCTATCTCCGACTTTTGGGTTGACTAGTTCCGACTAGTTTTGGTCAGCTCCGGCGCTAGGTTCGACTAGCTTTGGTTAGCTCCGGTGCTAGGTCCTGCTAGTTTTGATAAGCTCCGGTACTAGGTTGTACTAGCTTTGGTAAGCTCTGGCTCAAGCTCCGGTTAGCTTTTTCTAGGTTCGGAGCTTGATCGTAATGTTCCAAATTTTCATGTGAAATGTTTCGAACTTGCTTTACACTTATGGAAGGTTGCTTAGTATTCTTTTACTAAGTTTTTGGTGCGTTTTGGTTGATATGGCTGATATCGTTTTGATATGCTTTGCAACATGCTTATGTGAGGTGCTCACGTAAGGTGTTGTGTTCGGAACTAACTTGAGTCAAGTCGCAGACTTGGGCTCGTACGGATTAGTTGTTTATTCATGTGCAGGTGTTGCTTGAGTTCAAGACATGGCTGGTGACGGGATCCATTGAACTAGTCTTAGAGAGAAGATGAGGTTCAACAACCAAGTTTGGGAGGAATTGTGGTTGAGTTGATCGGGAGGTTGTGCAACATGTTTGAATCAAGAACAATGCATATGAAGGTATCGTGGACATCATTGGAAGATGTTTGCACGTGTGCAAGGAGTGCATGGACGTGTCTACATGGTTCCGAGACGTGATGAAGAGATGTGGACGTAAAGAATTAGTCAGAAAGGTCCAACCGACTAGGTTATAGACTCAGGCTGCGGCTGAGTCAGGTTTGACTCAAATATGGAAAGATTTGAGTTGGTTATGATAGGATTTCGCGTGGGTCACGAATTTGGGTTGTTTTAAGAATGTGGGATACGTTCATAAGGTGTTTGGAAGTCTTAAGATTGCTTCTATCTGCGTATAGAAGAGTCCTAAGCAGTTATGGAAAGTTTCAATTCGTGATGTGAGTAGGATTAGAGTCTTAGTTGAGATTGGGTTGGCCTAAGGGCTGGTTATATAAGCAAGGGAGGCCAAAGCTCGTGGTGCACGACTTTGGGGCTGTTCCTCTTATGTTCTATTGAATAAAATTTGTAGTTTGAAGGAACTTTTGTGCCTTGTTCGTCCGACTTGTTCCAGACAAGTTTTACTTGTCGAGTTTCTGGACAATACTACCTTTCGTCTGTGGTTTTATCATAACTCGAGTTTTACAGTTCCAATTGACATGATTCTTTTGGGGTTGTCTTCACAACTTGATTATCTATCATATGTCAAAATTTCACGGATATTGGATTTGTGGTTTTTGATCTACACGAGTTTCTTTGCAGCGTTCAAGAACTGTTTTTCTCGGGTAGGGCAGATTGACCTTTGTTCGATCTTTCGATCATAACTTGAGTTTCTCTCGACGGATTTGAGTGATTCTTCTCGTGTTTTCTTCTTGACTTGATTCTCTCTAATATATTTCACTTTTGTCATGGTGAAACACGTTTAGATTAGTCTCACATACGATTTCTTTAATAGATCATTTTTCTGCCGAATGGGTTGGGATTTAATTGTTTCTGCAGCATAAGATTTTTTTAATCTACCATTCACCTCCCTATGGTAGCTTTTCACGTGCTCTTCGATCCTACAGAGTGAAATGTAGGGTGTAGACGGGTTGCAGCGGTGGTGAGGAAGAGTTAGAAATTGGCAAATCCTAGATGTGCGTATATTTATACAATGTTATGTGGGATTCACATTGTCAATACAATGTTAATATGTTACCACTTGTACGGGTACGGGTTGTGTTCTTTTATCCATTAGGAATTGCTTGCTAGGTTTCATATGTTGCTTGAAGTAGTGTCAATAAACACGAACTCGCACCCAATTCCGAGTCCATTAAATCAGATATCCGCGTACTCATTGTTATTTCTAACAAGTAGTGGGATCCAATTTACAAGGCAACAAATCATGATTTTCCTTTCACATTTTTCTTCACTTCAATCATTTGAAATGTTATTAAAAAATCCATTGATGATAACATGGTACGATGCTACATGTGAGCAGCCCCATAGGTCGTCTCATGTAATACCATGTAGATTTTTTAATAATGTGGATGAAAGTGAGAGGGGGCAAAGAGAAAAAGGTAGTTGTTTCAAAATATAACAATCTCAGGTGCTAAAAAAATAAGAGGTACGAGATGGCTTTCACACTATTATATTGAATTTAGTTGTCCTGTACAACAACAACCAAGCTTTTGTCCCATGCAAGTTGGGGTCGGCTAGAAATGGAACCCAACAATTTGAAGAGAAGTCATAGAAAATAAGCTGGGAGTAAAAAATACAAATAAAATAAGATTTAGAATTTTATTTATTTTGAAGATGAAATAAGAGAAAAGAAGATAAGAGTAACAAAATAAGAGTATGAATTGCTAATTTCCATACAGCTCTATCATGAGCTAAATCTCTAGGTATGTCCCACTCATTTAAGTCCCGCTTCACCGTTTCCTGCTATGTCAATCTTGGTCGACCTCTACCTCTTCTAAAATTTTCTCTACTCTTTATAATCCCACAGTTAACCGGTGCTTCTGGAGGTCTCCGCTGGATATGCCCGAACCACCGTAGGCGGTGTTGTACTAGTTTCCTCAATCGGTGTCGCCCATACCCTATTGTGTATCACCTCATTCCTAATTTTGTTTCTTCTTGTGTGACCGCACATCCACTGTAGCATGCGCATCTCTGCAACACTCATTTGTTGGACATGTTGCCTTTTAATTGGCCAACATTCTGCTCCATACAACATCGCAGGTCTGACAACCGTCCTATAGAATTTTCCTTTTAGTTTTTGTGTGACCTTCTTATCACATAAGATACCATATGCTTGCCGCCACTTCATCCACCCGATGTTGATCATGTGGCAAACATCTTTGTCAATATCACCATTGCTTTGTAACATTGATCCTAAATATCAAAATATGTTCCTCCTAAGTACTTCTTGTCCTTGTATATTAACATTTACCACGTCACACCTGACATCACTAAAGTCGCACCTCATATACTTGGTCTTGGTTCTACTAAGTCTAAACCTTTTAGACTCTAAGGTCTGCCTCCATAGCTCCAATTTTATATCAACGTCATCTTAGTTTCATCTACCAACACTACATCATCAGCAAAGAGCATACACCAAGGGATATCTCCTTGTATATCATTCGACACCTCATCCATCACCAAGGAAAAGATGTATGAGCTTAAGGGTGATGCTTGGTGCAGCTCTACCGTGTTAGGAAAAGTATCGGTCTCACTATCATTTACGCGCACACTTGTCACCACATTATCGTACATATCCTTGATAAGGCTAACATACTTTGTTGGAAATTTGTGTTTCTCTAGCGCCCACCACATGAAAAGCCTTGGTACCTTATCGTATGTCTTCTCCAAGTCAATGAACACCATATGTAGATCCTTCTTTTGGTCCCTATATCTCTCCACAAGCTGATGGAGTAGGAAGATCGCCTCCACAGTGGACCTCCCAGGAATAAAACCAAACTGGTTTTTAGTGACATTGGCCACTCTCCTCAAGCGGTGTTCAATCACTCTCTCCCAGAGCTTCATAGTATGACTCATAGGCCCTGTTTGGCACAGCTGAAACTTGTTACAAAAGTGGCTTGTTTGAAAAGCTAGTGGAAAGCAGTTTCTGCTTATATCGTGCTTTTAGTTTATTTTTTAGAAGTAGCTGAACTAATAAGCTGTTACAAAAGCTTCCCGTTTGACACACTCTCAGCTTATTTCTATGAAGAAGCTGCAGTAGAAGTTGTACCAAACAAGGCCATAAACTTAATTCCTCAGTAATTAGTACAACTTTGAACATCTCCTTTATTTTTGAAGACATGTACTAAAATACTTTTCCGCCACTCTTCAAGCATTTTGTTTGACTGAAAAATGCGGTTGAATAGTTTAGTGAGCCACACTATTGCCACATCCCTCATACATCTTCACACCTCAATAGGACACCATCAGCGTTGAGGGTCTTTCCTCCTTTCATCCTTTTTAAGGCCCCCTAACCTCGGACTCATGTATCCTTTGCACAAATCCCCTGTTGGTGTCATCAAATGAGTCATCCAACTCAAAACTAATGCTCTCATTCTCGTCATTGAATAGTCTATCGAAGTAGTCTTGCCATCTATTCCTAATCTCTTCATCCTTCACTAGAATCCGATCAGCCTCATCCTTAATGCATTTGACTTGATTAAGATCCCTCACCTTCCACATCCACATATTAAGGAATTATAAATTATGGGATTATTCTAAAACAACTAAAAAGATCACTCATTGTAAAGGTTATTTTTTAACATGAAAATGGCAGGGGAAGCTCCTACCGTCATTGTGGGTTTTGGTTGATTGATGATGAACAATTAAAGAGCTAATGATATTTTATAAGAATATATGCAGACTTAAAAATAAAAAAGTAGTTAAGTCCCTCAAAAAGGAGGAAAGAAGGGCGTCCGAGACATATTCACTTAGAATTATTGTTTTATTTTCTTGAGTATAGTAATATCGCACTAATTAAGAGGGACACAACAAGAAGTTAGCGCGAAAATTAGCAAGAGATCAATCCAATTTTTCATAGGTTGGTTGTATAGAGAGAAGCCCTAAGGACAATATGAACTCGTTCAGGCCTGGAGCCAAACCACAAACTATCTGCTATTAGACCGAAAAAGAGGACTATGTATATCTTTAGACTGCCTGAAGTTGGTTCGGACTAATTCAGACCCCTGGAGAAATCTGGTAAAACCATGGAACTTTACTCTCTGTGTGATTTCAGACTTGTTCAGAGTTGGTCCGGATTAGTCCGGACCCAGAAGAATGAGTTTCTTGACCTTTTGAGATATTGTACAGACTAGTCCGGACTTTACAGGTTAGAATCAGTAAAATATCGGAGACTCCTATAAAAGAGGGAGGGAGGGGATCGTCCCCATTCAACATGAGAGAAAATCTGGTGAACTCTAGCACCGCCACACATGTTCTTGAGCTATTCTATCCCTTATAACCATTTCTAAGTGCTCCAATCCGAATCTAAGTGAGGATTCATGAGATTGAATGGTTCTTGAGTGTGAGGGTGCTTTGAGTTGAGTTTTTTATTCGATTTCCTCTGTTGCTTTGGGGTTTTTCACTCTTGAGATTGAATTCCTAGACGGCTAGGCATTGTCCTTGCCTCCTAAATCATGTTAGTGAGACTTGTGAAATTTGTATCAACCATTGGATTGATAGTAAAGAACCTGGGTTTGATATTTGTGATTGTTCGATGAGGGTTAGGATTGAAAGAGACTATGTACTTAGTGGACACATCAACGGGGACCTAGATTTCTATGTGAAATGAACCTCAATTAAAAAATCATTGTGTTCATTGTTTCAACTATTTACTTATTTATCAACATAATTGCTTATTAGGAGTTCATCAAGTACCAAATTATTATTCTTGCATATCTTGTGATCCAATTGTATTATTGTGTTGCAATATCATCTATTAGGTTGCTAGTATCATTTACATGCTTCACTTGATTGAAATCGTGCTACGAATTGTTGAATCGCCTTGACTCTTACTTCGTTGCAACGAATATCAAACTAGTCCAGGCACTATCTGATTTAGTTAAATTAAGTGCTCATATTTTATTAGTCTGTTCACCCTTCAGGCTACTTTCAATTGCTATCCGAGTAAAACTCTCCATCAAAGGGCTTAACCGCTCGAATAGAACGAAGTGGAAGTCAAGATGAGCAATAGGACTAAGAAGACCATTGGAAGCATCACTCCCATCAACTCCGTTGATTCTTGCATAAGTAACAATAGCAATGAAGTAAGTTCCAAGATTTTCAAGTTGGGCGGGAAGAAGAACAAGCCAAATAAATTTGTGGAGGTGTCAAGCAAAGTTTAAAATCCCACTTCCCTGGCTGTTTGAATCAGTAGAATTATTGATAAATCAAGTTCCTGCATTGAGATCAGAATTTAAATTCTCATTTGAATTCAAATATATTGCTTACATAAGGGGTTAACTCAAGCATAATTTATTTTTCAAGTTTAACTCAAAAAAGTAAGATTTAAAACCACCAATGGGTTCATAGTGTCCTTGTTAGTTTTTGGAAAATGTGGAGAAAGAATAATGCAAATGCCTAAAGTGTGAATTCAAATTCAATTTTGAATTTCCATATTCAACATAGTCAAAATCCAGATTCAGTTTGGAAACCCTCTAGATATTCATCATTTTTGTAAAGTGAATTTGCCCTGTGTTCCTGCTCTGCTTGTGTGTGTGCCACGCAGAGAGCAGAAAACCTCCATCTCCTGCTTGCCCTCTCCCTCAGTTGAAAACAACAAGACAGTTTCTCAATGGTTCTTCGACGTGTGCTGCACCTCTCTACGTTTTCTGCTTATGTAGGCGAGTTCACCGCTCTCCTTAACTGCCGAATGGACTCAGCGCAGCGAGAGTTAGGCCATCGACGCGCCATGCAGGCGAGGCACCGCTGCTCGCCCGAATCCTAACCGCTGGTTAGAGGTAGAAGAAAGGGGGGTCAGGATCCATTGCAGCTAGATGATCTTTTGTGTCCATGCGCGCCTAATTCTGCGGCCTAGTGTGGCTTCAATCTGGGTTGTTTAGACCCTGCGGGCCCAGCTGGCAGACCTAATAGCATTTCCAATGAAGAATTAAATCCATAAAAATGTAGATTTTTGAAAAATCATAGCTCTCTGTAGAATTGTCCAAAAAATGTCAAATAAATTTTATTAGAACTATATTAACCAGTACCATCCAGTGGTATAATTTATTTGGTATGAAAGTCCCTGGCTTTTTCTTAATAATTTATTTAACCTAAATCCTTAGGAAATTATTCCAAAAGATCCCGTTTATAGGAAAAACCCCAGACTTGGCCAAAGTCTTCATTTAGTACCTTAGGACTTCCAGTAAAGATTTCAGCTCCATTGGACCTTTATAATTGGTTCAAATGGTGTTACTATTGACGGTCGTTATATACCAATTCCGACCGTCAATATAACTCAATTATGTCACAGAATGAATATTTCTTACACACATTATAGTTAGAAATAACCTAGTTCCACATGTACTTAGAGAAATTGGTGCATGCAAGTATTCTATACAAATTTGAGGTGAATGCATGACCACATAGCAAGGAAACACACTTTCGATCAATCAGACGATGCCATGTGACCTCCCATGGATCCAATGGCCCACTTACAGGCGAGTACCCACATGTTTTCACCCTGATTTACCTAGAAGGTCAACAAGAGCCCACATATCAGTGTCCAGGAGCAAGTGGGGGCCGAGCGGAGCCACCCCCAGTTCGACCGACTAGGGAGGTCGGTCGAACCGGTAAGCATGCCAAACCCGGTCCACTCGCACGCGTCGACCTCTGGTGGCTTCCTTGACGTAGGAGTAAGTGAAAGTCTGGGAGATTAGTGCGCGAAACTGCCTTATTGAGTGTATAAATGGGGGGGGGGTGTCTTACCTCACTTCACACACACCACTCAAGCATTCTCTCTTGTATTACACTAGTGCTCTTAGTCCCTTAGTGGAGGTTAGACTGTAGAGAGGAGCGTCTAGTCCCAAGTACAAATTGGGAAAGATATGACTCATGTATCTTCTCTTGTATTTGTGACATTTTGCTTTATAATATTATTATTAGGCTTTATTTATTCATATACTTGGATGAAGCATTCCTTTTTCGGTTGTGGAGTCCATGCATGTGTTAGATGTCATTATGGTCTAGTTATAATGCCTTTATTATATTATTATAAATATTATACACCTTCACTATAGTCTAATTAGGTATTAATATGATTATGTTGATATGAGTAATGTAGTGCTTGATTCCAGCATTGGTTTCAACGATGTTTAGGTTAGTCATTGCCTTGGAGAGATACTTGTACTCGAGCCTATAAGGTATTTACTTGTTATGTAAGCATGGTGCTTAGATAATTAAGTAGCGTTGAATGTCTCGTAGACCCACAATTTGTAGGGATAGGCGGCAGGTGGTGACAACACTGTCCGTCCTTTGTAATCCCCCACGTTTGGCTACACCGCAGACTCGTGGCACAAATCGTCCTTATATTCTCAGGGGTAAACCCGTGCTTGATGTGTTGGACCGCTAAGCCCTAGGACTTGTAGTTAGCATAGCCATATGTTCACTAGTTGACTATGTATATGAATACCTAAAGCACAGTAGGAGTAGCTCTTTCCCTAACTTATCCCCACTAGGAAATTCTTACCCCTTAAAGTAGTTTGCTTAGGTGTGTGTCACACTACCCTTTCAATTCATTTATCCATCCTACCGGATCCCTCACTAGAACACCCTCTTCTATACTTGACCTTGTCTCTCTTCTACTTTGCTTTTCTTTGGAATAAACAAATACGATACCTTAGAGAAACTCTCAGGTGAAATGCTACAGTGGTACTTTCCGTGCACTTGCGGAACTCATCTTGCTTTGGCTTAGGATAGCCTAGTGCCTCAACAGAACTAGCCCTGCTGCTAGGATGACATGTAGACGTTAAGAAATATCAACAATTACTTTTTCCTACATCTGTAAAAAGTCCATAAACAATAGAATTTTTTCCAGAAATCAATAGAAACTTGTAAAATAATTATGGCATGTAGAAAACTTAAAAAATGTGAAACCAATTTTAATGAACTCCTTATGACCAACTTTGTATGAAAAACCTATCTGCTGTATGACAAGGCCCCAATTTTTCTCTGGAAATTCTAAGAAGTAGAAATATTTAGAAAATTATGGTGATCACAATCTTCCTTACAAAAATCTAAAACTTTGCTAGTTAGTCATGCATGACATCTGGAAGCCACTGCAAAATTTATAGCTCCATTATAACATTTGAACCTAAATATTTTAATGGTTGCTTCCATAAGTCCATTGTAAAGCATACTTGACTTTATACCTAAACCTACTATATTTAACTTTGATATTCCTCTATATTCTGTACACAATAGAGGCAAACACTTCTTGTGAGATCTATGTATGCTGAATACATTGACAATTATGTTAAAAGTGAGGTATCACAAGCAAAGTTTTGAATATATTTGAGAAGTCCACTTCAGAATGTCCGAACTTGTGGGAACCTAGTCGCGCATGTGAGTCGCACATATTTTTTATTGGACCGTTTGAACTCAAGCGCACGTGAGCTGCAAGTGTTTTATTTTGGAGTGTTCGAACTTTTCAATGTATATCAAGAGTAAAAATTATCTTTTAATCAGTTCGGACTGTTTGAACTTTCTCAATGTGTATTGGGCGTAACAGTTACTGCTCTGCGCACTTCAGAGTGTTCGATTTTAATGTTTATATTCGACTATTTTGTTTTAACTTGCAACATTTCAAACATGCTTTACATTTATGAGAAGTTCGCTTAGTACTTTTGGGCTAAGTTTTTTTATGTGTTTTGGCTTATCATTGTGGACAATATCTTGCTATGTGTTTGCAACATGCTTATGTGAGGCGCTCACATAAGATGTTGTGGTTTTTGGACTAATGTGAGTCAAATCGAGAACTTATGCTCGGAAGAATTGGTTGTTTGTTCATGTGCATGTGTTACCTGATGTCAAGACATAGATGGTGATGGTGATCCATTGATCTAGCCTTAGGGAGAAGATGAGGTTCAACAACCAAGTTCGAGTGGAATTGTGGTTGAGTTGATCAGGAGGTCGTGCAACATGTTTGGGTCAAGAACAATGCATATGAAGGTCTCGTGAACATTTTGAAAAATTTTTGCATGCGTGCAAGGGGTGCATGGATGTGATAACACTGTTTCAAGGCGTGGTGAAGTTATGGACCAGAAGATATGACTTGAAAGGTCCAACTGACTGGATTACGCGCTCAGTGTGAAGATGAGACGTTTATGGTTCGTTTATGGAAATATTTGAGTTTGTCCTGGTTGGATTTCATGTTGGGCACGAAGTTGAGTTGTTTTAGGAATATGTGGGACATTCCTAAAGTGTTTGGAAGTCTTAAAATTGCTTCTATGTGCGTATGAAAGAGCCTTGAGCAGTAATGGAAAGTTTCAGTTGAATCTAAGTAGGAGTAGGAGTCCTAGCTTGGATTGTTTGACCTTAGGTCTCATTATATAAGCAAGTGAATGTGGCCTAGAGGGGGGGGGGCGAATAGGCCTTTTTGAATTTTGTCAGAACCTGCAACACTTAACAACCAGATCAAATCTCGAGATATCGGACTAGTCCGGTCAAGTGCGGACTAGTCCGGTGTGTACCGACTAAGTTAATCAAATTTGGTCGATTAATTTGATTTTAGGATGTATGCAGCAGAAATATACTTGTAATTGAAGTGTTACACGATTATGAACTAGGATATATCACAAGTCAATCTTATATTTAATGTTTCAACGTAAAGTAAGCAAGATTGATTGAAACCCTAGATTGATATGATGTATAAGAACGATGAGCACAAAAAAAGAACACAATTATTTTATCCCGTGGTTCAGTTCCCACAGAGGCAACCTACGTCCACGTTGAGGAGTCCACAAAAGGACCGAGTCTTCTCCAACCCTACCCTCGTCGGATCGTCACGAAGGCCAATCCTCTTCACTTATCACAAAGGGTAAATAACCAAATTCAAGGGGCCTTATCACACGTTCAGGGCTCCCCAAGATTACAACAAGAACACCACCAAGAACACACTCAAAAGATTGCAATGAAAATCACAGGAGTGTGTTAGGGAATCAAACCAAGAGCTCAATGAGTGATGCACCATGTGTCTCCAATGATCCAAAGTGTATTCTCAAGGGATTGATCTTTGTTGTGTTTGATTTTGTGGAGAGATGTGTTTTTGAGGCTCTTGGGAGGTGTGACGGCGCAGTGGGTCGAGAGAGAGGTAAAAGTTGGGTCGTGCACATCTATTTATATGTGTCGGAGTCTGGTTCCAGCAATTCTCCCGGCACTACGGTTAGTAGACCGCGAAGTTTCTTAGTTCGGTTAGGGCGCGCGGAGATTCAGAGAAAGATGGTGAGTTGACACGAGGATTTACGTGGTTCGGGCCGCCTGAGCGTAATACCCTACTCCACGGGTGTGTGTTGTCGTTGTTGTATTGAGCGTCTGAGCGCTTAAGTGAGAGACCTGAGTGTCTGGGAGTCTTAGGCGCGTGTGGGAGCCTCTCCCTGTGTATCGCTCGGCCAGTCCTTTTATAGTACAAGGGCTGTCCGTTACATCGTCAGCCTGGTCCGATATGTGGCCCTGTCGGTTACTGATGCTTAATACACAGTTAATGTACTTAATTCTCCTTAACAACGTGATAACGTGCCTTGATGGCGGCGTTACTGGTATTAAGGGTCCTCCGATCGTGTGTCATTAAGATAGCATTAATGACACATAATCGGGTCTTGAAGCTTTAATTGTTCCTTGAAGGTTCGAGCCGTTGGAGGTCCACCAATCTGTCTATTTAAGTTGAAGGTCCGGTGGTTGGACGCGTGGTAGCTCTGGAGCTTACCGTCTTGGACGAGTAGCTCCAATGTTGTTGTACAGGTGTCGGTACCGGAGCTTCCCTCTGTCGGGGGTTAGGTCCGGGAGTACCACACAGGTATTTAGTCCGGAGCTTTCCCATGTATGGAATGTAGCTCCGGTTTTATGATACACATGGCAGCACTGGGACTAACCATAGAAGGCAGGTAGGTCCAGTTCTGAGTGACATGTGGGACCTTCAGAGGTCTTTAACTTAGATAGGTGGAGTTCCTTTGCACTTTTTGCAGTCCCAAGGGATATCTGGTGCGCAGGGTACCGACAGTGGCCCCCTAGGTCCACCTCCAGGAGAGACTTTTTGGATTAAGTCATTCTGCCGGAGGTGGGTCCATCTTTCGATTTCTACGCCGTGTCTTCAAATGTTTTTGGATGTGCCGTTGCAGTGGTGGTTCGCAGTTAAACCATCGCCGTGTGGTTTTTTCAGGATGCGGCAGGTGAGATCTGCGCGTGCGGATCTCATGCAATTGAAGGTCGCCGGTTCCCAATACGAAAACCATATTGGTTCCGTGCGCCCTGTCAGGCCACCGCCCTCGGGTTTTCCACCTCTCATGATGACAACTGTTCGCCTAGGGTAAGGACCTCGACTTGATCGTCAGGGTGGCCCCAGGCCCCCTTGTCATTGGCAGGGTGAAGTTTTTGAACAGTATCGTTGGCCCTTGTGCGGTTTCCATCCAAGCGTTGTGAGGGCTTACTTAAGAAAGAAAGCGCGTACCATTTGGGGATTCCTTACGCCTTCATTTGAACTTGCGCTCGAATCCTCCAAACTTTCGATTGCTTTTCCGCTCTCGCCCCGCCGTGCTGCGATGGAGACAGGTCTCCGCAAGAGCCGTCTCACGATCGACGGCGATTTGAAGAAGGTCCAGACCTATATGGGGTGGTCCAGCGACTCCTTCAACCACCTGGTCCGCGCCGGCAAGCTCCCGTTCAAGAAGGAGCGCAGCGGCGACATGGTGTACTTTTCCGCGTACGCCATGGTGGGACTGATCCCACCTTTCTCCATATTTCTCTTGATGTTGTTAGACTTCTATGGTCTGCAGTTGTACCACCTTACCCCCCACTCCATTCTTCTAGTGTCCACATTCGTCCACTTCTGCGAGATGTGGGTGGGTATTCCCCCCTGCGTCGAGCTTTTCCATACCTTCTTCACCATCCACACTAACGGCAAGAGTGATGAGTATTTTGGCTTCTACTATTTTGTGAAGCGCAAGAAGTGCCCCTACAAGTACGTGAGGTCGTTCCCTTCCGACAAGTGGGATGACTGGAAGAAATATTGGATTGTCGGCAGAGGAGCACGAGAAGCTGGAGCTGCCCGAAGACCTTCCCAACATTGACACTGAAGCGTGGAGTGAAGTTCCGGTGCTGTCAGAGGCCTTCAACCCTGCCTTGACCAGGATCCGCCAATGCGTGGAAGGAGTGACCCCCCAGACGGTCTTCTGCAACTTTCTGGTCAATAGGTGGGCTCCGTTGAAGAAGAGGGAGAAGCTCTCCTGGGCCCTCAACAGCGTGATGGACGATGACCGGATTGAAACCGGTCTGAAGTCCAATTTGGAAGGCGCAGCCTTGGAGCTTCATCTCAAGAAGTTCCAACATGGCATCAACGTCGAGGGCGATGACTTAACTCCATCGGCGGCTTTCCTCCCTCTGAACACGGAGGCGGAGTTCAGCAGGGAGCTCTGGCGGAAGATGCCGGTTCTTGACGACCTCAGTGAAGTTGAGAGGTGTCCGACCACCAGGTTGGCGATCCCCCGAGCTTCCGAGGGTGGCCCTGCTTCCGCCCCGAGACAAAGAGCTGAAGTCATCGGCAAGGGCAAAGAGTTGGCTGAGCCCTCCAGCCGAAAGAGGAAGTTGAAGCACTCTGATGGGAGGCCCGTCAGACATGCTCCTTCCACATCATGTCCTTCTCCCTGGCGGGGGAGGTCTTCTACGGCAACAACCACTCCAGCATCGGCGTCTCCCCGGAACGCCAGCTCCGACCAGGTGACTCCGGCACCAGGGCCAGCTAAGGGCTCTAGGTCCGAGGGTCCTTCCTAGTCGAGGGGGGGCCCAACCAAGACGTCGCTGGCGGCAACAGCAAGCTCCGGAGGGCCTTTTGGAGCTACTACCCCAGTTGCGACTGGGTCGGGCTCTGAGCGTCCGGCGAAGAGGTTCTGTGCAAGTTGGAGCGGAAGTCTCCCAATGTAAATTTGCTTTTTTACCTCAGTTGATTGTTTTTGTTGTAATCATGTTTTGAGTTTCTCCATCCTTCATCCACAGGGTATCCAAAAAAGGGGGTGAAGCTCCGGTTCCTATGACAGTAGCTGATGCTGTGCAGGCGGAGGCTCCGGCTCCAGTTCCAGCGCCGCCCTAGGTGGTGGCTGAGGTCACGGCAGTTTCGGCGCCGGTTGTCGAGGTTCTGGACCACGAGTCATCTCCAGATGCTCTCGTGGTAGCGCCGAACCATGGGAATGAAGATGTACCAGCGGCACCAGCTCCAGAGGTTGAATCTCCGGTTTTGGATGCTGTGATGACGGACTCTCTGGCCTCAGAGCCGGAGGTAGCTGCAGATTCGGCCTTAGGGTCGGATGTTGTTGAAGCCCCAACGGCGGAGCCGGTGGTTCCTGAAGTTCCGGCGCTTGAGCCGGTTGTTGTGGAGGTGCCGGCACCCGGACCAGTGGAGGTCGAGGCACCAGCGCTTGAACTTGTAGTGGAGGAGGCACCAACGTCGGAGCCGGAAGTGGCCTCAGCTCCGGCCGAATCTTCAATGCCTGCCCCAGAGGTGGTAGTCTCGGAGGTACCCGTGCCCGAGCCAAGGTGCCACGACGAAATGACCGGTCCTCTGCCAGAGGGATCAGTTGCTGACGACCTGGCGACGGGACCTTTGAAGCCGACTCCGGAGGTAGAAGTTCCCGTTGCCGGACCTTCCCCGGCGGCGATCGAGGATATCCCGGAGGGCGTCCCTAGTGCCGTAGAAGCTTAGGGGACCGCTCTTGTAGAGTGGGACCCGATTTTTGTTATGGAGAACCCGCTGGAGTCAGCGAAGAGGACCCCGGTAGGTCCGGAGTCGATCCCCCTGTCGCTGTCTATCGACAACGCCTGCTCCAGCCTTCGTCAGGTCCAGCTTGCCTTTTACCACGACAGCAAGGCCCTCGAGGAGGAGCGCCAAACCCTTAGGAGGTGGCGCAACCGGCTCCAATTCGAGACCAAACTGGCGCAAACAAGGCTGGCCGATGATAAGGAGTGGGTCAAGAGGGAGAAGGCCCAGATGGAGTACTGGGGTCAACTGCTGGACGAGAGGGAAAGCATGGTGCGATCCCTCGACAACCAGTACCGGGCTATACACGAACAGGTTGTGGCTGCTAATGAAGCAGCGAACGATCGCCCGGAGAAGCTCAGTGCGATCGACGAAGCCTCGTCAAGCTCCGAGAGGCTCTTGAAGAGCGGGAGAAAAAGCTCAAAGATGAAGAGCAAAAACTCCTGGAGCTACGGGATGACCTCTGGAAGAGGGAAGAGGAGCTCGCCCAAAGGCTGGCTCTGGGTGACAAGAGCCTCGCAGAGTGCACCAAGAAGCTGGAGGAGCTCTACGAGAGCGAGGAGAAGAAGGCCTGGCAGCGGGGACAGGACCTCACTAAAAGGGAGAACGAAGTCGCTGCCAGGGAGAAGAAGGTGCGAGGTCGGGAGAAAGACTTGGTTGACTGCCGGAACAAGATCCACATCCGGGAAGAGGAGCTTGCTAAACTCGAAAGGCAAGTTGCTGAAAAGATTCAGCAGCACGCCAAAGAGGTCGAGCGCCTTGCCTGGGAGGGTTCAGAGCTTGCGGCGACCAAGAGGTCCTTGGAAGAGGTGCGAGGCTCAAGGGATGCAGAGTCTCAACAAGTATGGGACTTCTTGGGCAAAGCCAATGACGCGCTAACGCTGCTGGGCTTTAGTCCCGTGCATCCGGATGATCCAGAGCCGGAGCTGGACCAGGCGTTGAAGGCGTTGAGCTCGGCAGGCAACAAACTCAACAAGATGGGCGATGTCATCGCGGATCAGTTGGAAACAGAAGGAAAATCCCTTGCGCAGAACATCACGGAATACATGCTGATGTACTACACAAGCCGGGATCCTCATTTCCCACTAGATCCAGTGCATGAAGGTCCCATCGATGGAGAGGGAGATGCCGCCAAGGGCAGCGTGTCGGAGGTTGCCCAGAAGGTGACCTCATTCTTCCGTAGGATTTAGGACTTTCTCCTTGTAGCTCCCACTTGTATCTTCTCTTCTTTTCTCCAATTTTATAATCTCTTGTCCTCAGATGAATGAAATCCAAGAAATTTATGAATTTCATTTTTTGTCTTCAACCTTTGTCTCACTTGGCCCCCTGGTAGATGTACACAATTTGATTGCGAACATGTACCAAAAGGATGTAGCATTTTGTTGAAGACTTGCGTGCTTCGAACTTGTATAATATAGGTCTGAAGTCGTTGATAGCAGGGGCCCCCTGAGGTTGTCGGAGCTTAGTAGCTCCGGCAGCGACCACCGTCGACACGTAGAGCGTCGATAACAGACCCCATTGGGGTGTCCTTCTACCATCTTTTCTTCACGTTGACAGCTGGTTCCCTGGATTTGTCGGAACTTGATAGCTCCAGCGACGCCTACCATCAATATTTAAAACATCGACAGCAGACCACCTTAGGGGATGTCGCAACTTTGATAGCTCCAGCATCATCCACCATCACCATGAGATTTTTATTTTTCCTGCACACTCAAGTCAAGAAAAACAGTAAAATCCATTTCTTATCTATAACTCGTTTGCGGCTTACTTTTCCTGAAAGAAATTTTTAGGTCGAGCGGAATTTTATATACAATCAAGTGCATTTGTTTATTTCCTCCAGGTCCGATCATTTTCTGGACTGACCTTACTCAGGCCTGTCGGGGTGTAGGTAGAGTGGCGTACTTAGGGTGCAGGACCAGGCTAAGTCGATAGTACACTCCGGACCTAGATTGGCTTGGCGTTCAGGCGAGTAGGCCATTCAACAATGTTAAGACCCGAAAGAATTACCAATGCAACTTGAATTATACATGATTTGTTCGAGCTAAAGTTTCTTTAGAATTGCACAACTTTGTTATAGACAAGAAAGATAAAACTAAAAAATATTGAGTCTGTACAAAATAAATGCACGTGAAGTCTGTTTTCACATAATGATGTCTTTCATTATAGGTCTGGGGTACAGGGGAAACAAGTACACTCTTAGGGTATGAAACCAGGCTAAGTGTGTTACATTTCTTGTTTGACCCAGGGTAGCTAGCTTCACTTTTAGTTCTAAGACTGTGTCAAGTGTTGCTTGAACTTTGCGGACCTTCCGGGAAAGGTCCGGCTGTTCTCCCGGAGGAACTACCCGCCTCTGTACAATGACGCTATAACATACATATTATATAATTACAGACTCACCTCCGTGATATTAAGTGTAGAACTTACGGAGGTGCTCAATGTTCCAAGGATTAGGGAGCGGTGTCCCATCCTCGGTTGCCAAGCGAACGCATCCGGGACGAGATACTTTGATCACTCAAAAGGGTCCTTCCCAGCTGGGGGAAAGTTTGTTTAACCCTTCTCGAGTTTCTATTCTCCGTAGCACCAGATCACCTTCCTCGAGCTGTCGGTTATGCACATGCCTTTGATGATAACGACGAAGCGCTTGGCGGTATCGTGCATTTCGAACAGCTGCTCGGCACCTTCCCTCTTCAACGAGGTCAAGGTCTTCACGCCGGAGCTGGTCTTGCGTGGCTTCATCGAAGGTCCGGACCCGGAGTGACTCCAAGGTGATTTCCGCAGGAAGGACTGCTTTAGCTCCGTACACCAGGAAGAAGGGTGTCTCTCTAGTTGACCGGTTTCGAGTTGTCCTATTTGCCCACAAGGTGGGCGGAAGCTCTTCAATCCAGTTGGCTCCATATTTTTTCAGGCGCTCATATGTGCGCATCTTGAGTCCTTTTAGGATTTCTGCATTTGCTGTCTCAGCTTGGCCATTGCTTGCCGGGTGAGCTACAGAAGCGTAGCTGACTTGAATGCCGATGTCTTCGCAATATCCTTGAAATGCAGAGCTTGTGAATTGGGTCCCATTGTCAGTTATGATCTTGTTTGGGACTCCAAATCTGCATACTATGGACTGCAAGAAAATTATAGCTGATTGCTTGTTTATTGTCACAACTGGAGTTGCTTCCGACCACTTAGTGAACTTGTCGATGGCGACGTACAGGAACTTGTAACCTCTGACGGCTCTTGGGAAAGGTCCCAAGATATCCATCCCCACATGACGAATGGCCATGTAGGAGGTATCGTTTGTAGAGGTTGAGCTGGTGTGTGAATTTGCTTCGCATGAAACTAGCATGCTTCACATTTCTTCACTAGCTCGGTTGCATCCTGGAGTGCTGTAGGCCAGTAAAAACCATGCCGAAAGGCTTTACCGACCAATGTGCGGGAAGACGCGTGGTTCCCACACTCGCCTCCATGGATTTTCGCGAGGAGCTCGCGACCTTCTTCCCTTGTAATGCACTTCATTAGGATGCCATTGGCACCACGCCGATAGAAATCCCCTTCTACCAGTGTGTATCTTTTAGCCAATCTGACTATCCGGTCAGCAGACACATTGTCTTCAGGAAGGATGTTGTCTTTCAAGTAGCTCTGGATCTCCGATATCCATGCATTGGAGCTAACTTGATCTTCTGAGTCTTGCGTGCTGGGTTGCTCGGAGCTTCCTACAGCACCTACGACCCTTGATGGACGCCATGGTAACAGGGCCATCGGGACTGCCAGCTTCGAGGTGCTGGTCTTGCCCCCTTCGCTCAGTTGGGCAGACTGAGCTGTTGGTCTTGACAATCTTCGGACGAAGGTTCCGTTGGGAACCGGAGCTCCAGTTGAAGCTTTCGTCGAGAGTTCGTCAGCTTCAGCATTGTTGAGACGCTGGACATGGCAAAGATCCAGGACTTCAGTCCTTCTGAAGCTTCTGGACTTCGAGTAGATATGCAGCTAGTTGAGGGTTGTTGCAACATCATTCACCTTTGACTTGTTTTATAATGAGCCGCGAATCACCCTTTACCAACATCTGCTTGACACCATATGATAGTGCCACCTTGAGCCCATAGATTAGTGCTTCATACTCCGCCATGTTGTTGGTCGCTTTGAAGTCAAGGTGAAGCATGTATTTGACCTTCTCCCCGGTCGGAACGAGGAGAAGGATTCCAGCTCCGGCCCCCTGCTTCTGGACGGAGTCATCGAAGTAAAGAGTCTAGTGAGTTTCAGTGAAGACCGAAACCTTAGGTTCCAGCTTCGGCTCATTGGGGCCCCCAGGATTTGATGGAAAGGGGGTCCATTCCGCCACAAAGTCTGCCATCCTTGACCCTTGATCAAGTCTTGGGACGAATTCGAGATCGAACTCGGTCAATTCCGCAGCCCACTTCGCAATGTTCCCAGTAGAGTTGGGGTTATGCAAGATGGCACGCAGTGGATAAGAGGTTACCACCGAAATCTTGTGAGCTTGGAAGTAGTGACATAGCTTCCTAGAAGCGATAAGAACTGTGTAGAGCAGCTTATGCACCTCTAGGTACCGAGTCTTGGCGTCATGAAGTACTTCACTGATGAAGTACACTGGGCGTTGGATTGTCCGGACCCTCCCGAAGCTTCCTCCTCATCAACCCGGACCCTCCTGGAGGGGTCTGGACCTTCTTCGGAGACCTACATGTTCTTGCTAGAGGAAACCGGAGCTTCTTCTGAAGTGACCCGAGCCTTCCTTGAAGGGTCCGAATCTTGTTGTTCAGCAATAGTAACTCCATTTGAAGGAGGTTGATCCTCTGGCGTCTCGCCTTGAGGATCTGGGTCTGGGGGCTGGGACCTAGACTCACCTTCAGGTAGCTCGAGACCTTCCCGGAGGGGTCTGGATTCCTAAACCGGAGATGGTTCTGGTCTTTCCACAACCAGGACCATGCTAACAACTTCGTCAGTTGCTGAAATGTAAAGCAGAAGTGGCTCACTAGGATCCGGAGCTACCAAAGTTGGTAGAGTGGTGAGGAGCTGCTTTAGCTCTTGGAAAGCCTTTTCTGCTTCTTCAGACCATTAGAATGGTCCGGACTTCCTTAGTAATTTGAAGAAGGGTAGCGCCCGTTCCACCAGTCTTGAGATGAACCGGCTGAGGGCAGCTAGACATCCAGTCAGCTTCTAGACATCCTTGATGCGGTCTGGTGGCCGCATGTCTTCAATAGCTTTAATTTTCGCTGGATTCGCCTCTATTCCTCGGTGGTTCACCAAGAATCCAAGAAGCTTTCTGGAGCTAACCCTAAAGACACACTTGTCTGGGTTCAGCTTTGTGCGTGTGATTCACAACTTATCGAAGACAGCTTGCAAGGTGTTAAGAAATGACTCCTTGTTCTTGATCTTGACGACGATGTCATCGACATACACTTCCACTACATCTCTGATGAGCTCTCCAAAAGTTTTGTACATAGCTCGCACAAACGTTGAAGCAGCGTTTTTGAGACCGAATGGCATGGCAGTGTAAGAGTACAATCCATCTACTGTGATGAAGGAAGTATGCTCTTCATCTTCCCTAGACATTCTGATTTGATGATACCCAGAATATGGGTCTAGGAAACACAGTAATTCACACCCGGAGGTGGAATCCACTATCTAATCAATTCTAGGTAGTGGGAATGGATCCTTTGGACATTCCTTATTCAGTGTAGTGTAGTCCATACACATCTGAAGTTTCCCGCCGGCCTTAGGTACAACGACTGGGTTTGCCAGCCATTTTGGGTGGAAGACTTCCTGGATGAATCGTGCTTCGAGCAACTTCTTCACTTCTTGACGTATGAAGTTCTGTCGCTCTACTGATTGCTTCCGAGGCTTTTGGTGTACATGCCGATCGTCGGGATAAATATTCACATTGTGCTCAATCACTTCCCTAGGGATCCCAAGCATTTGTGACGGTTGCCAGGCAAACACATCGACATTAGCCCGGAGAAAAGTGATGAGCGCGAGTTCCTATTTGTCGTTCAGACCCCCCGATATACGAGTGGTCTGACCGACGTTAGAACCAATTTGGATGACTTTGACAGGAATGTCGGTGTCGCCGCTTGGTTGCACACGAGGTGCGGAAGTTGAGTCTCGATGACGAATACTCGGAGGCTTTGGAGCTTGCTCATTTCCAGATTCTTCCTCCTGCGCTGTAGCAAGCGCGTGGAGTTCTTCCAGAGCAGTAACTCCGACGGTGCGTTCTCCGCGGATCCAGAGAACGCCTGAGGGTGTTGGCATCTTCAACACCAAGTAGCCATAATGAGCAGCAACCATGAATTTGTACAAAGCTGTCCTGCCCAAGATGGTGTTGAATGGTAAGTTGATCTGTGCCACGTCGAAGACCAACTTCTCGGTCCTGTAATTCTCCCGAGTCTCGAAGGTCACCAGAAGAGTAATAGCACCGAGCGGAGTTATGGCTCCCGGACCTACTCTGGAGAAAGGTCGGGAGGGGCGAAGATCCGAAGGTCCGAGCTGAAGCTCGACGAAGGCTTCGAAGCTTATGGGGTTCAGCCCCGAACCTCTGTCCACCATTACATGGTGGAGCTGGATGTTATTGATGGTCGGAGATACCATCAGTGGAAGTTGGCCAGCTCCGATCATGTTCCGAGGGCAGTCCGAAGCATCAAAGGTGACGGCAGTATCCGTCCACTTCCGATGAGGCTCCGCCCTGGCGGTAGGAGCTACAGAGGCCATGTCCCGCCGCATTGTCTTGAGGACACGGCGGGAGGTGATGTCCCATGAACCACCAAAGATGGTGTTCATGGTCTTCCGACGCTCGTTGTTGGGGACGTCGGAATCATCGTCAACGGAGGTGTAAACAGCCTTCAAGACCCTTTTAGGGTCCTGAAAGCCTAACTCCTCTTCGGTCGGAGCTTCATCGACTTTTTGTTTTCCTTCCCTTTGACGGAAAGGAGCTTCTTCCTGGCACTTGTTGTAACGCTCGACAAGGTTCTGGACCTCTCGGCATCCTTCCAGGTTGTGGCTGTCCGTCTTATGTATGGGACACCACATCTTGGAGCTGCCACCGTCTTCAGATGACGGACGAGGTCGTTTCTCGGGGCGTGGCCCCTGACCACCCGAAGCTGCAGCAGCTGCAATAGTAGGTGTGCCGGCCAACGGCTTCTTCTTGCTGTTGGACTTTTTCTTGTTCTTGCCACTCCCGGAGGTAGTGGCTTCACCCTTGGAGGACTTTTTGTTGGCCTCCGGAAGTGGTTGGGAGTGCATTTCACGGTCCTCCACAGCCTTGGCACACTTGTCTGCCAAGCTGAAGAATTCCGTGATGCTGATGACTTCCTTGGTCGTCAGCTTCTCCAGCATTTTCTTGTCTCAAACGCCCTGTCTGAATGCTAAAATAACAGAAGCGCTTGAGATAGAAGGAATGGTATTTCGTACCTGGGAGAACCTCTGGATGAAAGATCGCAGGGACTCTCCCCCCTTCTGCTTGAGAGTAAAAAGGTCTAGTTCTGTGCCTGGTCACGTGTATGAGCTCCCGAAATTGGCGGTGACCTGTTGGCACAACTCCGCCCAACTGTTGATGGAGTCAGGCAGAAGGCTCATGAACCAAGACCTGGCGGTCCCAGTCAAAGCCACAGGGAAATAATTGGCCATCACGGCCTCATTTCCCCTAGCTACAAGGATAGTGGTGGAGTATATTTGAAGAAATTCGGCGGGATTAACAGTCTCGTCAAATTTCTCCGGCAGTGAGGCCGGAACTTCTGCGGCCATCTGACCATGCGTAGGTGCATGACCAATGCAGAACAACCTCCTCCTACTCCCTCAGGAGCAGGACTGTCCCGATCCTCTCGCCTCTTGCGAGCACGCTCGATGTGGACGCAGTCGTCCTGTTGTCGATAACGACGATCGAGCTCAGCTCAGAGGTCATGAGTCAAAAGCCTCATTATCGTGTGAGTAAGTCGTGCCCCGGAAGGCTGCAAGTCACCTGTTGAGATGCAGCCCGCCTCCCGTGCTGAGAAGCTTGCGGACCGAGTCTACCCGACAAGGTCCGACGCTGCAACGGGGCCCGCCTCGAGGGGGGAGGACCTTGGTTGCTGATGCGGTTGGCTGCTGCTGCAACCAAATGATCCACATCAGCTCTCCACTGCTCCATCGCACCCTGGGGTGCTCCTGGAGGCGGTGGACGCTGGAGAAGAGCACGCGCAACATTAAGCGCGTGTTCGGGGTTGTTGTTCACCGATGCTGTGATCGATGCAGACGCCCCATCTTGCTGTCCAACTTGATTCACTGGAGTGGATGGTGGCGGTGGTGGCATGACTCCTGTTGGAGCCACAGTACCCGCTGGCTGCTGCATGTTGGAGGGATTGCCTCCAGTAGGTTGCATAGCATGGTTACCGTTGGACGATCAAGCAGCTGAATTCACCATCTTCGAATCTCAGGCCCCCCTACCTGGCGCGCCAACTGTCGGAGTCTGGTTCCGGCAATTCTCCCGGCACTACGATTAGTAGACCACAGAGTTTCTTAGTTCGGTTAGGGCGCGCGAAGATTCAGAGAAATATGGTGAGTTGACACGAGGACTTACGTGGTTCGGGCCGCCTGAGCGTAATACCCTACTCCACGGGTGTGTGTTGTCGTTGTTGTATTGAGCGTTTGAGCGCTTAAGTGAGAGACCCGATTGTTTGAGAGTCTTAGGCGCGTGTGGGAGCCTCTCCCTGTGTATCGCTCGGCCAATCCTTTTATAGTACAAGGGCTGGCTGTTACATCGTCAGCCTGGTCCGACATGTGGCCCTGGTGGTTATTGATGCTTAATACACAGTTAATGTACTTAATTCCCCTTAACAACGTGATAATGTGCCTTGATGGCGGCGTTACTGGTATTAAGGATCCTCCGATCGTTTGTCATTAAGATAGCATTAATGACACATAATCGGGTCTTGAAGCTTTAATTGTTCCTTGAAGGTCCGAGCCGTTGGAGGTCCACCAATCTGTCTGTTGAAGTTGAAGGTCTGGTTGTTGGACGCGTGGCAGCTCCAGAGCTTACCGTCTTGGACGAGTAGGTCCGGTGTTGTTGTACACGTGTCGGTACCGGAGCTTCCCCCTGTCGGGGGTTAGGTCCGGGAGTACCACAGAGGTATTTAGTCCGGAGCTTTCCCATGTATGGAATGTAGCTCCGGTTTTATGATACACGTGGCAGCACTTGGACTAACCATAGAAGGGAGGCAGGTCCGGTTCCGAGTGACATGTGGGACCTTTGGAGGCCTTCAACTCAGATAGGTGGAGTTCCTTTGCACTTTTTGCAGTCCTAAGGGATATCCGGTACACAGGGTACCGACAATATGGGGTTTCTAAAAGTGACCATTAGGGTTTAGGAATATCGAACTAGTCCGTGGTGGACACTGGACTAGTCCGGTGTGCTGTGTGTAGCAAACCCTAGGTGTCCCGAAATATCGGACTAGTCCGACTAGAAGTGGACTTGTCCGATTTCACTTCTGGAAATCTTCGGACTAGTCCGATAATCATTAGACTTGTCCGGATCAGTGAAACCCTAAGTGAATTGGGTGACAAGTACGCACTTGGAGGACTTGTCTGATTTAGGTTAGAGGGTTTTCGGACTAGTCCGTGCAAATACCAGACTTGTCCGATTTATATCAGAATGATATCGAACTAGTCCGTTGTGTGATCGGACTTGTCCGATTTTGTGCAACTTGTGAAGTGTTTTGAGGACTAGTTTGCACTGGGGAGGACTAGTCCGATTCTAGTCAGAGAGATATCAGACTAGTCTGTGGTGATATCGGAGTTGTCCGATCTTGTGCAGAAAGATATCGGACTAGTCCGGTTCCAGTCGGACTAGTCCGGACCTGTATAAACTTGTGCAATGTGTGTGATTATTTGTGCTTGAGCTCTTGGGGTGTGTTTCCTTAACACACTCCATATACAATGATCTACTACACTTGTTCCTTGAGCTCTTTTTCACATTTCTCCTCATTCTCCCTTATTTTTGGCTCTTTGCTCATTTTCTCATTAAAACCTGTGCTCATCTCAACAAAGTAGTTAGGATCTCATTTGCTTGTCATAAATCATCCAAAACCCACAAGGGATTCCTAGATGCACTTTCAATCTCCCCCTTTTTGGTGATTGATGACAACCAATTGAGATTTCACAAAATATGATAAAAAGTTGAGATTTTCATGAAGTGTGCACATATGAGTCTAAAATACATCAAGCAATGAAAACATGATCCATATGTGCATTCTTTATGGTGGGATGCAAAACTAAGTGTATAGAAGAAATAATTATGATGAGAATGACATAATTGGCATCGACACATCAACAACAAGCATATATGTTATTCTTGAAGCAAAATCACAGATTTCATCAATTACTTCATAAGTAGTTCAAAACATTGCATCACAGGACCATAAGTATCATAAGAGCATATTAAAAGTTTTACACACCACAAAATAGACAAAAAGCATAAAAAGAAGCTCTCCTCACATCCTACAACTAAGACCTAAGACCTAAGACCCCCCCCCCTCAATCTCTTCCCCTTTGGCATCAAGACACCAAAAAGAAGGAGAGGGACCTAAAGTCTTCAAGCCTCGCTGTCGGTCCTCTCATCGTCTTCATCTTCATCTTCGGGCTGATGAGGAGGAGAAGGAGGAGGAACGGAGCCACTTGAGCCCCCAATGCCAAAATAGGCAAGCTCGAAGGGAGTCAAGGGCCCAAGCTCGGTGTAGTCAGAGTCAGAGTCATCTGAAATTACTGGAGATCCAATGAGCTCGATCTCCAGTTTTTGGCAAATCTGCTTCACATTTTCCTTGGCATACTTCATGTCAGCTTTTCTCCTCTTGTTGAGCTTGTGGGCCTTCACCTCGGCCTTTTTGCAGGAAGCAAAAATAGCAGCCAGGTACTTGAAGATGCCACTTGCAGATCCCTTTTGAGGAGTTGCCCTAGTGGCAGGGGCAGCCCCGACATCTCCACTTGCTCTCGCTGAAGCCTCTGCACTAGAAGCAGGAGAGGGAGCAACTTGAACATTTGCTTGTTGAGGCTTCTGAGGCCTCAATGGTGTGTTCTCCACATCTTTGATGAATTCGATGCATGTGACCTTCTCAATCATGAACATGAGATAGGGGGCATAGCCACATGATCTATTTGGGGTGCTAGAGATGTTGACCATATCATTCCAAATATAGTCAAACACATCAAACTTGCGGTCCTTGCTTATGACCTTCATCAAGGTCCGAAGATAGCCCTGTACACTCCCTACATCCCCATTCTTCGGGGCAATTGTCTTCCTCAGCACTCTGTTAAGCAACACAAAAAAGGGCTTCATGTTCTTTGTGGAGGGAGGATTGAACTTCAGTGATGGGTCATATAGGAACTTCATCTTATCCTTTTCCAAGACCCCAATGTTGTGGATCACCAGTAAGTTGTTGTCGGTGTTCTCCAGGTGGAGGAGACTGGCGAACTCATCGTAGGTAATGGTGTACTTGGACCTGTGAGTCATCCAAGTCACCCGCTCCTCCTCATCACTGGCAAAGTGACAAGTAGCATAGAACTGAGCTATCACTTTGTCATTCCAGTTGTACTTGAAGGCGAAGAGGTCCTTCAAGCCATGTCTCTCAGCTGCCTCGATCACCTCATCAAAGGCAGAGCATCTCTTCCTCTCAAGATGTGCCCAATCTATCCACTGACCGCACACTACCGGGGTCTTCATCTGGAGGTAGACATACTTGTAAAAGTCTGCATGGAAGTTGCTCCTGAATCTTCCATCTGCAGCCTGCCTGGATTGGCTGTAGCAATCCACATTCCTGAGCTTTGCAGCTGAGTCACTGCCCTTCCTGTTGAACCTTTCCTCTGTGGGATCTCGAGCCCCTTGCTTTGGAGCTGACATCTTTAGAGGGCCTATCGGGCCCATCGCGATCCCTTTGCCTTTCCCTTTTGCTTGGTGAGCACTCGCCGAGCTAGGGCCACCATAAGTAGAATCCCTGGAAGCAGGCACCTTGCGTCGAGCCACCCTTTTCTGAGACTGAGGAGGAGAGGGGGCTGGCTCGGTAGGCCGCTTCTTGTTTTGGCCCGTCGAGGACCGAAGTAGGGCTTCTTGGTCCATCTCGGCTTCCAAGTCGAAAACTTCATCGTGAGAGTTCGACATGCCCTGAGAATGGATTGTACAAGATATGGATGAGAATGGATAACAAGGAATTGCATTGAGGAATTAAAAGGTTAGGTTTGAGTTCAGAAAAATTGGACAAGTCCGGTGTACAGGCACAAACTAGTCCGGGTGACCAGACTTGTCCGTGTATGGACCGGACTAGTCCGGTATTCATCCTCAAGAACCCTAACTATGAGACAAATGGAGTTGCTCAATGCAAAACTAGCCTAACAGCAATGTAATACATCAAGAACACTAGTATTAGGTGAAAGAAGCTAGGCTATTCGATCAACAATGAAGAAAATGGAGATTTCTAGGGTTTGGGGGAAAAATTACCGAAAAATCGCTTGAATCTCGGAGAGGAGGGTGTTGAAGGGCGGACAAGTCCGTGGACTTCAATCCCTAAGCGAAGGAGCTTGATTTCCACCAAAACTTGGAGCTTTTTGATGGAGGAGTCGCCAAATCGCTTTGGGGAGCTCGAGCGTGGAGAGAGAAAGCTTGAGGCAAGTGTGGGGGGTGAGGAAATTAGGGTTTGGCGGCGGCTAGGGTTATGGACACGAAAAATCGGGACAAGTCCAAAAATGATCGGACTAGTCCGAACTTTTCTAGAGGCTATATCGGACTAGTCCGTGGTCTACCGGACTAGTCCGACCTAACCGACGCTCTGCGGACTAGTCTGCATGGGCGGACTAGTCCGGGTAACCACGGACTAGTCCGTGGTCACCAGGTAAGAAATGCCTAGCCCATTCGTATATATTCGAAGGTACTTATTTAGAAAATAGGGAGGCAAATCAAATCAAATAATCTTAATGAATATGATCAGTAAGCATACAACAATCAAGTAATGATCATAATTCACCAAGATCTAGTAATTGACATAATTTTTCGGAAAAAATTTAGAGAGATTATGTTCACACCACAATCAATGAATTTTGAAGATAGCATTCAGGTATACAAGATTTCAAGCCACACTCCGAGAATCAAGGATATTTAGTTCATTTCGGAGTTCGCAAAAGGGTTTTTTCATCAAGTGGCTTGGTGAAAATATCGGCTAGTTGTTTTTCGGTGTTGACATGTGAAATGGATATATCTCCCTTCATTGAATGGTCTCTCAAAAAGTGATGCCGGATGTCTATGTGTTTGGTCCTAGAGTGCTCAACTCGATTATGGGCAATCTTAATGGCACTCTCATTGTCACAAAGGAGTGGAATACGGTTCATATTGTAACCGTAATCCCTTAGAGTTTGTCGCATCTAAAGGAGTTTACAACAACTCCCGGCTGCATCATACTCTGCTTCGGCAGTGGATAGGGCAATCGAGTTTTGTTTCTTGGAGGACCAAGAAACTAGGGATCTACCTAGGAATTGGCATGTACCGGAGGTACTTTTTCTATCTACTTTGCATCCGGCATAATCTGCATCGAAGTAACCAATGAGATTAAATTTGGAACCTTTGGGGGTACCAAAGGCCTAGGTTGGGTGTATGAACTAAATACCGCAATATTCTCTTAACGGCTGTCAAATGACACTCTTTTTGGTTGACTTGAAACCTTGCACACAAGCATACACTCAACATAATGTGTGGCCTAGATGCACATAAGTAGAGTAAAGATCCAATCATGGAGCGATATACCTTTTGGTCGACGTTTGATCCATCTTCATTTAGATCCAAGTGGCCATTCGTTGCCATAGGAGTCTTTATGGGCTTCGCCTTGTCCATTCCAAACTTCTTGAGTATGTCTTGAGTGTACTTAGTTTGGCTTATGAACATCCCTTCCTTTTGTTGCATCACTTGGAAACTCAAGAAGTACTTTAGCTTTCCCATCATGGACATCTCAAACCTATCTGTCATAATTTTACTAAATTCCTCACAAAAAGATTTGTTAGTTGAACCAAAGATTATATCATCAACATAAATTTGACAAACAAAGATATCATCGTCAAAGTTCTTTGTAAAAAATGTATAATCTACTTTACCGATCTTAAAGCCATTTTCAATTAAGAAATCTCTAAGACACTCATACCAAGCTCTAGGAGCTTGTTTGAGGCCGTAGAGAGCCTTACGCAATTTTAAATACGTGGTCGGGGGAACTTTTCATCTTCAAACCCGGGGGGTTGCTCCACATACACCTCCTCCGTTGAGGAAGGCGCTTTCACATCTATTTGATAGAGCTTGAAATCATGGTGAGTAGCATATGCAAGTAATATTCTAATGGACTCAAGTCTAGCCACGGGGGCAAAGGTCTCATCGAAATTCAAACATTCGACTTGTGAATACCCTTTGGCCACAAGTCGTGCCTTGTTCCTTGTCACCACCCCGTGTTCGTCTTGTTTGTTGCGGAAGACCCATTTGGTGCCGACGACGTTGGATTTGGGTCTTTCAACTAGTTCCCACACCTCGTTCCTTTTGAAATTGTTGAGTTCTTCTTGTATGACCACTACCCAATCCGGATCCTTCAATGCATCCTCAACCCTACGTGGTTCCAAAAAGGACACAAACGAGTAATGCTCACAAAAATTAGCTAAGCGAGATCTAGTAGTTACCCCCTTTTGGATGTCACCGATGATGTTGTCGATTGGGTGACCCCTTTGGACGCATTGGTGTACTTTTGGGTGTGGTATTTTCTGTCTTGAATCTTCATGATCATCTTCTTCTCCCCCTAAATGGTTGCCCTCATTGACTTGTTGATCATTTTCGCTTTCTTGAGGTTGATCTTGTATGGAAGCTCCCCCTTGATCATTGGTCTCTTCTTGTGGTTCATTTTACTCATGCATATGTAGAGGTGGCTCTTGTGGTCGAACTTCGCCTAACGCCATTCTTCTCAACGCTCGACAAGGAGCTTCTTCTCTATCTAGCACACATGGATCAACTTGCTCCTTTTGGGAGCCATTAGTTTCATCGAACACTACGTCACGTGCTACTTCAACAAGTCTGGAGGTCTTGTTGAAGACACGATAGGCGTAAGTGTTCTAATCATAACCAAGCAAGAAACCTTCATCGGACTTTGAAGCGAACTTTGAAGTCCTAGGCTTCTTGTTCAGAATATAGCATTTGGAACCGAAAACTCGAAAATATGAAATATTAGGCTTGTTACCGGTGAGTAGCTCATAGGATGTCTTCTTGAGTAGTCGATGAAGATAAAGTCGATTTATAGCGTGACAAGCAGTGTTGACCGCTTCCGCCCAAAATCGATCCGAGGTCTTGTACTCATCGAGCATTGTTCTCGCCATCTCTATGAGGATTCAGTTCTTTCTTTCGGCTACTCCATTTTGTTGAGGGGAGTAAGGTGCTGAAACTCGTGCTTTATGCCTTCTTCATCTAGGTACTCCTCCACTTGTGTGTTCTTGAACTTTGTGCCATTGTCGCTTCGAATGTTTTTGATTGTCAATGAGAATTCATTTTGAGCTCTCTTGAAGAACTTCTTGAGTATTCCTTGTGTTTCTGACTTATCATGTAAAAAGAAAACCCAGGTGAAGCGAGAAAAATCATCAACAACTACTAAACCATATTTGTTACCACCGATGCTTATGTAGGCAATTGGACCCGAATAAGTCCATGTGAAGTAGCTCGAGCGGTCTTGTTGTAGCCATGACGTTCTTCGCGGGATGGGGTGCTCCAACTTGTTTCCCGGCTTGGCACGCGCTACAAGGCCTATCTTTCTCAAAACAACATCCTTCAAATCTCGGATGTGATCGCCCTTGAGGAGTTTCTGAAGGTTCCTCATACCAACATGTGCTAGCCGTCTATGCCACAGCCAACCCATGTTGGTCTTTGCAATCAAGCAAGTGTCAAGTTCAGCTTTATCTTTGTTGAAGTCAACAAGGTAAAGCTTTCTCTTTAACATACCCTTGAATGCAACAGAACCATCACTCCTCCTAGAGACGGTCACACCCCCATTAGTGAACAGGCAATTATAACCTTTGTCACATAATTGAGATATGGATAACAGATTATAATCTAAGGAATCAACATGTAATACATGAGAAAGAGTGTGTTGTGGTGATATGGCAATTTTATCGGTACCGAGCACCTTTCCTTGACTATTGTCTCCAAAATAGATGCCCTCGCTTGGATCCTCATTTGCTTCATACTCAACGAACATCCTTCTTTATCTGGTCATATGGTTGGTGCAGCCACTGTCTAGTACCCATTTAGATCCACCGGAGGAGTAGGCCTGCAAAAACAAATTATGCCTTGGTTTTAGGTACCCAAGCTTGCTTGGGTCCTTTTAGGTTAGTCACAAGGGATTTGGGCACCCACACATGAGACTTGGTGTTCCCATGGCGTGGCCCAACATAATAATCACAAACTTTGCCAAAATTACTTCTCATTAAGACATACGATGCATCAAAAGTTCTAAATAGCAATTGTTGTTGTTTATACACAAGACTAGTCTGGGAGATCGGACTTGTCCGGAGGACCGGACTTGTCCGGATCCCAACCGGACTAGTCCGGTGATCATGCGTGTTGGATTCATTAATTTTGGATTTTCCAGTTTGAGAGGGTCTTCCCTTTACAAAGACATTGCTCTCTTTGTTATTCTT